>CM021109.1:90292540-90892540 GCA_007115665.2 Sequoiadendron giganteum
ATATCTCTCCCACTCCCTCCCTCACTCTCTCTCTCTCAACCCTCTCCCTCCTACCCCCTCTCCCTCTCTTAGGTCTCTCTCTCAGTCACCCCCTCTATCTCTCTCCCCTCTACCCTTAACCGTAAACCCTAAAAAATTTACCCTTAAACCATTAAACCCTTTATCTCTCTCCCACTCCCTCACTCTCTCTCCCTCTCTAAAATATCTCTCTAGTGGGCCCATCGAGAGACCCCATTTCTTGGAACCATTTTTTCAAACAAAACAAGTTAGGTTTCCAATTTCACCAAATTTGCAAGCTAGTGGGCCCACTAGCTTGCCAATTTAGTGAAATTGGAAATGTAGTGGCCTGTTTGAAAAAATGAGTCCAAGAAATGGGGTCTCTTGGTGATTTACATCAATGAGAGACCCATTTCTTGGACCCATTTTTTCAAACAGGCAAGTTAGGTTGTCAATTTCACTGAATTGCCAAGCCAGTGGGCCCACTAGCTTGCCAATTTAGTGAAATTGGCAATGTAGTGGCCTGTTTGAAAAAATGGGTCCAAGAAATGGGGTCTCTCGGTGATTACATCACTAGGAGACCCCATTTTTTCAAACAGGACAAGTTAGGTTGCCAATTTCACCAAATTGGAAAGTTAGTGGGCCCACTAGCTTGCCAATTTAGTGAAATTGGAAATGTAGTGGCTTGTTTGAAAAAATGGGTCCAAGAAATGGGGTCTCTCAGTGATGTAGATCATTGGGAGACCCCATTTCTTCAAATAGGCAAGTTAGGTTACTAATTTCACTGAATTGCCAAGCTAGTGGGCCCATCGGCTTGCTAATTCAGTGAAATTGGCAATGTAGTGGCCTGTTTGAAAAAATGGGTCCAAGAAATGGGGTCTCCAGGTGATGGACCCATTTTTTCAAACAAGACAAGTTAGGTTGCCAGTTTCACCAAATTGGCAAGGTAGTGGGCCCACTAGCTTGCCAATTTAGTGAAATTGGAAATGTAGTGGCCTGTTTGAAAAAATGGGTCCAAGAAATGGGGTCTCTTAGAGATGTTCAAACAGGGTCCAAGAAATGGGGTCTCTCAGTGATTTACATCACCGAGAGACCCCATTTCTTGGACCGATTTTTTGAAACAGGCAAGTTAGGTTGCCAATTTCACCGAATTGCCAAGCTAGTCCACCCACTAGCTTGCCAATTCAGTGAAATTGGCAATGTAGTGGCCTGTTCGAAAAAAAATGGGTCCAAGAAATGGGGTCTCCAAGTGATTTACATCATCGGGAGACCCCATTTCTTGGACCTTTTTTTTCAAACAGGACAAGTTAGGTTGCCAATTTAGTGAAATTGGAAATGTAGTGGCCTGTTTGAAAAAATGGGTCCAAGAAATGGGGTCTCTCGATGATGTAAATCACCGAGAGACCCCATTTCTTGGACCCATTTTTTCAAACAGGGCAAGTTAGGTTTCCAATATCACCGATTTGGCAAGCTAGTGGGCCCACTAGTTTGCTAATTTGGTGAAATTGGCAATATAGTTATGTTGCCAATTTCACCCTCTCTCAGGTCTCTCTCTCTCTCCCCTAAACCCTAATCCCTATACCCTATAAACTTAAACTTAAACCTTCAACCCAATGCCATCAACTCTATACCTAATATCCTAAACCCTAATCCCTATACCCTATAAACTTAACCTTATACCTTCAACCCTATACCTTAAACCATAAACCCTACACTCTCAATCCTCATCCCTATACCCTATACCCTAAACCCCAAACATTATCCCTGAACGTTGAACCCTATAATTAAACACTAAATCCTACATTAAACCTTGTACCCTAAACCTTAAACCCTCAACCCTAAACCCAATACCCTCAACCCTATACCGAATATTCTAATCCCTAATCCCTATATTCTATATAGTTAACCCTACACCCCCAACCTTGAACACTATACCTCAACCCTACACGTTCAACCTTATAACCTAAGCCTTGAACATCATCCCCCAACCCTATAATTAAACCCTAAACCCTACATTCAACCTTGTACACTAAACACTAAACCCTAACCCTCAATCTGAAACCCAATACCCTCAACCCTATACCCTATACACTTAGCCCTATACCCTCAACCCTAATCCCTATACCCTATACACTTAGCCATATACCCTCAACCTTGAACACTGTCCCTCAACCCTCAAGCCTCATCTCCTTACCCTATATCCTCAACCTTATACCCTAATCCATAAACATTATCCCTCAACCCTATACTTAAACAGAAAACCCTACAATCTCAAGTCTTGACCCTATACCTTATACCCTTAACCCTACAACCTAAACCCTAATCCCTATACCCTATACACTTAACCTCATACCCTTAACCCTGAACATTATACCTCAACCCTCAACCCTTAAACTTGTACATAAATCCTAAAACCTAAACCATCAACCCTAAACCTAATATCCTCAACCCATGACCCTCAACTATATACCCAAAATCCTAAACCATAATACATATACCCTATACACTTAACCTTATACCCTCAACCCTAAACACTATCCCTCAACCCTCAACCCTCAACCCTATACCTTAAACCCTAAACCCTCATCCATCATCCCTATACCATATACCCTCAACTTTATACCTAATATCCTAAACCCTAAACCTTATTCCCTATACAATTAACCTATAACATCAACCCTATACCTTACACTCTCAACCCTCATAGGGGGAGAGAGAAATAGGGGGAGGGAGGGATTGGGGAGAGAGAGAGAGGTTGGGAGAGGTAGAGATACATGAGAGATAAAGAGTAGATAAGTAAGTATAGATGGAGGGAGAGGTATGGAGGGAGAGAGAGGGAGGTGAGAGGGAGGTGAGATAGAGATAAATAAAGAGAGTTTGGTAGGGAGTGATAGAGGGATATGCAGGTAGAGAGGGATAGGTGAGATAGAGAGATGTAGAGAGAGATATAGATAGAGGGAAGGAGGGAGGGTGGGCCAGAGAGGGGAGGAAGGGAGAGGTAAAGAGGGATATGTGAGATAAAGATAAGTAGAGAGAGAATGGCGACATATAGAGAAGGAGAGAGTTATAGAGAGGGAAAGAGAGAATGGTGAGATAGAGAGGAGAGAGTGAGAGAGAAAGAGGGTGAGGGAGGAGTGAGAGAGAGTGAGAGAGAGAGGTAGAGGGTGAGGGAGGAGTGAGAGAGAGTGAGAGAGAGAGGTAGAGGGGGGGAGAGGAGAGATAGAGAGTAGATAGGGGAAAAGGTAGGGAGAGAGATATCTAGTGAGAGAGAGAGAGGGCTCGGGGAGATAAAGATAATTAGAGAAAGACAAAGAGGTAGAGAGAAGTAGAGAGAGAATAAGGGAGGGAGAGAATCAATATAGAGAGGTATAGAGAGAGTGGTGGGGAGTGATGGATGGAGAGGTAGGTAGAGAGGTATTAGGGAGATAGAGAGTAGAGAGGGAAGTAGAGGGAGAGGTATGGAGGGGGAGAGAGGGAGGTGAGAGAGAGGTGAGATAGAGAGCAATAGAGAGAGTGTGGTAGGGAGTGATGGAGGGATATGTAGCTAGAGAGGGATAGGTGAGATAGAGAGAAGTAGAGAGATATAGAGATAGAGAGGAGGGTGGGTGGGTGAGAGAGGGGAGGAAGGGAGAGGTAAAGAGGGATAGGTGAGATAAATATATGTAGAGAGAGAATGGTGACATATAGAGAAGTGGAGAGTTACAAAGAGGGAAAGAGAGAATGGTGAGATAAAGAGGAGAGAGTGAGAGAGAAAGAGGGTAAGGGAGGAGTGAGAGAGAGTGAGAAAGAGAGGTAGAGGGAGGGAGAGGAGAGATAGAGATTAGATAGGGGAAAAGGTAGGGAGGGAGACATCTAGTGAGAGAGAGAGGGATAGGGGAGATAAAGATAATTAGAGAGGGAAGGAGAGGTAGAGAGAGAGTAGAGAGGGAATGAGGGAGGGAGGGAGAGAATAAATATAGAGAGGTGTAGAGAGAATGTTAGGGAGTGATGGATGGAGAAGTAGGTAGAGAAGGATTAGGGAGGTAGAGAGTAGAGAGGGAAGGAGAGGGAGAGGTATGGATGGAGAGAGTGGGAGGGTAGATAGAGAGTAATGGAGAGAGAGTGGTAGGTTGTGATGGATGGAGAGCTAGGTAGAGAGGGAGAGGGGATATATATATGTAGAGAGGGAGGGAGAGAGGGAGAGAGATGTAGTGAGGGAGAGAGAGGTGAGATATAGATAAATAAAGAGTGTTTGAAGGAGAGGTAGGTAGAGAGAGGGAGAGAGGAGATAAAGATAAATAGAGATGGAAGGGAGAGGTAGAGAGAGAGGTGAGATAGAGAGAAGTAGAGAGGGAATGAGGGAGGGAGGGAGGGAGGTGTAGAGAGAGTGGTAAGGTTTGATGGATGTAGAGGTAGGTAAAGAGAGATGGGAGATAGAGAGTAGATAGGGAAGAAGAGAGGGAGAGATAAGTATGGAGGGAGAAAGAGGGAGGTGAGAGAGAGGTTAGCTAGAGAGAAATAGAGAGTGGTAGGGCGTGATGGAGGGAGAGGTAGGTAGGTAGAGAGAGAGAGGGGGGGAGGGAGATAGAGACAAGTAGAGAGGGAAGGTGGGGGAGAGGGAGAGATAAGTGAGGTAGAGAGAATTAGAGGGAAAAGGAAAGAGAGATAGAGAGAGAGAGAGATTTCTTGAGATCAAGGGAGAGAGAGAGTCAGAAAAAGGGATAGAGATAGTGAGAGAGAGGTCTAGAGTGTATGGGATAAAAATTAGTGAGATAAAGAGAGAAATAATATAATTTTTTGATTACTGAAATTTGACCTCCTGATTATTAAAATTTGACTAAGTTTGAAATTTGTGAGATCTTCCAAAAACTAGAAGAGAGAGATGGGAGAGAGGGAGGAAGGGAGAGAGAGAGGGAGTGGAGAGATAAAGAGTAGGGAGAAGGAGAGAGAGAGAGAAATATGATAGAACTTGTTGACTACTAAAATCTAACCTCCTGATTACTGAAATTTGACATGCTGATTACTGAAATTTGACTAAGTCTGAAATTTTAAAGATCTTCCAAAAACTAGAATTTGCATTATAACTCCTAGAGATCTGAAACCACTCTCAAACATCCTAGAAGTATATACATGAAATATAACTTAAATAATAAGAAAGTAAATGTCCATATATAAATGTCAACTTATTCATGTATATAGTTTCCCTGAAAGATAACAAGAGGAAAGAGATAAGAAAAAGAGAAAAAAATAAATTCAATGTAGACCAAAATGCGAGCGATAACGCGCTCACGTTTTGTCAATGCATTTACAAAATGCAAAAAAATGCATTCACAAAACACGTCAAAACTAAGATATAACGCGAGCGCATTATAACGCGCGCGCAATATAACACGAGCGCATTATAACGCGAGCGCGCTATATCTTTCTTTGGGAATTCCCGAGCCTTAGGCTTGGTATTTTCCTTGGAATACCAACCCAAAGGCTTGGAGGGCATTCCCAATGACCAGAGACGTGTTTATAAAAAATCTTCCATATTTCACATAATCGAGTTCATGCTCACCGTCAGGATTGCACGTGGTTCAATATCAAAAAAAATCAAGCACATGGGTAATGTTGGGTTCTCTCTTAGCTATACAAAAATGTAATTTTTTTCACTTTCTGAAAATATTAAGCCTTTCATCCATAATTTATTTTATTTGTATGTCTTTTTTTTCCCAAAAAGCAGTGTTTGGTAATTTTTTCATTATAAATTAACTGTTAATCGATTTTTCAAATAAATTATTTTTTTAGAAACTAGACTCCATTCTACAAATTTTAAAAAATAAACTAAAATAAATTCAATTAGTTTCCAAAATTTGTAGGGGTAGCACAGCCAAAATTCTACTTTTCAGGAAATGTCCACTTCGAAAATTAGTAAAAAATTAAATATTCATTAAAAAATTATCAGAAAAATCGTGCATAAACTACATACTGTTAGCTAACTTCTGACCATTGTGATTTTAAAAATACTAAAAAAATTTTCACCGTACGAGGGTCGTACAAGAGTTGCTATGCTATGTTTTTCTTACAAAAACAACAGCAATTTGTGTACGTCCCTCATTTGAACCCCTTAATCTCAACCATTTTCAAAATAAATTAGTAGTTTAGAAAGTAGACTTAGAGAAATTGAATCCTTCTTTTTGTTCCATCTCAAAATTTTGAGTGTAAGTATCCTCAATTTCACATCGAAGGTCAGTATTTCCTGATTTTAGAAAAAGTTGTCCACTTAAGTCCCTTTTTTGGGAACTATCTTGGTGCACTTACCCGTACCTTGAATAATAGAGCATAACATGTATAAATAAAGGTTTTTCCCTTCAGTTTTCATCTCTTATCTCCTAGCTCCTAACTCTCATTCTTCTATCTCCTTTCATCATTCATCATTCTTCTCAAGCAAGCTATGGTTTGAGCATTCTAAGTCATAAATCAAGCATTCAAGGGAAGATTATTCAACCATTGTTGTAGCAACTAAAGATCAATCATCATGGCAAGGTATTAACTCCATTGTTTCATGCTTCATTACATTATATCTTCATTTTGGTTTAATTACCTAAAAGGGGTTTTACTAAGGCGAAACCCCATGCCCTAACATCCAACATTTATTTCTCTTTTTGTGTGATTTGTAGGTCTTTTTTGCATATTTATCAAAGAGAAAGGCATGGAAAGTTGTCAACAACTTATCAAAGACCTTCAAGGTTGTTAAAACCTTAATGGAGACTTGGAGAGCACCTACAAGCCAAAAAATCAAGATTTCTGGTCTAGATATTTGGAGGAGTAGAAGTGGAAGTTAAGGTCTATAGATTCCCCCTTTGAATCTTTTGAAAGGACAAAGTGGACACTTCCCGCAGTTGTGGTGACCTAGTCCCACTCTGGTAGTTTTTAAGAGATTTCTATGGATTCAAATACCATTTGGCTGAAACAGGCCCCAAAGTAGTTTTCCAGAATTATTCTAAAACTAAACTAAGTCACCTATTTTGGAACAAGTGTCTCGCCAGGCTTAAAAATCATATTTTGTAGAATTCCAGGGACCTTCACAGCTTTCATTCCAGCCTCTTCCATTTTGCAGGTACACTCTTTCATTTTACCCCTTGTATCTTGTTCTATATTGCATCTCAATCTATCTTTATGCATATCATATTGCATCTTCAAGTATTTTATGTTTGCCAAGTTTAGACTTGGTGGTGAACTCCTGTAGACATGCAAAATTAACATCATTGATTAATCATATTTCGCCCATCAATTAAACAAATCAATTTAATTATTCTAAGGTTATCTCTTTAATTAATTAAATCAAATTATTTAATTAATGTCCTAAGTTTCCTCCAGTTAATTAAATAAACCCAAATGTTTAATTAAAACTCTAATATTCATTTTCTTCTCATTTTATTAAAACAAATCCAAAAATAAAAATCAAATGTCATATTAGCTGATCACTAGCTTAACTAATCAAATCCCTGATTAATGCTAAGCCTAACCCATGTCCCATCCTCTAGCTTTTCCCACTTGCACAAATAAATCATTTAATTGATTTATTAATTCTTCTAATTTCCCTCAACATGCATAAAAGAGAATATTCCTCTAATTTGAATTTCCCTCTCAAATGACTTGTCCCTTCCAACATGGCATTAAATCCTCTGTTACATGTCCCCCACTTGGCATTTAAGACCCTTTTATCTCCCTCCAACAAGTCAAATTTGAAACTTGAAAAGGCCACCTAATGTCATTTATTGGCACATTGACCAAAACTTGCACAACCATGTCCCATTCACATGGTGACAAGTGGCTCCTTACTATTGGTTGAGGATTAGTCCCACATTCCTCAATATTTCCTCTTCTCTCCTCTTCTCTCACCAATAAATCCAAGGCCTTCTTTCATCATTTACAACACACAATCTCATGCAAAGTTACTCTCTCATTTGAGAACTAATTTTGTTCATCATCATAACATTGTATTTCCATCATTTGCTTGGCAAGGGTTAGGAAAGGGCTACCTTCTACACAAAGAGTAGCACCAATCCAATATGGAATAGGAGTTGGCACAAATAATCAGTGGCATTTGGAATTTAGCTTTGGAATCAAAGAGCACAAACATATTGGAGTTGGAAAAGTTTGAAACATCAAAATTAAGACTTGAAAAATCATTTTTTAATGCTTGTTGTTGTAATCTAGAGCATCTAATTCCTGCTTTAGTTTTCTGATTTAAACCAACTCACTTTTCAATTTCGGTTTAAAATCAATCATTGACTTGATTTTTTTTCAAATTTGGATTATAACTGAACATTAAAAACCTACTAAATTTCAATTTGGGTTCTAAAAAGTGAACAAGACAACTTTCACATCTCGCTTTGGTGCTTTAAAATGAATCAAAATCATTTCTTTATGGATTTAAAATGAGCAAGTTTTTTTCATGCTTTGCAACCTTTTTCACAAATTAATATCATTTAAAAGGTGTATGCGCTTCTCTCATGCTTCGCGGTGATATTTAGAATGAAAAGTTTTTTGGTGATATTAGATTGTTTAAAATATTACCTTCACACTTTGATTTGGGATCTAAAATTGAACAAAACATCTTGCGAGTGTGAGTAAACTTATTGCGTGTGTTCTCCCTTTGTTTCTAAATGAAGGTTGATCGAACTACGAATATGGTTGCTCGCTTTTGTTTATCTTAGAGGGTCTGCCTTGTGGGAAAAATTACTCACCCAAGGGAACAACCTAGCCGATAACACACTAAAGCCAAGTGTATTTCTAGCCCCACATATACATGCGATTCTATTGTAGAGATGAAAAGTATTCCATGAGAGATTCATGGGTATTGATGCTTGGCTGAATCAAGAAGCGAGTGCACTGTAAGGGGGAGCCTGTGTGGTCAAGCATCTAATCATCCACACTGAATATGCGTAGCTAGATTTATCCAAGTGGGAACCCAAAAAATATTGTCTTTTTCAGCCTAGGGTTATCCATGTTATTGGAATCAAAAGACTTTGCTTGGATCTAAAACATTGCAAAACCAACATTCAACAGGTATTTCAAAATTTCAAACCCTTTGGAGGAAACAAATATCCCTTGAAAAATCTAAGTGCTCTTGCTTACCCTAGGGATTCTATACTTAGAGGTTTCTAAGTACTTGGGTTTAATCATCATTTGTTTTCACTAAAGTAAACTTAGGGAACTGTGCTTTTGAAACCTTGATTTTCACATAATGGACCTTGTGGAATGAAAAGGAATTGAGACATAGACATTTAGTTTGAAACTTTAATCAAAGAATTGTTTGTGGTAAAAATAATTCATTAAGAAAAGTGAAAGACAATTGATCCCACACATGTGTTCTCTCAAATTATTTCCCACAAGATCAAAATCTGGAAACCCAAGTTCAAAATTCTTAGTCCAAAAGATCGTGAGGAGCATCTTGAAAGACTTCTAAAAGTTAGAGAAAGATTGGTTTACAACTTTTACAAGAAAGCTTCAAGAAACAACCCTAACTTTTATGAGTTCTATTATAAAAAAAATCTTGATCTTTTTGAAAGGTTATCTTTTCTCACATAGGAAGTCAAGTGTGTTCTTCAAAACCAAGGTCTTGTAAGAAGAAGTGTTATCTAGGTCAAGTCTAGGATAAAAAATAAATCACTTTCATCCATCTCTCAACCATCAAAATCAGTCAAAAATCACCTCACCAACAACTCTTGGAAACTTTGAAAACATCATTTATGCTAAACTTCTAGGCAAAATCAAATCACTTTGTTTGACTTAACACACTTAGTCAAACTATCATCTTGTGCACAAGTTTACTCTAGGATAACACAACTTCCTTGGGTTTACAAGTTCATTATTATCTTTTTTGTCTTAACACACTTAGCCAAATTATCAAATCCATAATCACCTCGTTTGACTTAACACACTTAGTCAAACCGTCCTCTTATGTACAAGTTTACTCTAGGAGAACACAACTTCCTAAAATTTACAGGTGCATTATCACTTTTGTTTGAATTGACACACTTAGTCAAACTATCAATCCATCACGATCAATCAAATCAAGCCCTAAAAGTTTAGCATTTCCTTCAAAGGTTCTTTAAGAGTTTCATTCATCTGTATCATCCATCTTTCATTTACCTCATCCCCATCATCACTTTGATCCTTCAATTCTCCTAGTTTTTCATTTCTTCAAACCTAAGGTTTAGACCAATCTAAGGGATTAGAGGTTCATCTCTTACATTCCTTAAAGTTGATCTTTATTTTATAGTTCAAACTCGATCTCAACACAAGAAGAATATGGAGCAAAACAAAGAAACATCCATTTCAAGTGACCTAAGTCAAACTAAAACAACATTCGAGCCGATGATAACAATTGACCTCCCAATCAATCCTCCTCAATTACCTCAAAATTCTCAAGAGGAAGGTCATATAGAGGACATCATTGACAATGGGATGACACAATCAAAACTTTTAGAAATGGTGCAAAACCCTGAGAACCACCGAATTGTCAGTGCCATGTTGAGATTGTACCCATCCCAATACATGTTAGAGCTAGTAAAAGAAGGGGCTAAAATCCCTTCTAAATTTTATGTAAGCACCATTATGGAGAGGTCTCTCGGTATTATTCCTTCACCCACATCCACACTTCCACTTCAAAATATCACTCAAGACATCCCCCAAATAATATCATCTATCCTTCAACCCCGCTGGTTGTTAACAAGGGAAGTTTCGTGTTTCACGAACTCCAAAAATATCGCCTTGTGAACAACGAAGGGTTGAATGCAAGCACCACATCAGATCAATCTGTCTCGGTAAATATATTACACCCTTACGTCTTGCTCACATTTCATGATCATACCAATTCATCCTCATTTCATGCAACACTAGATTATCCTCTCAACATGCAAACTTCTCTCCCAATCTCACAAGGAGAAGCTGAATTTTTTGGAGTAGGGGGAATCTTGGATCCATCATCATCACTTTCAGGGATTGCACCACCCTCTTTCCACCATTTCCACCCTTACCGCTCACATCTACATCATCACTCGGGTTGGGTCTTCCTCCTCTTCCCGCCATCAACTATTCAAATCAGAACACCTTATCAAATCCATCAATTGTGTCATCTACATCACAACAACAAATGGAAACCGTCCAAGTGACCACAATGATCAACAAATCTGCCATTCCTCAAGGCATGGTTTCGTAGGGACCAAACACCTTAGTTGCACCATCCATAACTCAAACCTCGATCATTAACACGACTATTTAGCTCATCACAACGGTCAAAATTCTTCCTAATCCACCACCATTACCACCAAGGCACAACATGGCCAATTCATTAACCATGACGTTGCAAGTTACTCAAAAAGCTGCTCAACAAAAAGCACTCCAAAATCAACAAGCTGCACAACTAGTTGCTCAGCAAGTGTAGGCGCAATTAGCTGTGCAACAAGCACAGTAGGCTACACAAGCCCAAGCATTGTTACACCAACAACAAGCCACACAAGCTACCCAAGCTCCCCAAGCTCCCCAAGCTGTGTAGGCAGCTCAATCTGTACAAGTTGCGCAAGCCACACATGCTGCTCAGATTTCACAGGCAATCCAACAAGCACATGCTTAGGAATAAGCCCAATTTCAAGGTTAGCGAGCGTAAGCACATGCACATTACCAAGTGCAATTGCAAGCACAACAAGAAGTGTATAAAAAAGCCTTGCAAGACTACCAATTACAATAGCAATATGACCAACAACAAGCATTGTTGGTGCAACAACAATACGACCAAAAACAAGCATTTTTGGTGCAGCAACAACATGACCAACAACAAGCATTGTTGGTGCAGCAGCAACAACAAGACCAACAACAGGCGTTGTTGGCTCAACAACAAGCACAGGCATCTCTTGCTCAGAAAATCTTGCAACAAAACCACACCAATGTTTCACCCATCAATCCCACACCCCAAAACATATTCACCCCACCTCTTGATCCGCAAGGTGATGTGACAACTTAGATCAAATTTATCTCGCAGCAAGTGCTAGATCTTCAATCAGGGAAGACATTTAGGACACCGAGAAACTTGTGCCCTTATCCATTTGACAGAAGCTTGGCAAAGGTACCATTCCCAAAGGGATTCAAAATCCCCAAATTTGATAAATATCAAGGGATGGGGAACCCTAAAGATCACATCAGGGAGTTCCAAGTACACTGCATGGAAGTCACCTACAATGACACATATCTAATGTGGCTATTCCCTTGAAGCTTGGATGGTGATGCTATGGAATGGTTTTCTCGTCTCCCTACAAGAATCAAAACATTTCAGGAAATCAAAGATGCATTCCTCCAAAATTACGCACTCAAAATTTATGTGGATGTTAGATTGGAAGAACTCTCAACGCTCAAATAGAGTAAGGGGGAATGATTCACCACCTTTCTCCAACGATGGCAATCCAAGGCCAATTGAAGAAAGTGGGCCATTCCAGAAGAATAACAAGTCTGTACCATCATTTCCAATACATACAAAACCTTGGCATTCTATCTGAAGATGCAATGCATCACTACGTATGATCAACTGATCCCCAAGCCACTCAATATTGAATGAGCTTGTTACACAAGGGGGCATGCCCACTTATTCTGAACATTAGGATAGTCTCCCATCCACAAGTTACAATGAAAAAACTCATACATGGGCGAAGAGCCGAAATGTCACCAACGATGGAGTAGTGGATGCCAAGGTTGTCATCAATGCTCCCAAGAAAAATAATCAAACACATCATCGCCAACCATAGAAAAAAAACTGAAATAACATGCAAATAAATGTGGTAAACCAACAACCACCCCAAAACAAGATCAACAATCTCAATAATCAATGAGGACCACCTCCGTGAAACATGTTTCCCCCCAAACAAAAACTCACAGCCCTTGGGGAGTCAATAGAGTCCATCATGAAAAAGTTGGTCAATGAGAACATCATCAAGGTCCCCACCCATGATAATTATAGTGAACCTCAGATGAATCCACTTTGGTACAATGAAAATCTCCTATGTGATTATCATAAACTCAAGGGACACACGACCACATATTGTATGAAGTTGAAGAACATCATATAGTATCTCATTGAGGACAAGATCATAAATGTCGAACAACCGACCGATAATCAAGATCTGAAGATATACATGAATCCAATGCCTAATCATAATCAGGGAAATAATCAAGGAAATAACCAAGGGAACAACAAAGGGAAGAAAAATTATGCTAGTGCAAACCTTGTATACGAAGACATCATTGCATGCATAAACGAAATGGTCATTTTCATTAGCGTCGGAGGAGCCAACATTGATTGTTGAGTCACCACATGCAGTGGAAAGGTTACTATTGCAAGGGCATCACAACCATCTAAGACCCCCATTTCAAATCCAAAAGTCATTCCCTATGATTATAACGTCATTGACCAGCTAAAAAGAACCCCCGCTCAGATCTCCATCATGGAGTTATTGAAAATTTCCGCCACCCACAAGAAAATCCTTGATGAAGCATTAGTTGCGTCCACTATCTGCGCTACCCTTGATACAAAACAATTTCAAGCTATGGTCGGTAACATCGTCACTCCAAATCTCCTCACCTTCTTTGATCAAGACTTCCCCACCGAGCCATCTCACAATCGTGCGCTTCACCTTCAAGTGTTGGTTCACAAGAAAAAGGTCAAAAGGGTCCTGGTGGATGGAGGCGTGTGCCTCAATATTTATTCACTCAAAATCATAAAGAGCTTGGGAATTTCATAATACTCCATCGACAAAAAAAAAAGGCATCACTATCAGAGCGTATGATGACCAGGAAAGAGTGTCTCAGGGCACTATCAAGTCCCAATCCAAGTGGGGCCAACTACCATGGAAACAACATGTCAAGTCCTTGACCTCGACTTTCCCTACAACATCCTCCTAGGATGCCCATGGATCCATGGAATGAAGGTGGTCGCCTCAACATTCCACCAATGCGTCAAATTATTATACAAAAATGAGGTCACAATACATGGTGATCTGGAGCCATTCGCCTATTGCAAAAACCGGTAAGCCAAGTTTTATAAAATTCCCCAAGTGCCAAAGAATGATGAAGGTTCCTCCACTTCTGCGACAGAGACACCCTCCATCCCTAACATATCCGACATCAAAATCATGATCAAGGACAATGGGTGTGGAGATTAAAGAATGAGAAAAAATGCTTTCATTGTAGGAGAGTTACCATAATCTCTTAGGTCACATCGGCAACCCCCATTAGTTGAAACACCTATCAACACTTTTAGGGAAGATCCTTCTAGATTCCATCGTTGGGGGGATCTCAGTCAGGAAAATGTGGATGAAAGAGACATTGCAAGCTTTCTATACCAAGATGAAAGGACCACACCCACCCTACCCATGCATGAAGCTAATAGAGGATTTAAAATGATGCTTGGTATGGGCTAAACAAGAAACAAAAGCCTTGGAAGGAACAACAATGGATGACTGGAGCCCATCATTCTTGAAAGGCGAATGATAAATCTTGGCCTTTGATATACCCCTCTGGGTATAACCGTACATGCTAGAGGTACCTCCAGTAGAGCAGTTGGGTCTCCCCCTCAGTTATCAACAATTTCTCTTCAACTACCTGTATCCACAGGTCTACCCCTAGACAATTTTACCTTCGACATAACTGATGTATCTAGTAGTAGTGATGATGAGGATACCATAACTTGCCTTCCCATGCTTTTTGAAGACTCTTCCTTACTCATGATTAGTACCTCATCCACTGAGTTAGACCGCCAAACCCACAAAATAAACCTAGTTTATCCCCAACTCATCGACTACGACCAACGAGGAACACCAGTTCTAGACACATTCAAAAATGATGAGGCTCTCTTAGAATTCATGGGACTAAGGGATACAATACCATGCAGAGATCACAAAGTTGGGTTCGACATCACACTAGACACACAAGCATATTACAAGGAGATGATTGAGTCCTTCAGTCGCAAAAGAAAAACAATGAGAATAAGCTTAGGGTCATCGAGTGAAAACCACACTATGGCACTCTCTAACCATAGAATAGTAACAATAAAGGACCCATCCAACAGTGAAAACTTCTTTGAGACACCAGAGGATGAAGGATTCAATCTCCCCCCTACTACACTTCATCAAGAGAAGTTGGTAGTCTTAGCAGAATGGTGCAATCCTATCAACCTGGGAACAAAGGCAACGCCACACATCACTTTCTACACTAATTCACTTCTATCAGAAGAACAAGAACTATTAGCAACATTCCTAAGAGAAATAAATGTGAAATTTGTATGGACCTAGGCTGACATGTGAGGTCTCGATCCAGAAGTTATGGTTCATTATTTAGCTATTTACCCAGGAGCAAAGCCATTAAGACAAAAATTAAGAAAGATGCACCCTCAGATAGCCTTGCTAGTCAAGGTGGAACTACAAAAAATCTTGGATGCCAGATTTATACACACAATTGATTATCCAGAATGGGTGTCCAATCTTGTGCTAGTTTCAAAGCCAAATGGGGGTATCTATATCTACACAGACTTCAGAGACCTAAACAAAGTATGTCCTAAGGATGATTTTTCACTACCCAACATTGACATTATAGTGGACATGACGGTCAAACACGAGATGCTATCACTGATGGATGACTTCTCAGGGTACATCCAGATCATGATTGCAAAGGAAGACCAACATAAAACAACATTTACATGTCCATGGGGCACCTACTACTGGAACATGATTCCATTTGGGCTGAAGAATGCAGGTGAAACATACCAAAGAGCCATGACACTAATTTTCGATGACATGATCCATAAAACAGTGAAAGACTACATAGATGACATATTGGAAAAATCCAGAAAAAGACAAGACCACATAGTAGCCTTGAGCTTTATTTTTGATAGATTGGAAAAATATAAGCTTCGTCTCTTGCCCAAAGAAGTGTGTCTTTGGGGTACAATCTGGAAAACTCCTAGATTATATAGTATCAATGAGAGGAATCAAGGTAGATCTTGCCAAGGTTAAGGAAATCATTGATATGGAAGCACCCAAGACATTAAAATAGCTGAGGGGTCTACAAGGTAGGCTCCAATCCATCTGCAAGTTCATAGCATAGTTGGTGGATAAATAGATCCCATATTCACATCTGCTCCACAAGGGAGTAACATACAAGTGGGATGACAAGTGTGATAAAGCATTTAGAAAAATAAAAGAATATCTACTTACGCCACCAGTGTTAATGCTACCCATTCCAAGAAAACCACTGATTTTATACATATCAGCAACAACATCCACCCTCAGTGCTCTTTTGGCTCAGCACGACGAAAATGGGATAGGCAGGGCCATCTATTATATCAGCAGAACAATGTTCAGTCATGAGTTAAACTACTCATTCATTGAAAAATCTTGTCTAGGAGTTGTGTTTGCAGCCCAAAAATTCAGACACTACATGTTGGCTCATCAGATCAAGCTGATTGCAAAGATCAATCCCCTAAAGTATCTACTGTCAAAGACAATGCTCATAGGAAGGATGGCTAAGTGGGTCATGATACTATCAGAATATGAAATTGAATATGTGGAGTGAAAAGCAATCAAAGGACAAGTTATTGCAGACCAACTAGAAGAGGCTTCAATCTATTTAGAGAATCCACTCATATCAGAGTTTCCAGAAGAATCCATCTTTAATCTCAGCATAACCGATCATTGGAAACTCTACTTCGATAGCTCATACACGCAACATGGATCAGGATCTGATGTTTTCTTCATCACCCCACAGTGGGATTGTATTCCTAGATCCTACAAATTGGTATTCCCCTTTACTAACAACATTGCAAAATACGAGGCTTTAACCATAGGTCTCAAGATTGTAGCACAGTGGAGGATCATGGCACTAAAGGTTTATGGAGATTCACAACTTATTATCAAAGAAGTCAATGGAGAGTACCAAACTAAGGATGATAAGCTGACACCATACAAGAAGTTAGTAGAGAGCCTCAAAGAATCATCATTGATATCACATTTGAGCAAATAGCAAGGGCTAACAATAGAGCAGCTGACGCCATGACAACAATTGGATCCTTACTGGATATCCCTCGCAATGTCTAAAAACATGAATTCTTGGTAGAGCAGCTTCTCATACCCACATTCGAGGTACCAGAGTTTGAATATGTGTGTGAACTCGTTGGTCCCGGTGATCCCTGGTATCACAAAATATACACCTACTTAAGAATAGGATCCCTCCCAGCTGACATAATCCCAAACATCAAATGAGCCTTTGTCAAAAGGTCCACCTGTTTTGTCATCCTAGGAGAAACCCTTTATTGTAGGAGAATTGAAGGAAGCTTGTTGCATTGCTTAAATCTTGAGGAAGCCCTGACTTCTTTGACTGAGGTCCACAATGGCATTTGCGGTTCACACTCAAGTGGTATGACCTTGGCTATGAAACTGTTGAGAACCGGGTACTACTAACCAACAATGGAAAGTGAGGCACACGACTTTGTCAGAAAGTGTTTACAATGCCAGCAACATGGAGACCTTATCCATGCACTAGCTCAGGAACTCCATCCTATTGTCACACCATGGCCCTTCTTGCAGTGTGGGCTCAATCTCATTGGACAAATCACACCCACCTCATCCAACAACCACAAATTCATCATCACCTCCACAAAGTACTTCATAAAGTGGGTCAAAGCAATTCCAATGACCTACATAACTAGAAAGAAGATATCAAATTTCATCCTGAACTATCTCATTTGCCGATATGGTGTCCCCCAATCCATTATCTATGATAATGGGACACCTTTCAAGAATCAGGATGCCCGTCACTTATGCCATAAATTCAATATCCAACATCGCTTTTCCACTCCGTACTATTCCCATGGCAATGGCCAAGCAAAAACTACCAACAAGACTATCTTGAAAATCCTTAAGAAAATAGTCAATGACTCTGGTCGTGATTGGCATCTGCAACTAAATCCCACCTTATGGGCCTACCACACTAGCATCCACATGCCAATAGGTGCCACCCCATTATCCCTGGTTTACGGATCAAAATCCATCCTCCCAATCGAGATCGAGCTCCAATCATTAAGGATATCATTGCAGAACCTCATTATAGATGAGGAATATCGAGTATCAAGGTTAAATAAGCTGGAATTATTAGATGAAAAATGTATGGATACCCTCAACCATCTACAATTCTATTAGAATTTCTTAAAGAGAAACTACATTAAGAATATCAGGAGACACACTTTCCAAGTTGGCGAGCTTGTGCTAAAAGAGAACCAAAAGAACGTGCCAAATCCAGAAAGCAAAGGAAAATTTGAGCCCAACTGGTTGGGACCTTTCATCATTATAGCAAGCTATAAATTAGGGGCATATCAATTGTCAACACTAGAAGGTGAGCCTCTGCATAAGTCCATCAACAACTGTTATCTCAAAACATTTTATGCCTAAGAACTTGCGAGGTATAAAACCAAAAAATACAAAAAAATAAAAAAATGTCCTGAAAAAATGGTCACCCTGATGAAAACATGCCAAACAAGCGTCTTGGTGACAACAAAAAAATAAAAAAACATAAAGAATCCAAAAAAAATCAGAAAAATGATTGAAAACAGTAAATAAAAAAATCATCCTCTAGTGAAAACCACTTCGATGGCACTTTGGACAAGTACCTTGGTGAAAATCTGGTAAATAGGCGCCAAGTGTAAATAAAACAGTCTCCATCCACTAGGATCTTCATGGCCTATTCTATGCACTCACTTATCCATTACATTCCATTTATCCTTCCATCATCCATTTGCATTTGTACCATAGCCTGATCTTGTGCTCGTATCATATTCCACCATAGTACTACTTGGAATATTCCTAAGGTCAGTTTGTCCTACCTTCATCAAATTAGTCTATCGCACCATGTTGGGGGCATGTTCCTATACCTGCATTAGATCAAAAATTCAAAAATCCATCAAAAATTCAAAAACATCCAAAATCATTCAAAATCCAAAACATGTCAAAATCAAAAAATCAAAAAAATAGTCATTGGCCGAACTACATCATCTCTGAGCTTGAACGTAGGCAAGGTTGATTTTTTATCATCCCCCAAAACAATTTATGTTAGTCCTTTAGGCGTCCATCACACTGACAATTTGTTTGTCCATCTATTTCACATTTAGGTCAGTCCTTAGGCATCCGTAGAAATATGGCAATTCGTTGCCCATCTATCTTTTCATTGAGTCAAGTTTGTCATCAATCAAACTATGTGGTCTCTACATGTATAACATAGGCAAGGCTAATCTATGGATCAAATCCCGAGACCCCTGGGATAGGTATTTAAGTTAGTCTCACCATCATAAATCTCAAAAATACCAAAAACATTTGTAAAAAAATTCAAAATTCCAAAACCAACCTCAAAACATCTGAAAAACCCAAAATGGTGCATCTGTCTCATCTCAGTTTCAATCGCAATAATCACCATTCATAATAAATCAATCGTTGCCTTCATGTTGTGGTAAGTTAATTAGAAGCAAATCTAGCAGGTTCTAAAGTGAAAGCTTAATCGACAAAGTCTCAAGTCTAGATCAGTATGTCAGCAAGTTCGTCAACTCAGGGTATCAATAGCTTATCATTCAATCAATCTTATCAAAACCCTGATCAAAACATGTCCTAGGAATGTGACCTTCTTGTGATGGACATCAACATCAGGTATCACTGTAGTTTAGCTTTGGCTAGTGGTACGAAGAACATTAGCTTGTTTGTTTACTTTATCTTGGTCTTTTTAGACTTATCTTATTTTGCGCTCATTCCAAGGACCTCTCAATGATGTCTAAAAAAAATATTTAGAGAGAAAGGAATCGGGCAATGATCATTATCTTGTTATCTATTGTGCGTGTTGGATATTCTTGTAAAATAGATTCGCCATCCGTGCTTTGTTTTGCTTGTAGGGAATATTTTTCAAGTGTCTTTTTTACTACATAAGAAGGCTTTCCTTTTTATGTTTTGGCCCAAGATCTTTAGAATATCTGAATTGCATTTCGAATAAGGTTTTTTTGTCAAGTTTGAACAAGAGTACTCCTATTTGTTTGACGAGTCAAAGTCCATCACACTAGGCGCAATGCCATCCTAGTTCTTAATACCTTGATGCATCACACCTATGTGTGTTATCAAACATAAAGAAGGGTATGCTCTTTATCTCTCCCATCCTTGGTTAATAAATACATCATCATCATTTATCATCATATCCAATAAAGTCTCGATGACTAAGGGATGATCCCTCTCAATCTTCTATCCTCTTTCATGCTAACAATATTGCATCCATCTTGCATAATCACATCATATCATCATAGGACAACATCATCCATCTCATCCATCTCACATGCATTGTATAATCATCTAAGTTACTGAGGATAATATAGATTTGTTATTCTAAGCATCTTCCAAACATCTCATTTGCATAATCATTTAAGTTTTCTAGGATAATATAGATTTTGTTGGAATAATGGATGTTGAATCATCCAATGAAGCTACACACACTTCAAAGGACCTACCAAGAAGAAATTCAACCACATAGAAAGTGTTGCAACTAAGGGCATGCAAATAGAGATTATCTGATTGATATTTAGAATATGATTTACAAAGAGTACATATGCTTGATTATATAGGCAAGAGCAAAACCTAAAATGCATAAGATGTTGCCAAGTGTTCAAATCACACTTCATGTGACAACAAGAAACCCTAACAATCTACCTAGGGAATGATAACAAGATGGAGATAAGTTCTAGAAAATACAACTCATTTTCTAGAAGGGAATCTTATCTCAACAACTTTATTAAATGATTAAAAGTAACCTAGGACTAATATGATTAATTAATACCTAAGTTAACTTATGCTACTGTAATAATTAATTAATTAATTAATTACACTAACACCCCCCCATAAGTTCAACTTAGGGAGGAAATGAAAATGCAATGATTATGCATGATGATGATGGGTCCCTGTTGATGGCCATATTAGGTACCCATGTACATAGGATGAAAATGCAACTAATCTCCCACAAACAGAGAAAAGAGGAAAACCCAGTGGGAAGAAAACCCCTCTCCAAAAATGGATATGAAATGCAAAAGGTGATGATTGGAGGACTCAACATCATCCCCCCAAGGAAAACAATAATCACATGGATATAATATAATGAAAAGTCCCCCCATAAGGAGGAAAATAGAGAGACAATATAGCCCCCCCAAAATATGTGATCACCTGCAAGAAAGGTAAGTGTATGTAGACAAAAGATGATCCAATATCGACAAACAACTTGTCTCCCTTTCGGAAGAAACAAAACCAGGTGCAAGTGTAGAGATGCTTCCCATTCCGGATAGGAATTGAAGGAAGGAAGAATGAATATGAATGCTGATGATGTCTCTGAAAGCTGCTCATGTGTCTCCGTTCCTGATGAAGATGAAGATGCCACAACCCACTCAGGTACATACCCAATCAATGTAGAAGGTGACAAATCAGGATGATGCAAAAAATGATGTTGAACATGATCCAAAGACAGCAATGTGATGGTCCTTCCATCGAAGGAATAGATGGAGACTTGATTGCCCCCCCATAATGAAGTGTCCTCAAAACCACTGAAAGAAGACTGAAACCAATCCAATGGTAGATGAAGAAGAAACTCCGATGAAGATGGAGGAAGTCTCATATATGAAATCTCTGAAGAGAAACCAAGTGCCCCCAAGATAGTCTCAGGATTCCCAATTAAGGTTGAGACAATGAAATGTGGAGACTCAAGGGAACTCTCCAAAGTAGGATCTGAATAGAGGAGTGATATCCCCTCAAGAATGTCCTCCAAACCTGTAGAAGTGGCCAAGTCAACAATTCCTGAAGCAAAGCCATCCTGTGATGTCAAGTCTGGAAAACAAAATGTGTCCTGATGAATGATGATGATGGAAGCCTCAATCAATGACTCTGGACAAGGAATCACTGAATGTGAAGGGATACCAACTGTCTCTGATGGAGAAGAAGAATCATCTAAAGCAATCTTGTCAACCTCTTCGGAAGATTCAAGGCAATCCAAACAAATAACCTCCTGCATAACAATATCATCATGGGGTACCTGATCTGAAACCTGACATTTTGAAACCTGATCATTGAGGAAGGGTGGAGTATCTGAATCTCCATATATCTCCCAAAGCTTAGTCCAAAGGATGTGAGGACTATCACAATGATCAATAGAACTCAAAATATCACAATCAACTTGCATCGAAATGATCTCTAAGATAGTGTATCTGCTGCAACTCCAAGCAAACTCATGAATACCTTCACTCAGATGGGGAACTATACCATACAAATGTGGCAACAATGCAACTAATTCGAGATGGTGTATGATCCCATCCCGCCATTGTTTATAGTTTCCCGTGTGCAACATAGTCAAAGAAGGATAATATGCAAGCCCCATAATGTACAAAAAAATTTCTCCAAATTTACAAAGACAATGACCTTCAGCAAAAAAATAGAAACTTCCAAAACTAAAAACCTTTTCCCAAGCTTCAGGATATCCAAGTTATTGAACAAATGCACCAATTTGGAAAAAACAAATGCAAGAGTACCTAGAGCTAAAACTTATCAAAGTGACTAGACTGATGAAAAGAGCTCTGAATTACCTTCCTGATGCCGCTGGAATCATTGAATTTTGATCAATGGTTGCAAAGATATGAGCCTTTATGTCCAAAATGAAGGGTTGAATTTAGTTGACTGTAGATTTTTATAGCAGAAAAATTCTGCAAAATAGAGGGCACCACTGAATAGTGCTCTGAATTCTCTTTCTGACGGTATCTCGTTTGGTGATTTTTGATATCCTGGCGAGAAATGATGCCCCTCAGAAAAAAAATGCCCTATTAGGGCCTGCAGGCTAAATAGGTGCAAGAAATAAGCACCCCAGGGCAAAAAAAATGGAGCCCTTGGTCGCTGAAGTGACCGCAGGCTATCTGGCGGCAAAAAACAAATGGACTGCCATCGGGCGGAGCGCCAGCAGAGCGGTGGCTGGGCAGAGCGGGTGGTGTCGGGGCGGCGCCGCTGGGAATAGGTGGAGCCTCCGGTTTGTGATGTGACCGGAGCTTTGTCGGTAGGGGAAAACACAGACGGTCAGTGGATGAAGGACACCGGCGGTGGAGGACATGGATGAAGGCGGTTGGGAACAGGCCAGAAGATTCAATGAGCCGGTGTGACAGGCTGATGATGTCTGCAGACGTGACAGGGCTGACAACGGTCGGTGTCGATTTTATTTTTTTTGAATATTGCAAAGATTTGCAATTCCAAAAGTTTAAAACAAATGCTGAAAAAATTTGCAGATAATATATATGCCGACTGACGAAGAAGTAATGCCCATAGAAAAAAATAATTATTCTGACTGTGTAATAAAATACTAGGTCGCCTGCAGAATGAAATTTTTGCCAGAACTATAGGAAAAATAGCCTATTTTTTGAAATAAAAAATACCCAATGACTTAAAAAAATTTTGCCATGATGGAGGACTGAAAGGAGATATTTTATTTCTGCAAAAAACTCTACGGATCAATCCAAAAAACCCTAGATACCTCAAATGGCTCCCAGATGAAATATGTCCAAATCGGACGAATGGGCAGGTGATCTATAGGTTTTGAGGCCTTCTGAGTGCAATGGAGAGGTCAGATAGAGCCTAATCTGCACCAGAAACTAGCTTGGTCCCTGGGTAGAACCAACTAGCCTGCAAAAATCTCTGTAGCCCAACTTTCTTGATACTAGGATGAACCTTCAATGGAATGGCTCTGATACCATGTTGGAATAATGGATGTTGAATCATCCAATGAAGCTGCGCACACTTCAAAGGAGCCGCCAAGAAGAAATTCAACCACACATAAAGTGTTGCAACTAAGGGTATGCAAATAGAGATTATCTAATTGATATTCAGAATATGATTTACAAAGAGTACATATGCCTGATTATATAGGCAAGAGAAAAACCTAAAATGCATAAGATGTTGCCAAGTGTTCAAATCACACTTCATGTGACAACAAGAAACCCTAACAATCTACCTAGGGAATGATAACAAGATGGAGATAAGTTCTAGAAAAGACAACTCATCTTCTAGAAGGGAATCTTATCTCAACAACTTTATTAAATGATTAAAAGTAACCTAGGAATAATATGATTAATTAATACCTTAGTTAACTTATGCTAGTGTAATAATTAATTAATTAATTACAATAACAGATTTGTTATTCTAAGCATCTTAAAAACATCTCATTTACATCATCATTATCATATAGATCATGTAGTCTAACCATCCATACATCCTGTAGACATACGAAATTAACATTATTGATTAAACATCACATTTGATCATTCTCCCCTATTAATTATTTAAATCAAATTAATTAATTAACCTCCTAAAATCTTGATTTAATTAAATCCGATATATTTAATTAAATATCTAATATCCTCTCACTTTGATTTATCTTAACCCACAAATTTAAATCAAAGTGTGACAATCAACTAAGCACTAGCTTAATTAGTTAAATCCCTAATTAATGCTAAGACTAACCCATGTCTCATCCACTTGCACAATAAATCACTTAATTTGATTTATTAAAACACGCAATTCCCTCACAAGGGCATATTCCCAAGGAATATGCCCTCATTAACTCTCATGTTTGACTTTTTTGGCCAAACACAATTCCCCCCCAAAACCCTCAACCATATTCATTTATTTCCATTTTCAAATTTGAAATGGACACATTAGCCAACACTTGCAAAATCATGGGCCAATCCCATTGTGACAAGTGGCTCTCTCCTATTGGATGGGATTTAGTCTCACATCTCTCAATCTTAGCTTCTCCTCTCTCAACTTATCCTATAAATGCAATGCATTTTCTCTCATTTCAACATCTACATTTTGAACACTATCATTATAGGCAACTTGAGTTCAAGAGCATCTCATTGTCTATCTTATTTTTTTTAGCAAGGGTTGGGAAAGGACTCCTTCACATACTCAAGGAGCACCAATCAACTATGGAATAGGTTTGCATCCATGTTCTATGTGCTTTATTTGATTTTCTTTATTGTTTTAATGTCTCATTTAGCCTTGGATGTACTCCCTTGAGTATAACCATATGTGGTAGAGGTACTCTCAGTAGGGCAGTCAGGTCCTCTCCTCAAATATCAACAACTACCCTTAGACCACCAGTATGCCTAGGTATCCCACTTGACAACTTCACCTTTGACATCACAGATGTTTGTGCCAGTAGTGATGATGATGAAACCATAGTGGGCCTTCCTAGGCTCTTTGAGGATTCCACCCTACTAATGATTAGTGCCTCACTAGCTGAGTCAAGCCAACAAACCCACCAAATCACCTTAGTACACCCTCAACGCATCGATCATGACCAACGTGGACCACCAACTCTAGACTCATTCAAAAACGATGAGGCTCTCTCAAAATTCATGGGCTAAGGGATACAATTCTATGTGGGGATCACAAGGTGGGTTTTGACATCACATTGGACACCCAAGCATATTATGGGGAGACGATTGAGTCCTTCAATCGCAAAAGAAAAATATCGAGAAGAAGCTCGGAGTTATTGAGTGAAAACCACAGTGTGGCACTCTCTAACCACATAACAGTAAAAATAAAGGATGCATCCAATGGTGAAAACCTCTCTGAGGTGTCAGAGGATGAAGGATTCAATCTCCCCCTTACTGCTCTACATCAAGAGAAATCAATAGTCCTAGCATAATAGTGTAATCATGTCAACTTGGGAACAAAGACAGAACCATAAATCACATTCTATGCTCAAACAGTTCAGACAGAAGAACAAGAATTGTTGGTTGCATTCTTAAGAGAAAGAAAGGAAAAATTTGCATGGACCTACGCTGACATGCCAGGTCTGGATCTTGAAGTAGTAGTTCATCATTTGGTCATTCACCCCGGAGCAAACACAATTAGACAAAAGTTAAGAAAGATGCACCCACATATAGCTTTTCTCATAAAGATAGAATTACAGAAACTCTTAGATGTTGTCTTCATACACCCAATTAACTATCTAGAATGGGTATCCAACCTTGTACTGGTTTCCAAATGAAATGGGGGCATCCGGATCTGCACGGACTTCAGAGACCTAAATAAAGCATTTTCTAAGGATGATTTTCCACTACCCAACATTGATATGATAGTGGATATGACGGTCGGACATGAGATGCTATCACTGATGGATGGATTCTCAGGATATAACCAAATAATGATAGCAAAGGAAGACCAGCATAAGATAGCCTTTACATGTCCTTGGGGCACCTACTGCTGGAATGTGATGCCATTTGAGCTAAAGAATGCAGGAGCTACATACCAAAGAGCCATGACACTGATCTTCCATGACAAGATTCACAAAACTGTCGAAGATTATGTGGATGACATATTGGCTAAATCAAAGAAAAAGCAGGATCACATAGCGACCTTAAGTGCAATTTTTGATAGGCTAAAAAAATATAAGGTCAGACTCAACCTAAAGAAATGTGTCTTTGGGGTACAATCAGGAAAGTTGTTGCGGTACATAGTTTCAATGAGAGGGATAGAAGTGGATCTCGCAAAGGTAAAAGAAATCCTTGATATGGGAGCACCAATAACACTAAAGAAACTCAAAGGATTACAAGGTAGACTCCAATCCATCCAAAGATTCATAGCACAACTGGGAGACAAGCAGATTGCCTATTCACATCTTCTCCATAAGGGAGTAGCATTTAGGTGGGACGACAAGTGCGAATAAGCATTCAAAAAAATCAAAGAATATCTACTTACACCAACTGTGTTGATGCCACCGATCCTAGGGAAACCATTGATTCTATACATCTCAGCAACTATAGCCACCCTTGGTGCCCTTTTAGCCCAACATGATGAAAAAGGAACCGAGTGGGCCATTTACTATATCAGCAGAACAATGGTGGGGCACAAGCTCAACTACACATCAATAGAAAAAGCTTGCTTGGCAGTGGTGTTTGCAGCCCAAAAATTCAGACACTACATGCTAGCTCATCAAATTAAGTTAATTGCCAAGATAGAGCCCCTCAAGTATCTATTGTCAAAAGCAATACTTATAGGAAGAATGGCTAAATGGGTTATGATAATATTTGAGCATGATATTGAGTATGTAGAGCAAAAAGCGATTAAAGGACAACTAATTGCGGATCAGCTAGCAGAGGCTCCAATATATCCAGACAACCCACTCATATCAGAATTTCCAGATGAGTCCCTTTTCAATCTTGGTGCAGCCAACCACTGGAAACTATACTTTGACAGTTCCCACACACAACATGGATTAGGAGCTAGTGTTTTCTTCATCACCCCCTAGGGGGGCTATATACCGAGATCTTACAAGTTGGCATTCCCCTATACAAACAACATTGCAAAGTACGAGGCTTTAACCATAGGTCTCAAGATTGTAGCATGGTGGTGAATCATGGCATTAAAGGTTTATGGAGACTCACAACTTATCATCAACCAAGTCAACGGTGAATACCAAACTAAGGATGATAAGCTTATACCATACAAAAAGGTGATAGAAAGCCTCAAGGAATCATTTATCGACATCACCTTTGATCAAATATAGAGGGCAAACAATAGAGCAGGTTATGCAATGGGAATGATTGGATCCTTGCTAGATATCCCTTGCAATGTCTCAAAACATGAATTCATGGTAGAGCAGCTTCTCGTACCCACGCTCGAGGTACCAGAGTTAGAATATGCATGCAAACTCGTTGGTTCTGGTGATCTTTGGTATCATGACATCTACACCTATTTGAGATTAGGAGTCCTCCTAGCCGACATTACCCTGAACCTCAAGCGTACCTTTGTCAAAAGGTCCTTACAATTTGTCATCCTAGGAGAAACCCTCTTCCGTAGAAGCATCAATGGAACCTTGTTACATTGCTTAAGACCTGAGGAAGCCTTGAATGCTTTGACTGAGGTACACAATGGCACTTGCGGTTCACACTCGAGTGGTATGACCTTGGCTAAGAAGTTGCTGAGAACCGGATACTACTAGCCGATAGTGGAGAGAGAGGCACACGACTTTGTCAGAAGGTGTCTACAATGCCAGCAGCATGGAGATCTCATTCATGCACCAACTCAAGAATTACATCCCATTGTTACACCTTGGCTCTTTTCCCAATGGGGGCTCGATCTCATAGGTAAAATCTCACCCACCTCATCTAGCGGCCACAAGTTCATTATCACCGCCACTAAATATTTCACAAAGTGGGTTGAAGCAATTCCCATGACCTACATCACTAGAAAGAAGATATCCAAGTTCATCTTGGACTACCTCATTTGCCGATACAGTGTTCCCCAATCCATCATCTCAGATAATGGGACACCCTTCAAGAATCAGGATGTCCGTGACTTGTGTGAAAAATTCAAAATCCAACACTGTTTTTCCACACCATATTACCCACAAGGAAATGGCCAAGCAGAAGCTACCAACAAAACTATCCTGAAAATCCTTAAGAAAATAGTAAATGACTCTGGTCGTGATTGGCATCTACAGTTAAATCCCACCTTATGGACCTACTGCACCAGCATCCACACGACAACAGATGCCACCCCATTCTCCTTGGTCTACAGATCAGAAGCCATCCTCCCTATCGAGATCGAGCTTCCGTCACTAAGGATATCATTGCGAAACCTCATCACATATGAGGAATACAGGGTTACAAAACTAAATGAGCTGGAGTTACTGGATGAATGATGCATGGATGCCCTAAATCATCTACAAGTCTACCAGAATCACCTGAAATGAAGCTACAACAAGAAGATCAGGCAACGCACCTTCCAAGTCGGTGACCTTGTGCTAAAAGAGAACCAAAAGAATGTACCAAACCCAGATAGCAAAGTAAAATTTGAACCTAACTAGCTGGGACCTTTCATCATCACCGCAAGCTATAAATCAGGGGCATATCAGTTGTCAACACCGGAGGGCGAGCCTCTACAGGAGCCCATGAACAGTTGTCATCTCAAAAAGTTTTATGCCTAAATCTTGCAAGGTATAGAATCAAAAAATACAAAAAAATCAAAAAAATGTCCTGAAAAAATGGTTACCTTGATGAAAACCTGGCAAACAGGCATCTTGGTGACAACAAAAAAATACAAAAATACAAAAATCAGAAAAAATCAGAAAAAGGATTGAAAACAGTAAAGAAAAAATTGTCCTCTAGTGAAAACCACTTCGGTGGCACTTTGGACAAGTACCTTGGTGAAAACCTGGCAAACAGGCACCAAGCATAAATAAAGCACTCTCTATCCACTAGGATCTACATGACTCACTCACTTATCCACTACATTCCATTCCTTCCATCATCCGTTCACATTTGTACCATAGCTAGATCTTGTGCTTGTATCATATTCCACCATAGTACTACTTGGCATATTCCTAAGGTCAGTTTGTCTTGCCTTTATCGAACTAGTCTATCATACCACGTTGGGGGCATGTTCCTATATCGGCATTGGATCAAATTCGTGTATATTCTTGAGATCTTCTCGAAACGTAAAAAATTCAAAAACATTCAGAAACTTCATCAAAAATCCAAAAAAATCCAAATCATCCAAAATCCAGAAACATGTCGAAATATCAAAAAATCTTCAAAAATTCATCATTGAGTCTTTTCAGTCATTCACCTTGTCCTAACTATGTCGTCTCTGAGCTTGAACATAGGCAAGGTTGATCTTTGATCATCCCCCGAGACATCTTAGGTCAGTCCTTAGGCATCTGTCACATTGGCAATTCGTTTGCCCATTTATTTTACATTTAGGCTAGTATTTAGGCAGCCGTCGCAATGGCAATCCATTTTCCCATCTATCTCATCATTGAGTCAAGTATGTTCTCAGTCGAACTACGTGGTCTCCGTGTGTATAACATAGGCAAGGCTAATCTATGGATCAACTCCCGAGACCCCTAGGATAGGTCTTTAAGTTAGTCTCTTCGTCATAAATCTCGAAAATACCAAAAACATTTGTAAAACATCTCAAAATTCCAAAAAATAGCCTCAAAATATCTGAAAAATCCAAAATGGTGCATCCATTTCATCTCGCTTTCACTCGTGAATCCCATCGCTCATAATAAAAATCAATCGTCACCTTCACCCTTTGGTAAGTCAGTCAGAAGCAAGTCTAGCAGGTTCCAAAGTGAACACTCTAATTGTCAGAGTCTTGAAAGTCTAGATCAGTGAGTCAACAAGTTGGTCAACTTAGAGTATCAATAGCTTATCACCCAATCAGTCTCATCAAAACCCTAATCACTACATGTCCTAGGATGAATCCTTCCCATGATGGACATAAGCATTAGGTACCCCACTATAGTTTAGCCTTGGCTAGCGGTGCGAAGAACATTAGCTTGTTTGTTTACTTTATCTTGATCTTTTTGACTTATCTTATTTTGCACTCATTCCAAGGACCTCTCGATGAGGCCTAAACAAAACAAGTTTAGAGAGAAAGGAATGGGGCAATGATCATTATCTTTTTATCTGCTGTGCTTATTGGATATCCTTGTAAAATAACTTCATCATACATACTTTGTTTTGTTTGTAGGAAGGATGTTTTAGGTATCTTGTTGACCACATAAGAAGGCTTGCCTTTTTATGTTTTGGCCCGAGATGTCTAGAATATCTGAACTACATTCTGAATAAGGTCATGTTTGTCAAGTGTGAACAAGAGTACTCCTAGCTATTTGACGAGTCAAATTCCATCACACTAGGCACCACGCCATCCTAGTTCTCAATACCTTGATGCATTGCACCTACGTGTGTTATCAAACATAAAGAAGGGTATGCTCTTTATCTCTCCCATCCTTGGATAAGCAATACATCATCATCATTCATCATTATATCCAATAAAGTCTCGATGACTAGGGTACTTGTTGGACTTCTACATCTTCTTGGATTTAAGGGTTGATCCCTCTCATTCTTCTATCCTCTTTCACACTAACAATGCATCCATCCTGAATCCATCTTGCATCTTTCATAATAATTTCATGTCATCATAGCACAACATCATCCATCACATCCATCTCATATACATTTCATAATCATCTAAGTTTCTTAAGATAATATAGATTTGTTATTCTAAGCATCTTCCAAACATCTCATTTTCATAATCATTTAAGTTGTTTAGGATAATATAAATTGTTTATTCTAAGAATCTTCCAAACATCTCATTACATTATCATTATCATATAGATCATATTTTCTAAGCATCCATACATTCATTTTGAACCTCATTGTCGCAAGATCCACCTCAATCTTTTCGCTTGATCTCTCGAGGGGGCAATGTACTAACGTACTTCTTTTCGTTGGAGCATCTGTAAAAATAATTTTTTTTGTAATTTCGATGTAAGTGGCATCATTCTTTGAACCAATGCAACAAGTATATTGCCTCAAAGAGGGGAAAAATGTAGACATACGAAATTAACATTATTGATTAAAGATCACATTTGATCATTCTTCCCTGTTAATTAATTAAATCAAATTAATTAATTAACCTCCTAAAATCTTGATTTAATTAAATCGGATATATTTAATTAAATATCTAATATCCTCTCACTTTGATTTATCCTAACCTACAAATTTAAATCAAAGAGTCACAATCAACTAAGCACTAGCTTAATTAGTTAAATCCCTAATTAATGTTAAGACTAATCTATGTCCCATCCACTTGCACAATAAATCACTTAATTTGATTTATTAAAACACCCATTTTCCCTCACAAATATGCCCTCATTAACTCTCATGTTTGACTATTTTGGCCAAACACAATCCCCCCCCGAAAACCCTCAACCATATTCATTTATTGCCATTTTCAAATTTGAAATGGGTACATTAGCCAACACTTGCACAATCATGGGCCAATCCCATTGTGACAAGTGGCTCTCTCCTATTGGATGGTATTTAGTCCCACATCTCTCAATCTTAGCTTCTCCTCTCTCAACTTCTATAAATACAATGCATTTTCTCTCATTTCAACATCTACATTTTAGAGCATCCTCATTATAGGCAACTTGAGTTCAAGAGCATCTCATTGTCTATCATCTTATTTGTTTTAGCAAGGGTTGGGAAAGGGCTCCTTCACATACTCAAGGAGCACCAATCCACTATGGAATAGGTTTGCATCCATGTTCTATGTGCTTTATTTGATTTTCTTTATTGTTTCAATGTCTCATTTAGCATGTTTAAAACTAGATGCAATATTTCATATGGTTGCTTGATTTTGTCATGTTAGTTTGAGTTCTAGGAAGAAAATCTGTCATTTTGCTAACATTTGGAAAATTTAGTCACCACACATCCATTTTGAACCTCTTTGTTGTGAGATTGACCTCAAATCTAATATTTTCGCTCGATCTCTCGAGGGGGCATAGTACTTACGTACTTATTTCTGCTGGGGCATCCAAAAAACCAAAAAAAATAATAATTTTGATGTCGGCGACATCATTCTTTGAATCAATCCAACAAGTACATTGCTTCAAAGAGGGGAAAAATGTAGACATGCAAAATTAACATCATTGATTAATCATATTTCGTCCATCAATTAAACAAACTAGGTTTATTCTTCTAAGGTTATCTCCTTAATTAATTAAATCAAATTATTTAATTAATGTCCTAAGGTTCCTCCAGTTAATTAAATAAAACCAAATGTTTAATTAAAACTCTAATATTCATTTTCTTCTCATTTGATTTAAAACAAATCCAAAAATACAGATCAAATTTCATATTAGCTAATCACTAGCTTAATTAATCAAATCCCTGATTAATGCTAAGCCTAACCCATGTCCCATCCTCTAGCTTTTCCCACTTGCACAAATAAATCATTTAATTGATTTATTAATTCTTCTAATTTCCCTCAACATGGCATAAAATGGAATATTCCTCCAATTTGAATTTCCCTCTCAAATGGCTTGTCCTTTCCAACATGGAATTAACTCCCCTCTTACATGTCCCCCACTTGGCATTTAAGACCCCTTTTCTCTCCCTCCAACAAGTCAAATTTGAAAAGACCACCTAATGTCATTTATTGGCACATTGACCAAAACTTGCACAACCATGGCCCATTCACATGGTGACAAGTGGCTCCTTCCTATTGGTTGAGGATTAGTCCCAAATTCCTCAATCTTGCCTCTTCTCTCCTCAATCTTACTTATAAATCCAAGGCCTTCTTTCATCATTTACAACACACAATCTCATGCAAAGTTACTCTCTTCATTTGAGAACTAATTTGTTCATGATCATAGCATTATAGTTTCATCATTTAGCTTGTCCAAGGATTGGGAAAGGGCTCCTTGACATACAAAATGGTGCACCAATCGACCATAGAATAGGTCTCTAATATGATTTTTTTCTTTTAATTAGTTTAGCTTGTTATGTTGTTTATCAAGCATGTTGGATTATTCGATGGAGATGTTGATTATTTTCCTTGTTTAAGATACTAACAATACTAAAGTGGGTGTGTTTGTTGAAGGTTTTCTAACAAAGTTCAGATTTTGAAATCTACAACTCCTTTCTATCCATTTCCATCCCCAAGAACTTTCCCTTTGCCAACTTTTAATCTCCTTTGCATTAAAGTCTCAAGGGTTTGTTCTTGAATGAATTATAGATTTTTGTCCTTCTCCCTTTGGGTGAAAAACCCTAGAGGCCCAAGGAAGGTCACAAAAATTTGTGGTTCATTTTGGTGAACCCGCCTTTCAAACACCCTCTCATCTAATTTGGAGTTTTTTATCATCCTAGGTTTGCATTATCTTCACATTGCATTTCATTTTGCATTGTTTAATTTGCATTCTAGGTTTTTAAAATTTGCATTAGTTAAAAGCTCATAAAGCTTGTAATTTTGCATTGTATTTCATTCTAAATCATCAAAATTCTACATTTTCCTCTTAGATATGCATCTTACCACATCGAAACCATCAAAATCCATTGAAAAAATCTGAAATTTCTAAAAAAAATCACTCCCTAGACTAATTTGCCACCTTACTCAACTTATTCCCTTTATGCCCCTGAAATAGCCTTTTACAAAACTAAAACCCTATTTTTAAGCTTCTATTTTCTGCCATTACTTATTTGTATCAGTTGGTTGTGTTTCTGTAGCATGCATTTCATTAGGTCTAGCCTTAATTAGCTCATTTTATGCATTGCTTAAATTCAATTTTGCATTCATATCATTTCATTTTCAGATCATTGCATAGTGTAATCAGTAAATTACCTTGTTTAAAATTTGAAAATATCATTTCATTTTAGATCTTTACATTGCATTTTAAGTTTGCATAAATTATTCAAAAAGGTTAGTTTCAATCTTCTCTAAAATTGCAAAGAACAAGTTAGTAAATAATCATTCTAGTCATTCATTCAATTCATGATGTGTTAGAAGAAAATATAGACAGAGATAACCATAATAATCATAATCGTTCTTCTCCTAATACCTCTCATTTTAGTGATCAAGGTATCTTGGTGAAAGAAGATACAATCGTTGAGAATCATGAAAATATTGCTTGTCCTTCTCCTCATCCCCTTAGGGAAGATATTATAGAACAAGAACATGAAATCATAGACACATTCCTAAACATCACCTTACCTAGTCTCTATAACCATGCTAGTCTAAATTGTCCATATCCCAATATCCCTCCTCAATGCAAAGAGGATAGGTTGGTGTTAAAAATACACCTCTTAAGAGTCATAAGACTCTTGAATCTCCCTTCCCTAATTCTCCTACTGATGGAGCCTCAAATTTTGTTCTTTGAGTTCCATTTACTATTTTTCCACATTACTGGTCTGTCATGCTATTCAGAAGAAACCTAGGATTGATGTCTTATTTTTTCCTTCAAAGAATCCTAATGTTCTATCTAAACCTTGGGTTGGATCTATTTTGCCATTACCTTTTTGAGGGAGGTTTTAAAATGACTTATGTCCCATTGAATCGTCTAGGCCGGGCCCCCTTCTAATAAACAACATTAAATATTTTGCCTAATTTTATTATTTCCTAAGTCTAGGTTGGCCCGTGCCCCATGTTTTAAGAACAACTTTGAGCCATTGTTTGTCATTGGCCTAGGCGATGTCCCCTTTCCCCTTTTAATAATTGTTTTATTTTGTAGGGAATTTTTTTTTCTTTTCATTACCATCGATCATCTTACAGTTGATACTGACCATTTCCTACGATCTCATGATGGCCTCACCGTTGGGTTTCAATTGATTGCGAAATCACGGGTGAGTGCCACGTGTCTCAGTTGCCGACACCAGAAAAGGATTAATAAACTGTTTTAATTTTGTGTCGGGTTTTAATACATTATATAGTGGTTTACTAAAACAATTGCGAGATGCATGTGCTCAAGATCGACGATGGTGTTATAATCTTGATGAAAATTTTCTCAATGGTTATTTTCAGTGTTGATGATGGCTGTAAGTGAACACGATTGCCGATGGTGGGAATCAACAATTTCCTGCCATCGTGTAATCCAAAGATGCAGGATGTTTAGTGATTGCGATATCACGAGCAGGCACCACGTGTACTCCTTTGGCATTGAATATTGTGGTGGGCCCTTGATGCTAACATGGAGATTACATCAACCTTTTGAAGGTGGTCGTTCGATGATATGACAAAAACAAAAGATCGACGGTTGGAATTTAAATTCACATCAAATGCGATTGGAGTCGTTGGTGCGGCATGCAAATGAGATTTAATGGCAAATGAGATGTTTACTGGCTCAATTTGATCGACATATAATAATTTATTTCATTCTATTTTCACCACAAAGGCATTCAAGTATTTTCAAAGCAGTTCAGAGCCAGAGATAAAGTTTTTCGAGCGATCACAGCGAAAGTTTGGTTCTCTGCAAGGCGCGAAATGTCGTGAGTTATTTTCTATGCTGCTTTGTTTAATTTGACTGTGATTTTTGTGAAGGGTTGTAGTGTTTTGGTCAGGGGATTTGTTGATTATCATAGTAGGGTTACTGGTTCATTTGGGAAATTGCAAGGTTTTGTTGTAATTTTGTTTTTGGGTAGCCCTAGTTTGTTCAAGGATTTGAATTTTAAATAAGCCCTAGTTGTTTGAGATGGCACCACTGAAGCAACATTTCATCCATAGTGATTATTTGCAGAGAAATTTATATGACGAAGTTCAAGATCAACTCTTGTTATCAACAAATGATAGGAAGAGGGGTTTGGTCTTAATGAGTGGAAAAACCCTAGGCGAAGGACTAGTGTGCAAGAATTATAATATTGCAGATGCTAGGGTTCCTATGAATGGTCTGGAAATTTTTAGGTTGTGGTATGGACAAGAAAACTTATTTCACCCCTTCTCTAATGGTTGGAGATACGACATGGGGAAACTAGCAGTGCCAAATGTGTTTCCTGATATTGACCTACTAAGAGCAGTGGCAACATGGTATGACCCTGTTACAAGGGTAATCAAGGATAATGATGGTGGGATTCTGCTGAATATAAGCTCAAATGCGATTCAACAAATGTTTGACTTGTGTGAATCTAGCTCATTTTTGGTTCCAATTGATTTTGAGGAGATGAAACAGGAATATGAAAAGTCAAAGCCTCTCTTCGGATTGAAGTTGCTTCCTCCTCATCTGGCTAGGGTAGGCAATTCAACAATTCATATCAACCCAAGTGACCAGGAGCCATTCAGGCTGAGCTTTTTTTCCAATCATTTCTTGGAAAAATTTTATTCACTATGCCAAATTTTGGGGTTCAACCCTAATACCGTGATGCCAATTACATACATGTTCATGGGGGCCCAAATTCAACATCCCAATTTCTCTGTGGTGTATGAATTTGCATCATTTCTAGTAGAAAGGATGCATGAGGGTTTGTTGAAGTTGCATGTGGTGGATTTTAGCACTCCTTTCTTCTGGTACTCCCTATTAATGCACATGTTCCTATATAAGAATGTCGACTTCTTCTCAGAGAAGATGGGTTGAAGTAAGAAATAAATAGAGACATATTACCACTGCAGGTTTGGAGTGCAAACTTATCATACAATAGGGGAGGTTCTTGTTTTGTGCAATTTGATAATTCCTTTGTTGCCAGACTCAGGGCTTGGTTGGTGGTAAATGTGCCTAGAGTTCCTGAAGACTTACATGACTTCCTCCGACCAAAGGTGAGGAAGCCTGATTTGAAGGTCTTCCACAATTGGGGTGACATCATCTTGTACCCCATAAGCATTGTCCTTAGGGTATATGGTTTCCTGGGAGCCCCACATATTCTCCCTTTTAATGTACCATCAAGAATGGGGTTTGTCAAGGTCATGTGGCAACTAGGTTGTATTCATGAGGACAACCTGATAGGGAAAGGAAAAGGGACTTTGTTCCTTGACTACACTGTTGTTTCTGATTTTGTCTTTTCCAAGGGAGGATGGGTCCACTTTGGAAGGTTTTTTGATGATTTACATTTGAGGAGTGGCCCTAGGAGGCAGCATGACCCTGAGGGATTATTTGCCTTGTTCAGGAAACGAATTAAAGGTGGCAGGTTTGCACATGATTTCAACTTTCCTGAAGACCTAATAAAAAATGAATTTGATTTAAATAGGCAGGAATTGAATAAAGAAAAATGGATTGCATATGAGAAGTTTTTTTCCATGGTACATAAAATGGATCCAAAATATGATCCATTAATTGAGTTCACTCGATTCCATAAGAGAATTGATTTCTTGATGAATAATTTCAAAGAGATCATGGCCACCTTGATGACCAAGAGGGTTAGTTTGGAATTGGATTTTGGTATACAAAGACCAGAGGTGAGGCCTGAAGAAAAAAGGCCAACTTATCAACCCTTAGTTGATCGGCCTATATACAAGAGAAAAAGGAATGACAATAGTGATGAAGGGGAGGGGGATAAGAAAGGAAAATAATAATGAGGACAACATCACAGCCAGGTCCAAGAATCAGAGCACCTAGAGGGATAAGGATTATTGATTTGGATTCACCACCGAGAAGTGATCCTGTAGTGCTACCATCAGAGCCAAGCCCTAAGAGGCAGAGAGTTGAGGAAACACAAGAGACTCTGATGGATGAGATAATTGTAACTGATCAAGACATGCAGGTTGGTATCCCTTCCCCTCCTAGATCAACATAGTTAGTGTTATCTGATATGGATGTAAAGGGGCAATGTGTACAAGATGGCAGAATGGAGGCCTGCAAGGCATTCTTGGATGATGATGCATTTGTAAAGACTCGTATTCTGGCAACTAGTGTGGAGAATGAAGCTAGAAGAATGCCATGACAAATGCAAGAGGAGGAGAGAATCAAGACCTAATAGGTCTGAGTAGGAGAATGATGATGAGGTGAAAGCCAAATTAATGGAAGAATTGAAAAACATCACTCTTGAGGAGGGAAGGAGACTTGTGACTCAGGCTGGTGTCCTAATTTTTCCTGAATGGGACATAGCTGATGCAGTAGAATTCAATGCTATCTTACAATCCAAGCATCCCATACAAAATAGTGAGGAAGAAGTTAACGAAGCTCTTCAGGACTCTGCCTTGAGTGAGGAGTATGAAACTCTGGCAATATGGGCATTGGCACCCCAAGGCAGAAAGCCAAAATTAACTCATATTAGCCCAAATCTAAGAGGAGGGTTAATAATCAAAAGAGATTCTGAAACTTCAACTACAAAAGCTACAAGCCTGATTGTAAATGTGGCCAAGTTGGCCCAAAAGATAGCTGAAAGGGAAGAGGCTAAAAAGAAGATCTTGATGGATAAGTACAACATCGTAATTGGAGAATAGAGTAGGATACAACAAAGGAATGTTGAACTGCAATTTGAAGTAGATAGGTTGAAATATGGGCATGTGGGAGAATCCTCCAGTGGTTCAGGGCATTACCTTCTACTTCAGGAGCAGTTCACCCTACTTCTCCAATTATTTCTACTCCAAGATCCCCCATCCAAACACCTGCTCTCAGTCCTACATTAGGGCTAGTTGAGGAAGAGGTTGAATACTCTGTAGGTCCCACTAAGAGACAAATGTTAAATAAGATTGTATAATTATAGGATGCTTTAAATTCAGTGAGGATGGAGCAATGGCCAAAGAAAATGAGGTTGTTGATACAGTTTTGAGGCACCTGAATCAGAAGGTTGATGGTAGATTATCATCAGTACATTCTTTATATTCTTTGTTATTGGATGAAATAAGAAATATTAATAGGGATCAGGAAATAGTTTTTCCTTTGGCTGAGAAGTGGATCCCTAGGGCCACTAATCTAGATATTATGTATAAGGCCTCTAGGTCTGATGCAGATAATAGGCCCCAATCATTGAAGCCTAATCAATTTTTTGTGAAATCACTGAAGGGTTTCCAGGCCCTACCTGATGATTTGAGTAGGAGAATTAGGGAATTGGTAAAAAGCTTTGATGATTGGAGTGATACATTTTTTCTAGATATAATTGATGCACAAGGAAACATTAAATCACTGCAACAGTGGCAGGAAAGGGTGGATGAAGTTATCAATGCACAAATCAAATTGATTTGTGATGATTCAGACTATGATTTGTTGGTGAGTAGTATGGATAAGATAATTAACACCAGCACATTTTTAGAGTCTTTTGAAAGAGAGCCCAATCAAGTAGCAGTGAAGTACACACCTTACAATACTAGGGTGAATGAGGTGGTGAATTTTTATTGGCCAATAGATGAAGAGTATCAGAGATGGGTGGACAAATACTTAACCAAAGAGGAGTAAGACAATGCATACTACTGATAGTTAACAACTCAGCGGTTATGGTTATAACTGATTGTGATTTTGTCTCCATGGCGGTTTTTTGGTGCAGGTTTTGAGGTTTGGCCAATGCAACAGCTATTCTCTAATGAGTAGAATTAACAAGAAGATGCTCTGAGACTCAGTGATTTTAATCATATTTTTGAAGTGTCACAGAGTAGTCAAATTGACCGGTGACATGTGTATTTTCTGGCCCGATGCTTGTTTGCTTCTTCATTCTCTATAAGAAGGATTTCAAGGCCAGAAATAAGAGTTAGCAAGTTAGATATTTTTCAGGCCGAGTCTAGGAATAGTTGCAAAGCAAGTTGTAAAGCTTGTTGATTCAGTGTAAATGCAATTTAGGTTTTGTGTCATTCTGTAGTAGGGTTTTGGATTTATGAAGGTTTGATGTTTCATGATAGTACTAGAATTTGGGTTATAATGATTCATTTCGAGCTCATGTCTCTCCTTTGTATAAGCATATCATAATTTTGAATAATATAATCAAGGGTTATTGCATTCATCTCACTGTTGTGGTGTGTATGATTTCCGTTTTGGCTTTAATTCAAAGAATTAATTAAAATGATTGAATGGAGTTATAGATGGATATGTTTATAAAGGGATTTGGTAAGAAGTACTGGGTTAGGATATAGATTGATGATTTTGTAAGGAAACATTTTTAGAGATCTTATATGTTATGTGTTTGAATCTGTCATGGAATTTCAAATGTTTGTGAATTTGACTCCCCAATGGTATATGGCACAGGTCGAAATCGTATTCGTTTGTGAGTTTTGTGTCTTCTTATCTTTTCTTAGAGCTTGCTACAAAATTTAAAATTAAATGACTATCTTAAGTGATAAAGTATTGTTGTAACCATCTCATGGTCCAAGTAGTTGATACTATTGATGAAAATCCAATTCAGTTTAGTATTATCCTATTCTGTCGAGCTATTTAAATGACATTATTTGTTAATTGTTAATGATTTTTATAAGTTCGGTGTAGAGATTATAAACACATTAAGAGGACCACCCTCCTGGGTTTCACAGAGCCTAAAGTGTAGGAGGTTTATTGTTAAAATCCCCGTCAGTTGGTCCAGGTCCTTTGAGCTGCCCTCGATTAGAAATGGCAATTCTATAGGTTGAATAGAAGATCAACCTGGTTATAGTAAAAACAACCAACACCTACCATTTGGGACAATCTATTTGAAAATCATAGTGTTTCTTCTCTTGATGCCTCCCCTACCTATGATGAAGCTAGTTTACAAACTCTCACCATGGCATGTGGTGACCATCTTCCAAGCTCTCCTACTAGGGTACATAACTATATGGAATAAGAGAATGAGACATTAAAAAAAAAAGATAATCAAATAGAACCTTCTCCTAATTATCCCACTACTGATACTTCCATCATTGATCATTCCCCTAATTCTGATGAAATCATTTTAGAAGAACCAATCCTTGAATGTCAAGAATGTGTGTTCTGTAGTTCTCCTAAAAACTCTCCTCCCAGGGAGGATATCATGATGCAAGACAAGTATAACATTGAAAATAATAATATTATGTCCTTAGAAGAAGATGATGAGGCAAGATTAACTTCTCACTCACTCAGGGATGTTAATATTATTCAACGTCAACTTATCCTCTACCCACCATCACACAAACCTTCAAATAACCCTGAAATTTTCCTTTATCCACCTAATAACAATGTTTTTCACATACATTACACAAGAAACAATCTGTGACCACAAAAACCAACCTCAAAACCTTTACCTTTGCCTAATCCTATATTGCCTAGTGATCCTCGATTAAATTCACTCATTCCTAGGGAGTATAATCTTGTCGACCAACTTAAGAATACCCCTATTAAGATATCATTATAGGATCTTATTCAAGCCTCCCCTCACTATCACAACATGATGCAAAATGCCTTACAACAAGTTGCTATCCCTTCTAATGTGCAACCAAATGACATAGTAGCTATATTTCAAGGAATAAATGTTGATATTGTTTTTCACCAAAGTGAGCTTCCACCTTTGGAAGTGCAAAAACAAAATGAAGCTTTCATAATAATATCTCAATACAAAATAAAAGGGATCAATATCTAACTCTTGTAGATACTGTCTCAACCCTTAATGTATGTAGTGTGAACCTTTCAGATAGGCTTGACATTGATCAATAGAACATTTAACCTGATTCTCTCTCTATTAAGGGATTTGACAACATCACAAAGAAAGTACTTGGTGTGGTTACTTTACATCTTATAGTTGGAATGGCCACATTGGAAACACCGATCCATGTTATTCCTTTGGAATTTTCATATAATATCCTCTTAGGTGGACCATGGATTCATGCAATGAATGTGTTGGTGTTTTAATTTTCCAGATAGGCTTTGAAACTCTCTAAGAGGTAGCCAACCTCTATATTAAATAACCACAAATGCTAGTGGCCAACTGACAGGAAATGGAATTGGCACACATTTCCCCTACACTTCAGGCTCTGTAAGACCTAGGGGGGTAACCCTTTAGCAAAATCTAAAATCTAGACACACAAGTAACAAGATATTGCTTAACAGATAATGCTCTCACAAAATTTTTGAGTAACCTAAAATATCACTCAAAATTGGCTAACACCTTGAGTTAATTTCATTAACCAGCATGGAGCACAAGGAAAACACAACTCAACAAAATAGATTTGAAATGGTTTTTTGATTCAAAGAGTTGGGACCAAACTAAAAACAACAGAAACATGATAATGGACCAATGCCATAAAAATGGGATATAGATTCATATAAATAGCATTCATCTTTTAGTGTTGAACATGCTCTGAAGGTCTTACAAATGTTGTCACATTATGACAACCAGACCACTGAAGATTTCTCTGATAACTCTTCTTATAAATCCACCTGAAACATAACACTCCTGTCACATTTGTTAAAGCAATTACACTATCCCTGAACAATAGGCAATAATAAATGTAGCTTGCGATTTATTAAAACAATCACATAATTCATAGAAAAAATGTGCATGAACAGACTCAGACAATTTTATTATTGAATCCAAAATAGCATTACAGTTTAGCCATGGAGACAATTATCAGTTAAGAGAAACATAAAAGAATAATCTAGAACACACACTTTCAGATTGAATGACTAATAGTCATATTTCCCCCTAGCTTTACAATCTACCCATAGCTTATGCCTGACTTGCAGAGCTTTTAGAAATTGGAACCCCACTAGGTCTTACAGAGCCTGAAGTGCAGGGGAAATGTGTGTCAATCCCATTTCCTGTCAGTTGGCCACTAGCCTTTGTGATTCTTGAATATTGAGGTTGGCTACCTCTTAGAGAGTTTCAAAGCCTATTTGGAAAATTGAAACACCAACAGAATGGAGTGCCTTCCACTCTTCATCGTAAAATGAAGTACATCTACAAAAACAAACTATACACACTTGAATCTGACCCTAAACCAAATAGTTGCTTGAACATTGCGAAAAATAAATAAAATTATTTAAACACATTAACACCAACCGTACAAGTGGAACCCGCACAACAAACAAACAAAGAATAAAATATTGAGAAAATCATGAAGCTCTTAGATGATGAGTGGGGTTCCTTAGACTTCACACCTAGATTAATGGGAGCATACAAGATCATACACAATGACTCTGAAAAGGGAACCACAGTCTTGTCAACACAAGACTCGACAAATCCTTCACAAGTATTCACCTCAACCACTTTAGACAAAGAAGAAACCAACAAACAACCACTTGATCCACATGCAATGAAAAATATTTATGGAAAAGGTTATGAGCTTATGAAACAACTTGGATACAATGGAAAATGATTTGGTGCTAATAAACAAGGTATCTACAACCCTATTAAGCCTCATACACAAACCACAACTTATGGTCTTGGTTAATGTCCTTTGATAGAAATCACCAAACCTTCACCTCCCATCAATACCATCACAAACCATCCTTCTCAACCAAACTTAACACTAGTGCATCCTGAATTGTTGGACATTAGTGGTCTTAATAGTGATCCTTTGCAACACTTGAAAAACATAAAGATATCTTTTCCTAATGTCAATGTCATCTCGCAACACACTACTAATTTATATTTTACACATCCCTCCAAAGGAGTGTACAAAATCTCACAGTCTATAGAACCTTGTGTAAGTATGACATATTGTACTAAGCAAGACACATCTTTGTCACATGATAAAGGAACAATTTCTACCTATAATCAAGATGGTATCTTGTTAGGACTACTCCAAGATCACTTGATATCCCTTCCTCCCTGAACATGAAAGAAATTCTATTACAAGAATTCCTTTTGCACCTATCACAGAGTCCATGGTCATTCTACTAATGAATGTAAGGCCTTGAGTAGTAAAATCCAACATCTTAAGGATTTTTGTGTTCTATCTTATGTGGGGGCACCTCATTCCTCTAATTGATACATTTCATCAATCCTTTCGGCTCACTCTTGTCCTGTACTAAGTGCTCAGACAAGGGGTTAGGTAGCCTTTTCCTCGTATGTCACTTGTCATTGTCTCTCTTTTGACTAGTTGTTGACCTTTCATGAACATATAAGAGAAATCTTGGGGCATGGATGACATGTCTTGAGTTGACTCACATGTGACATACTACCTTTTTCATGATGTAGCTTATCAAAAACATATAACTTGGCGCAGGGATTTTCGAACAAGCTCTGATGTCTTCCTTCTTCTACTTTAAAGAATTTTCTCATAGTAATGGTGTTAACAACTACTTTAAAGTGGGGACATTTATCAACACTCACATCTCATTATGTGATTTTATTTTTCATGTGATTCCCTCTCTTGGAAACATTAGGTACAATGTTTCTCAAGATGAGACATTGCACTTGTCCTCTCTTGGAAACAAGATGAGACCATTTTAACTTTTTCCACTCTTGGAGACATTATGCATGATGTTCCTTAAGATGAGACCATGCACAAACTAATAAAAATCCCTTTGAACAAACCTTACACTATTACAACATCATTTTCTTTTGTGACGATTTATTAAAGTTATCAGGAAGTATAACTTTGGTATGGTTGAGCAGGAAGCCCAACCAGAAACATGACTTTCCCCATAGCCACCTACATGTGTGTGAGTGCATACTAGATATGAGTGTATGTTTCTCACCTTCTTGGACTTCTCACCCAGTTGACAACCAATATTTATGTTGCCTTAGAGTGAGTATACAATTTTTGACAAATAGCTTAGATATGATCCACAACTAGCTAGACAAACGTCAAAGCTTGATCCACCCTTTTTAATTTCATCCTTCTCTTCCTTCTATTTCTTGTCATTGCATGATCATGTATCTCATTTTTCTTCATATCATTCACCCTTGTGCCTGTCCTTTTACACTTATGTTGGTTTGACTTATGATCTTGGATCTTGGGGGCTTGACCGTCTTCTTCATCTTTGTTATCCTAGATCATCCACATTGGTATGATTGGATCCCTCCTCTTGAATGGCTAATTTAGTGTGACTTTGAAAAAATTTCATCCTCTCACTAAAATGGGGGCTAAATGAGTCACAAAAAAATGTATCCTTGACATTTTCACTCATTTGAGCCTTTTCTTTTGGTTTTTGGCCTAGTTTTGCCTAGATTTAATGTTGTAATATGGCCAAAACATTCACATTAGGTCTTAAACATTGTGAATCAATAAGAATTCTATGGTGTCTTGTAAAAGTGTTGTGAACTGTTGAAACGCACTTTAACACTTTTCTAGGACCTTTTCAACATATTTCACCTAAACAACCTTTTTTTATCACTTACCAAGCCTTATTTCAAACTATTGTAAGGATTTTTAACAAACTCTCACACTTTCCTAGTCTTTTTATCAATAATTTGACCATTTCTTATGTTAAACTAACCCTTTAATGCACTTATAGGCCTTACTTAAGTGTGTCTCGAAAGAAAATCCCATTAAACAACAATAATCAAACTTTAATTCTTGACATCTACTTAAAATTTCCCAAGTGGACTAAGAAGCTACATTGGACGACTAAGTCCCATTTGGCATAAAAATAAAAATTAATTCAAAGTTCTAGTGAGATATTGTCTTCTAAACCCTAAGGTCAACCTGTGATGAAGTATTTTTGGGAAATTAGGGCATAATGTTGATGTATGTATAAATGAAGGGTTTTCCCCTTATTTTTCATCTCTTATCTCCTAGCTCCTAACTCTCATTCTTCTATCTCCTTTCATCATTCATCATTCTTCTCAAGCAAGCTAGGGTTTGAGCATTATAAGTCATTAAGCAAGCATTCAAGGGAAGATTATTCAACCATTGTTACAATAGCTCAAGATCAATCATCATGTCAAGGTATTAACTCCATTGTTTCATGCTTCATTACATTATATCTTCATTTTGGTTTAATTACCTAAAAGGGGTTTGAATAAGGTAAACCCCCATGCCCTAACATCAAACATTTTTTCTCTCTTTGTGTGATTTGGAGGTCTTGTTTGATAGAGAGTAAGGTGTGGAATTTTTTCAACAACTTATCAAATCCCTTCAAGGTTGTTAAAACCCTAAAGAAGACTTGGAGAGCACCTATAGGCTGAAAATCAAGGTTTTTGGTCTAAATATTTGGAGGAGTAGAAGTGTAGGTTGAGGTCTACAAATTCCCCCTTTGAATATTATGAAAAGAAAAAGTGGAAACTTCCCCCAGTTGTGGTGAATTAGTCCCACTCTAGAAATTTTCCTAAGATTTCTACGGATTTGGATACCCATTTGGCTGAAACAAGCCCCGAAGCAATTTTCTAGAATTATCCTGAAACTAGACTAGGTCACCCAATTTGGCACAAGTGTCCCAGCAAGCTTAAAAATCATATTTTATAGAATTATAGGGACCTTCACAACCTTCATTCTAGCCTCTACCATTTTCCAGGTGCATTCTCTCATTTTACCACTTTTATCTTGTTTTATATTTCATTTCAATCTATCTTTCTACATATCACATTACATCTTCAAGTATTTTATGTTTTCCAAGTTTAGACTTGGTGGTGAACCCCTTTCTATCCATTTCCATCCCCAAGAACTCCCCCTTTGACAGATTTTAATCCCAATTTGCATTAAATTCTCAAGGGTTTTTTCTTGAATGAATTATAGATTTTTGTCCTTCTCCCTTTAGGTGCAAAACCCTAGAGGCCCAAGGAAGGTCACAAAATTTTATGGTTCAACTCCCATGTCACACTCTTTTATGGAAAATATCCTTAACTTCTCTTAATCTCAGGTCACCCATTTGTGAAATGGCATTTCATTTTTTTAACCTAGATATTATTTAATGTAAATGCAATTTACATTTTATGAAAAAAGAACAAGTAATTGATAAGGATAATAGTAACTACATGCAAACTATTTCTAGTGAAAACATGTGCTCTCTAGAATTTAAGGGATTTTCTTGTTGAAAAAAACTAAAAACCTTTTGGTGTTGGTGAAATTTTTAAAATTTTGAAAAAAAAATTATGTTTCTCCCTTTCTTGGTCATGTTTCATTGCTTTTGTACCCAAGGGTGGGGTTTAGGGTTTTAGTTAAAAGCCCTCTCTTCAGAATTCGTTATTATGATCCCTCAATGTTTTAATCCTTTATTGACCTATCACACCCGGTTTCTGGTCACTTAAGTTGTAACTCGAGCCATTAAAAACATAGTTCTTATCGACCCTTTGGCTTAGGTTTGTCGATTACCGACTATGGTCCCATCACTTTGATATTACTTATAATCGAGTAAAAAAAATTATTTGATAAAAAGAATTAAGTCCTAAGTCACCTTTTCTCGAGAGTTAATTCTCATCAACCTAGTTGGTCCCTTTTTTTAAACTAACTATTGTCGCATGTGCAGATTTTCTCGATGGTCAGGTCGGGGGTTTCAATCTCAGTCATTCCCCGCGTACCCCACATGATTAAAATAATGATTTCTGAGAAGCCATGGGGTGAGCAAGCTATGGACGTGTTTCCTACCAAATATGTGGGGCTCGTTCTCCATTTTTATACCTAACGCCTATGGGTTCTTGATCAATAGATGTGAAGAAATGTTGATATTTAATCTTAACCATTCCCCGCTCACCCCATGGGAATTAATATAATGCTTTATAAAAGCCGCAGGTCAACGAACGATCACCACGTGGATTTATTCTGCCTTTTGAAATGAAGGGTGGAGCCCATGAGACAAATGAGTTAGCATTCAACTGACATAACCACATTCCAAATTATGTTGACTCAATTTGAGCCATCCAATACTCCATCTCACAAGGAGATTGACAATTGTCAATTAAAATCAAAGATGTGGCCATGTGAGCCATTTTTATTTCCTCAAGTGAGTAGTAATAGTCTAAACTTGTAGAGTTATCCAATTTCAACCCTAAAGCATTTGAATGATTACATTCTTCACATGCATAAGGATTGCAGACAAATTTTAAGGCAACTTAAAGATCAACGACATAGATTGAAATCAATAGAGGGGGTTGTTAGTTCACTTGTGCAAACTCCCTTGGAACATTAATGAATACATGCTTTAGTTGATCTATTTAATGAGGATTTCCTACTTTTTATTCTCATGATTTGTTGTCTGTGAGAATTGAGAGTCTTGGATTGAGCGTGTGAAGTGTTCTTAACAATTGTAGAATTTGAGCTAGCTATTGTTATGTTGAGGGTGGTGTCTATGTCCTAAGGAAATTTGTTGAGTAACTTTTTCAAGAATGGGTAAGGTAAGTGTGTCTATCATCCTATCCCAAAGGTCCAGGAGACTCAATCTCCTCGAGTCTTAGGATGACCTTCCCAAGAATGAATAGGATATGCCCGAGGTCCCTGTGACTCTAAAGGAGAAAACAAGAGCTGATAGGAGGTTTGCACGATGTGTTCTCAAGCTCACTTATCATCGAAGGAGTAGAATTTTATCGAAAGAATTAGTTAAGGGTAAGGAGAAGAAAGTTGATAGGCCTAAGAGGGAAGTTTTGAGAAAGAATAAGTATCACAGAGCTCACATGGGACATCATCTTTCTCCCATTGAAGTCTCAGATGATCCTTTGATAGTGGAATTGAAACTAATTCAGGCTACCACCAGTATCTTATGGCCATGACTGAATTGGTTGATTCTTAGAATGAGGTAGTGATTGATACTCCACTATCGATAAGGACACCAAGCTGACGTTCTTATTCTACTGTTGACAAGGCGGAATATCACCCCATTTCCTTTCTGAGCTGGTGCTCATTTTTTTGTCCTTTGTGCTGATTTGTTTTCTTTTGGCTGGTTTGTTGTAATATGGGTTTCTATTTTTTCATTCTTTTATGTTGATGGTGATATTTCCTAGTTCATTGTGAATGTGCGAGTTTTGATGTTGCAATAGCAACGCCTTTTGCAGGGTTAGTGGGTCTTCTCTAGCTAACGATTTTTGGATATTTTTTCTCTCCCATGTTTTGTAAATGATTACATGTAACTGTCAGGGGAATATTTTGAATTTTGGTGAAATTCATATTGAAATGAAGGTGAAATGTAATTTGTAGTTCAACATGTTGCTTTTTGCTCCCTTGTTCTATAAAAGTGATTTCCATGTTGATTACAAAGGTAAGTTAGTTGGTAATTTTTGGATTGGTCATTTGGAAATTTAATGGAATACTGAACAAGTTGGTTATATGTCTTCGGGATGGATTATGTAAATACGTATATGGTTTCCTAATAATGATAGTGATAATCTATATCATAATGGTATCAAGTATTTATAGTTTTCTCTCCAATGTACTGGTTATATAAGTTATAAATAATATAATTAATGGTTATCTTATTTTCCTCTATGATTCCTCATGGATGTATTTTTTTATTCTTGATCATCAATTCAATGAATAGATGTAAACGCTTGAGTATAACTATAGATTTATAACAAACCATGTACTAGGATACTAGTAAGAAGTAAATGGTGGAGATTTTAGGTGGAAATATTGTAACGTAATATTCTTAAGGCTATGAGTATTGTCATGAAAGAAGATTGTTATCAAATCATGTGGGTATTTGGATTGACTCCATTCCAAGGATATGGCACTAGTTTAAGTAGGTTAATCATATTGCAATTGTGTTGATCATTTCAACAAATGACTACAAATTAAACCTCAAACCACATTGAATTAATATTGTATGTAATAATGTGAGGATTCAAGAGCGATCACGGGTGGGAGAAAATGGAGTTCGAATTTCAAAACAACGGAATCGGATCCGGAAGTGAAGCAAGATCAAAAAATCGACAGTCGAATCAGGAGCTGGAACCGAGTCAGAAGCAAGGTAAGGATGACCAGGATGATGTGGACTCTGGTGACAAAATACAAGTGGACCCTGGGGGAAAGGAAATTCCAGTGTTTATCTCTGCTACTTCTCCCACCGAAAAAAATGAGAAAGATAGTGGGGGAGTGGGGACCACAAGTGGTTTTGGAGGCAACTGCAAAACCTGGACCTCTCTATTTGGGGTAAAACCTAATGGAAAGTCTTCCTTCCCTCCAGTGCAAAATATATCGTCCCCTGCTAGAGGTAAGTTTTCTATTTCCATTCTAGATCTGATTATAGACCATAATATAGCCCTAATGGAACGAACCCTGGTTGGAAATTTTATGGGTCCTAGACCAAATATTGAAGTGGTCAGGGAATTTGTTAAAAATAAATGGAGAACTAGTGGGAAAGTCTCAGTTGCTACTCTTCCAAAGGGATTTTTTGCTTTTGAATTTACTTGCAAAGAGGATATTATAGCTGTAAGAGGTGGAGGTCCCTGGGTGATAGGTAAATCGTCCCTGGCTCTAAAGAAGTGGTCCTCCCATTTGGATCTATCGGACTCTATCTTTGAGAATGTTCTAGTCTGGGTTAGACTTCCAGGCCTGCCCTTGGAATACTGAAGTGAAGACATATTCCTGGGCATTGCGAGCTCCTTTGGTGAGCTCCTTTTGATCGACACAATGACAGCTACTAGAAAGAGACTGGTTTTCGTGAGGATATGTGTGGGAGTTCCTCAGGAAGCAGATTTACCATCTTAGATAGAGATACAATCTAAGCTAGGATCCTGGGAACAAAATATAGAATTTGAAACCATCTTGTTTGCTTGCTTCAAGTGTAGGAAATCTGGTCATTGGGCAAAAAAATGCCCTCTAAATGTCGCTCTAGAGAAAGTTAAGCCAACAGAACCTGGAAAAAAAGAATGGAAAAAAAAGAAGAATGACTCTAGAGAAGGAAGGAGGGAGAATAAAGAGCAGGAGTTGGAAAATATCAAAGCCGATAATCAGAAAGGGTCTTTAGAGATCGAAGTGGTTTTGGAGTATAAAGGTGAGATTCCTTTTGTGCTTCATAACTTAAAGTCTCTTTCAAAGGAAAGAGGTACTAATGAGGGCACCTTAGCTGAAGAAGGAGATCGGATCCTATCTCCTTCCTTATCCCAAATGACAATCCCTTCTAATAGAAATGAAGAGATACCGGGTTTGGAGGATATCCCTAGTGAGGGCCTATCCTTGGTCTTGAAAATCCCTCCTCTCTCCCCGTTTTCTGATATTCTCCCCCCTATGGGTGTGGAGCACCTGTTGGAGACCAGCTCTGTTGTTGGGGTTTTAGAATCCCTTGAAAAATAGGATTACTCAACTAACCAATCCAGTAATGCCTTGTGTTGTCAAGAGAACGGTAACATGGACACATTACCTTGGGAACAAAGAATACCAAATGAAAAGGATTGGGAATCTAGCAGAGAGACAGACAGTCAAGATGAGACTGATAAAGAAGCGAATATATCAAAGAAGAAGTCTGGAAAAAACAAACAAGGAAAGACCCCAAGTGGCATTTCTACCAGATCAAGAGGTAAGGCAGATTGTGGAGCAACAAAGAATTCAAGAGGTAAAAAGTCTCCGAAAAAGAAAAGAGAGCTGAATAGTTTTCAAGATATAGTGGATGGATCTTAGAAAACCATCCTGGAATGTCTTAACTCCCCCAGTATATAATGAAGATTATGTCTTCGAATATAAGGGGACTCAATAGCCCCCACAAGCAGGATGTTCTTCGCAACTTTGTTAGAGATCACAAACCTAATATTCTTCTAATTCAGGAAACTAAAATGTCTAAGGAGAAAATTGAAAAGATGAAACTATTACAGTACTATAGCAACTAGGGAAATAACTCAAATGGTGCTTCGGGTGGCATTGTTACTTTCTGGAATAGCTACAATATCAAAGGAGATCCGATACTGGAAGGTACGAATCACATAGTTACTAGATTCACTCATATAAGAGATAACTTCAGTTGGATTCAAATGAACATTTATGCTCCCAATGGAAAAGGTATGAGGAAATCTTTTTGGCTGGAATTAGCTTCCATTAGGAGGATTTTTGATAAAGAAGCTTGGATTGTTATGGGGGACTTCAATACTCCCTTAATGAATGGGGAAAAATTTGGGGGATCTTAGATTAACTTAGAAAGTAAAGAGGATCTTTAGAATTTTATTGATACTCAAGGGCTGATTGATCTGGATCTTCTTGGAGCCTCCTTCACCTAGTCCAATTGCAGAAAGGGGACGGATCTCATACAGGTCAGATCAGATAGATCTTTGATTTCTAATCATTGGTACTTTGATTACTATTGTTCACTTAAAGCCCTTACTATAATAGGCTCTAATCATTCCCCTATCAGTTTCACTATGGATTCTATAAAAAAATAAAAAAATACCCCTTTCAGATTTGAAAAAATGTAGACCTCTCATCCTACTCTTAAAAAGGAAATAAAGAAATGGTGGAATATAAGTATTCAAGGAACTGCAATGTTCAGAATTGCTAAAAAATTAAGGGAAGTTAAATGTAATCTTAAAAAATGGAAAAAGGAATCTTTTAGGAACATCTTTAAGACCAAGTTCGAACTTCAGATGGATCTAGGAGCAATTCAATTCAAAATACAGGAGGGTTACTTGAATGATACTAAGGAAAAAGAGTATGAGCTCCTTATGAAGATGCATGACATAATTGGGAAGGAGGAGGAGTTCTGGAAACAAAGATCAAGAGCCCTCTAGCTGTCTACTAGAGATAGAAACACCAGGTACTTCCACCTTTCAGCTTCTAAACATAGAGCTATAAATAGAATATCTCAAATAGATGTGAATGGAACTAGATTTCAGGAGGAAGAGGATATTAGGATGCAGGCGAGCTCCTTCTTTAAACTTCTTCTCTCGGCAAGTACTGAAATAAACCAGAATGAGCAAGATTGGTTAGTGGAAGCTATACCAAGAATTATCAACCAGGAAAATGAATCTTTTATGATAGCAATCCCCACCAACGAGGAAGTCAAGTGGGTTTTCTTTTCCTTTGATGGGAATAAAGCCCCGGGCCCTGATGGTTTCCCTTTGTTTTTCTTCTAATGGCTCTGGGAGATTGTTGAAGAAGACGTGGTTAACGCTGTTAAGGAATTTTTTGGAGCTGGATGTCTTTTAAAAGAATTAAATGCTACTTTCTTGGTTCTCGTCCCCAAGAAATCTGGAGCTAATAACTTTGAGGCTTTTAGGCCTATCAGTCTCTGTAATTCTTTATACAAGATCATCTCTAAGGTCTTAACCTCTAGATTCTTATTTTTTATGCCTTCCTTGATTTCTCCTCAACAGAATGGATTCGTTCCTGGTAGACAAATCCTTGATTCTATAGTTACGGTTCATGAGAACATTCACTCCCTTGTTGAGTCGAAGACTGAAGGTGTCCTCTTAAAGCTTGACATCTCAAAAGCCTATGACAGAGTTGAGTGGATTTTTTTATTTAAAATTCTGAAGGACTTTGGCTTTAATAATAGGGTTGTTCAAATGGTGGAGCAACTTGTGTCTACAATATCCATATCGATTATGGTCAATGGATCCCCAACCTCCTTCTTTTAGAGTACCAGAGGTCTAAGGCAGGGTGATCCTATATCTCCCATTTTATTCACTATTATGGCTGGAAGTTTAGGCAGGAACCTGAAAAATCTGGTAGACTCTAAATTTATCTCTAGGCTCAGACCTTCCTTGGGCAACTTGGTGTGCTCTCATCAACAATTCGTTGATGACACCATGCTCATGGGTAAAGCTTCTGTGTTTGAAGGAAAATCTATAAAACAACTGCTTGACAAGTATGGGAGAGCTTCAGGACAGCTGATCAACAATAAAAAACGTTCACTATTCTTTTTCAATACTCCGGCTCATCGACAGACCAAAATTTCCAAAATTCTGGATTGTAAGGTGGATTCCCTTCCTGCCACCTACCTAGGTCTTCTTTTAAGTTTGAAACCTCCTTATTCTTTTTGGATATAATTGGTGGATAGATTCAGTAAGAAGCTAGCGGATTGGAAAGGTGCTCTGCTTAGTCAAGCTAGTAAGCTTCAGCTCCTCAAAGCCTCTCTCCAGAATCTTCCTATCTATGCCCTGAGCCTCTTTAAGATTCTAGCTAAATTTGTTGATACTATTGAAAAAATTCAAAAAAGATTTCTTTGGTCGGGTGTTGAGGAAAATAAAAGAGTTCCATTAATTGACTGGAATCTGGTTTGTAGACCTAAAAAGAATGGCAAACTTGGTTTAAGAAGAATCAGAACTATTAATAAAATCCTCTTGGCTAAGCAAATCTGGAGAATCTTCTCTTCCTCTAGGGAGTGGATCGATATTCTGGCTAGCAAAAATTTAGAAAATAACTGCTCTTCCATTATTAAGAAGGACCCCCACCTTCTTCCGAGAGGATCTATATGCTGGAACAATTTAATTATTGGAAAAAAGATTGTGGAGGAAGGCATTGGTTGGCAAGTGAGAAATGGTAATTGTACCAGATTCTGGGAAGATAGATGGCTTTTTAAGGAACCCTTGATAAATATCAATTCCTTCAGAGATTGGGCTGAGAATTGCAAGGCTAGGTTTGGAACTTATGTTAAAGATTATAGAGTGAATGGTAGTTGGGTGGACTTGGGCAGAGTCAGTCAGGCTTTGGTCCCCATCCAGACTACACTGTTGGCTGTTAGACTTAGTTCTGAGCAGTTGGAGGATTGCGCGGTTTGGATTGATGATCCCTCTGGTAATTTTTCTGTGTCTTCTACTTTTGCTAAGATCACTTCTTCTCTGGATCATCCTCTCTTTTGGTCTAAAGCTTGCTGCAAACATATGATACCTAAAATTAATATCTTCTTTTCGATCTTGCTCCAAAATAAGCTGCTGACGATTGACAACCTATGTAAATGTGGATTTCAAATCCCTAATAGATGTTGTCTTTGTAAGATAGATGTTGAATCTGTGAGTCATTTATTCCTACATTGCTCTTTTGCTGCTTCTCTTTGGGAAAATTTTATCAGGTTATGAAACCTTCCTTGGTTTTTCCCGTTGTCCATTAAAGATCTCTTTTCTTAGTGGAAAGCCCCAACTAGGAATCCTTTACTTAGGTCTTTTTGGGATTTATCCTTCCCTCATATTTCTTGGGGCCTTTGGAAAGAACGCAACAACATAATTTTTAGAGGCAAAGAAGCCTCTATGGATTATGTCTTTGATAAAATTGTCAGATCCCTGAAGGAAAACTTCAAAGCCATGGCCCAGAAGGATAGGAAGACCATGAAGGTAGAGTATTCGAACTATGATCTATTTGTTGCTAAGGAATGGAACATAAATCCTAATTTGTCTAGTTCTATTATGAAGGCCAAAAAGGACAGAGAGGGAGTTTGCTGGACTTTTCCGCCTAACGGGTGGATCAAAGCTAACTTTGATGGTGCGGCTAAAGGCAATCCGGGGGCGGTAGGTTGTGGAGGAGTTATAAGGGATTCCAATGGAAATTTCATTGGTGCGATTGCCTCGCCTCTTAACTCTCAAACTAATCACCTGGCGGAGGCGGCTGGCGCTTACCATATCATAAATTTAGCCCAAAGTCTTAACATTAAAAATTTATTGCTTGAAGGAGACTCTAAAAACATAATTGACTGCCTCAGTGGCAAGTCTCCACCCTCATGGACCATCAATTCATGGATTGATGAAGCCAAATTGAAATTGGCCAAGTTTGAAAAAGTTAAAATATCACACGCCTATAGAGAAGCCAATGCTATTGCGGACTTTTTTGCTAATGAAGGAGTTAAGAGTAAAGAAGTGTGTACCTAGATAAATAATAGCAATCTAAATCTTAATGTTTGTGCCCTATTAAATTATGATAAATCACATGGTAAGGTGACGTGTTATCCCTTTAATGAGGACAGGTTGGATCTATCACATCACAATCATTAGATTGTATGGGACCGAGCCCAGTGGAGTAAATTGCAAGACTACTCCGCACGATCTGTGGGTTCTAAGATTTGGTAGGGCCAATTTTAGAAAGGCTTGTGTTTGGACCTACCTCACTGTGTCGGATGATATGGGAGGAGACAAAAAGCGAACTGAGCTAGACAGCTACAAAAATCACATGAAAAAAGCTAAGGTTTGGAACAAGATTAAAAGTGGAGGGTTGATTCCTTTCCTAGAGAAGCTCCATGGCTCTAACCAGGAGGCTACGGATCTCTTCATCAAAGATTGGCATGATGGTAATTTGACCCTGTTTGGCAGGAATGTGGAGCTCAACGAAAATCTTATTGCCGATGTTACGGGATTACCCACTGATGGGAAGAAGTTTTTTAGGGACAAGGCTTTCTCTGATGAAGCTGTTATTAGATTTCCCAAAAAGGACAAGGAAAAGCAAAGCTTGGTCAAAATTGGTAACAATTACTTCGATGTTGACTCCATAAAAACTATATGGAGAAATATTTAGGTCATCATGGAGTACATTACGGTGGATGGGTGATTCACTAAAGTCTATGGCTACCACTTTGCTCTTCTCAACCATTTTCGACACAAGGTAAGGGTCTCTATACCCTATTATCTTTCCTGCTCCTTGAAGAAAATTTTGGAGTACACAAGAAAAACCCTAAAAGATTCCCCATTCTTCACACTGGGTTAATTAGGCTGATTGTTGAACATCTTCATGTGCCCACTCTTGCTATTTTGGAAACCAACCCAGATTCTGAGAGTGATGACACTGAGCCCAATGGCTCAGAGTATTTTCCTAACCCTAGCCCGGTTAGAAAAGCCCCTAGCTTGCTTGCTGGCCCTTCCAAGGAGTCGGGTAAAATCTGTGTTGAGCCTGAGCCTGACTGTCCTCCTCCTAAGATCAGCTCTGTTGGCAAGAAAACCCAGGCTAAAAGCCTTGTCTCATACTCCGAAGAATCCTCTGAGTCGGAGGAACCTGATACCAACACTTCCTAGCGCTGTCCTGACCCTTTACCGGACATACACATTGTAGATAATTCCCCTATTAACACTGTTAAAGAGCCCTCTCTTGATTATCTCAACCTTGCTAAAACCAATTCTGAGTCCCATTCCAAACTCTTGGACTGGACCTTCTCTGAAATTAATGAGCTAAAAATTAAAAACTGGGCCCTGCAAAGTAAGATTGATGAAATGGGTGCTAAGATTGTTGAGATGGATAAGAAAGAAGCGGTTCATAGTAACAGTAACATTGACACCAAATTTGAGAGCTTAAGGAATACCATCAGAACTGTCGTTGAACAAAACAATTGTATAGCAAGACATAATGCTATAATTATTAATGCAATGACTGAAAAACTTAACAAAGCTCAACAAGGATCTTTAGTGGTTGATCTGGAAGATACTGAAGATAAAAGCTAGGACACGGAAGTTGGCATTTCCAGAAGAACCCGTGCCAACTTGAAGCGCAAGGCCCCCCTTACTCTGAAAATGGTTCAAACCTTTAAGAAGAGGGTTAAAGATATGCAGGATATGGAGGTGGAGACAAAGACTATCCTTAGGTCTCTGAAGTAATGGCTGGGGTTTCCTGTGTGCTTTCTATGTTGTCCCTTCTTTCCTGACCCTTCTAGTCCTTTTAGTTTGGTTGCTACTGGTTTTTTCTCGGGCAGCTATTTTTTTGGGTGGAACCTTGGTGTTCTTTTTGCTATTTTGTAAACTTTGTGGTTTCGGGTCCCTGTAAAACCCGTTTTACCCTTTTATCAAAAACAACTGACTACAAATTTATAATCAATGTTAAATCTCGCATGTGTTGGCCACTGACCTTAAGGATTCTTAAGCTTAAGGGTTGGCTACCGTTTAGTGAATTTTAAGGTTCTACTCGAAAAATAACCAACAGGTGTATCAGATTTAATATAAGCATCCAAGTTCATGGAGAAACTTAGATTTTAAATTTCCCTACAAGCAACTGAAATAAAATTTCTCTGCAAGCAAGTGAAAGAGAAGACATATTTTAGGTTTAGTTTTTGTATATTTTTTTATTGGTATGATACCCAATGCACCCATGCACACATGTTCCAAGAGATTCTCCACTCAATGGTGTTTTTAGACAAGTAAATTTATCCATACATGACCACATTTGACTTGATCCTATCCTAGTCATTAACTGATTAAATATTCATTATTATTTATTTAATTGATTCATTCATTGTTTACCTTTATCACTCATTACATTTATTTAGTTAAGATTAATCTTATCTCCAAAATTCAGAAACTAAATCAATTAACTAACTCCTACTTAATTATCTTATTTAGGCTAATTAATCTTCATTGACATTTCCTCCAATATTTAATCCCATAATATCCCCAATCCATCAAATTTGAATCCTTTTGATTAATCTATTCACACATGTTAAAATCTAAACTTTCCATCATCTAACAAGTTTCCCTACCTCCTTCACTATGACACACCCAATCTTCTAACCGCATCATTTCTCTTAATTTTCTATGAGTTTTTTTGTGTATTTTTGCAACTTAGCACTTTTTCATTGTGTTTTAGAACTTATGTGGATAATTCAATGTTTTTTTGCATAAATTAGTACTTACATGTTCTTAGGCTTTTTTGGAATTCATTTCATTTTAAAAAAAATTGTTTGTTAATTTTTTGACTTTTTTTGCTCAATTATATGACATCCTTGTGTCATTTCATCATTTTTATCATTTTATAATATCTTATTTTTAGGATAATATGTTTTTGGTCACATTATTTTTTCAACTTAGTATCGCACCTTTTCATTATGTTTTAGTGCTTCTATGGATAAATCCATGGTTTTGTGAATCAACACTTCTACAAATCAGCACATGCATGGATAAGTTATTCTACCTTAATATTTAGTGCTTTCATACCTAATAAATTTATTTTATATTCTTTTATAATTTTCCATTCTCATCTTTTTTGGTTTTCACTTTCTATTTATCTACTAATGTGCTTCCCAAGTGACATTTCTATCATTTCTAAGATTATATTTTTTTGTCTCTACTCTTACAAATGAAATATTAATGTATGTTTTCTATTTCATCTAGGTTTCTATTTCAATGTGTTTATCCTACATTTCAATGAATACATAAATTAATGCATTCATGAATGAACACATTCATGGACTAGCACATTCACAAATCAACATATTCATAATTTCTTGACTCATAAGCATCAAAGTTTGTTCATTATTTTTGGGGTCTTTAAGAGTTCAATATAACCACTTTATAACATATCCTTTTTTGTGTAGCTTAAAAATGTTGGCCCAAGACGTATCTTTAAACTATTAGATTTAATATAAGCATCCAAGTTCATGGAGAATTTAGATTTTATATGAAATTCAAGATTCCATGTCAATTCTTAGAAATCTATTCAATTATAGAGCCACAATTTTATTAGTTTCCTAATTATTCGTTGACTTAATCTTTGACAACCCTAGAGTTATGCTAGGTGATAGCTACAATTATATTAAATCTTATGCTCATTCAATATTTATTGGTATTTTTAACTAGACATAAATCCCAATATGAGTTTCAGTTTACTACACTTTCAATTAATTGCATAATATCTTTGTGTAATTTAAATCAAGTATCAACTAGATAGTAAACAAGATATGGTAGAAAATCTCCACTCTAGGACCATTCATTATAGTTATATTTAGATGTAATCCAAACAATTTAATGTGATTTAATAAGTGATTAGAAGTATAGTGCCTATTTGAAATCTTTGTGGGTTAAATATATCAAGTTATTTATTAATTAAGTTTCCATGCCTAACCCTTCTAGCTAGTTACTGTTTATACGAATCTTAGGTCCACAAATTTATTTTTCATAGTTTTAGGTTTTAACATGTTCTTTAAAATAAACAATAGAACTATCAAGTCTTATCATGATTTACACCTTTATAACATGAATATGAGATCACAAGAATATCTTGATTTGACTAATGCTTATGTTCATGCTTAGATTGAACACCATGGACTCTCTCCCTCTATTGAGTAATGAACTTACTAGAATTTGCACTCACATTATTTATATGAGTTGTTCAAACTCTTGTAGTATTATTATTTGTTTACCTCTTCATTCAAACAAATAATTTTGCATCAACATGGATTTTACAACAAGAATAAGAATCATAGCAAAAAAAAAAATTATAAGATGTAATGTCTAAAATTCTCAACAATCTTATCAAAATAAATTTCTTTCTTATTAAAGCTATAGTAATTGTTTTTAAAATTCTATAATGAATATGTAATATTTAAAGCAATAGGATTGACATCTTCATCATATTTCCTCTAAGTCAAAATAATGGCACTACAATGTTTTAATATGGGTTGATTAGAATTGTATATTAGTATTTGACCTCTTCATTTTTCAAAGTGTATATTTTGATTATAAACTAATATTGAAAAAATATTGTTATATAAATGTTATAACTATATCTCTTAATTATATATTAAAATATATTATGCCATAAATATAGACTCAAAAGCATTGTACATTTAGTTCATGGACTGAATATATATATCAATATAGTTCTTAATACCATTTTTAATAAAATAAGGGACTACTAACAATAGTAAATTTATTCATAATGGTTAGAAAGAATAAATGGGAACCACTCATCAAACTACAAGTGCAAGAAATTCCCAACCAAGGGAATCATTTCTCAAGTGATGACATTGAATGGACACCTATTGGAGATGATAATGGTCAGATGGAATTATATGTTGCAATCCCTCTTGAAAGACTCCCTCACTTTGTCCAAGAAGAAGGATATTTGGAAAGTAAAGAGACTATACACAAAATTCATATAGAGTATAACATAACAAACCCTACCAACCATGTTACTAAGATATACTAAAGGTTTGCATATATTTTAATATAATTTGAAAGCATACCATTTTTTATGTTTGATTTTTGTTATATCAATAATTGGTTTTTTGTGTGTATAAATAGATATTGGTGTGCTTTTGGTCCTATGGATAATAGAAAAAACATGAAAACATGAAAAGAACACGAATTTTACCCAAAAAGGGGTTGTCTTACCCACTTTCATGTTAGGGCCATCTATGGTAGATCAGATGTTACAATAATTAGATAAAGGGAAACACATGAAAGCATTTATTGAATATTTTAGATCTCGTAAAGAGAAACATAACAATTGAGCATGATCAAGTTGTTGGTAAGTATCTTTTGAAATTTAAACATTATATTTTTATTGATTACTATATTTTTTTTCTAAAAAATAACTAAAGTAAGCATATTGAATTACAAACGGTCTTACTCCATTAGTTTATGATGTCAAAGAGACTTTTAGTCATGACAATAATACCACAGGTAATATTGATTGAATCTTTGTAATAAAATATTTATTATTATTTATGGTTCTTAATTTAAATTAATTATTATTCTAATTAAATATGGTTGTATTCCATTAGGAAAACAAGATTTGATTGGGGTTGTCACTAGTGAAGACCAAAGAACTGGTAAATTTTATTAGAACCATTCTATTAATGAAATATTATGAGTTTTTTTAATATATTTTGACTTTATCATTATTATTTCTATTAAAGAGGGATGAAAATCCTCAAATGCTTCCAATGATAACTTCCATATTTCCATTGATTATTTAAATTCACTACACCAAAATTTTCCAAGAGAAGTAGATGAAAAACTAATTTTTAAGTCAATGTGTTGAGAGAATTAGAAAATTTCTCCATGCATCTCTTGCTTCCTCTTCCAAATTTACACCGATCCCTAGCTCAGAGAATATGCCTATAAAAGTGAATATCACCATGGTTTACTCCAAGAAAAATGTGAAAATGACATTCCATTCGTCAAAGAGCCAATGTCATTCAGAAAGACTTGAATGAAAGAGTTGAGGATCATGAACAACTTAAGTTCCCAAGTACAAGTGGTAGAAAGAAAAATAAAAAAAAGCTCTTCAAGTATTTAGGCATAGCAATACAAGAAGAAAGGGTTAAACTATTAGACAACAACATAGTGAGTATATTTATTCATAATTATTTACATATTTTACATAGCAATAACTCTTCTTCTTAGTTCACATGTTAATAATATGTCATTATAGTTGTAGTTGATGATGAGAATACTCGACAACGTCGATTTCCCTTCTCTATTGACCTAAAACAAACAACAACGGATGACATAAAGATTATAGATGGTAACTTTCTAACTATTAAATGTGTTCATTCATTAAATAGAATATTTCTTTGTTTGTACTTTTAGCCACTTTTCTATAAAATAAAATAAATACCGGATTCAACTTGTGGAAGTCAACCATCAAATCTCAGTGTTATCCCCACCTAGACATTTCAACAAATCATTTAAGGTAAAATTAAGAATTTTAATATTATTTAGATTAACCACATATTATAGTTTTACACTTACCTCTTTATCTATGTTGATTTATTTAATGCACATGCCATTGCATCTTCAAATGATCAGCAAAACACTAAACAACATATAGTTGTAGGTGATGAAGAGAATGCTCGACAACATCAATTGCCCTTTTCTATTAACCTAAACCAAACAACAACAAATGAAATACAAATTATTGATGGTAATTTCCTAACTATTAAATGTGTTCATTCATTAAATACAATATTGCTTTGTTCCCACTTTTAATCACTTTTATATACTTAATAAAATAAATACTAGATTCAACTTGTGGAAGTCAACCATCAAATCTCAGTGTTATCCATGCCCATACATTTCAAGTAATTAAGAATGTTAATATTGTTTAGATTAACTACATATTATATTTTTACACTTACCTCTTTATCTATGTTGATTTATTAAATGCACATGTCATTAGAACTTTCGATGATCAGCAAAATACTAAACAACATATAGTTGCAAGTGATAAAGAGAATACTCGACAATGTTGATTGGAATTTTCTATTGACCTAAACAAAACAACAATAGATGAAATAAAAATTATAGATGGTAATTTTCTAACTATTAAATGTGTTCATTCATTAACTAGAATATTACTTTGTTCCTAATTTTAGTTCCACTTTTGTATACTTAATAAAATAAATACCAAATTCAACTTGTGGAAGACAACCATCAAATCTCAATGTTATCCCTACCCAAACATTTTGACAAACCATTTTAGGTAATTAAGAATGTTAATATTATTTAGATTAACTACATATTGTATTTTTACACTTACCTCTTTATCTATGTTGATTTATTTAATGCACATGTCATTGCAGCTTCAGATGATCAACAAAACAGTGAACAACACATGCAAACATTTTCTATTGATCTTAACCAGATACTGGAGCAATAATCGATGCAATCCAAGCTACATATGGTAAACAAATTATAAAATTATTTTCTAACAATTTTGAATGGTTAAATTTTATACTAATTTAATAGATAAATTATGTAATTTACAGGTTTTGATGACACTGTAAGGGAGTAGCTTGCAGATTCAAGATAAAGACATCATTTGTATATTTTACTTTTGATTTACATAGTATAAGTACACAATTGGCTTAATGGCTTAATTATACTTAATATAATTATAAATGAGGTTCATAACCCAATTGTATTATTGATTATTAACCGATTCAATGTTTAGACTGTTTTATCTACTACTTAGATCATTTGATTAGTAGAATTGACATAATGTTTTCTTGTGTATACTTACATTCATAATTGTGAGACATGTTTGTATTTATTATTAAAAGAAAGAGATTTTTTATACCTATAGTCTTGGGTACACTGCAATGATTGGTTTCACACTTTATTCTTTGATTTACAATACAAAGGCAATAATTATTCTCCATATTAAGATTGCATCATCATTTGTTTCCTTTGTGACTCATTGGCAATTACACACATATTGAAATTACCACTTACAAGATCTCCAAAAAAACTTAAAGAGGTAATTCAACATATTAGAAAATATAATAAACTAAATCCATATTACAATAAAAAACATATACAATATTAAACCATATTAGATTTAATTCTATTAAATCTATAAATATATAGTTTTGCCAATAGTTTATTTTATAATTTTTTCTCACATTAATTATAGATTTCACAATTAACTATATTCTACATTTAATTCTATATTTTAAATTATATTTTCTTTAAAATTTATATTTATTGTATTCTATATTTTTTTATTGAGGTATATATTTTAGATTTAGATTTTATTGAGGTACATATTTTATATTTTATTGATGAAAATAATTTAGATTTATAATTCAACACTTAACTTTATATTCTATATTATACAATGTATTTTACAATTTGTATTTTACATTAAAAAAAATTGCATGTCAATTATTTGTTTAAAAATTGTGTGTCCATTTTCTTTTACAAAAGCAATAATAATTTTTCATATTTAACATTAAATCTTTAAAGCTACAGTACCTTGTTTTTTAAATTCTATAATGAATATGTCATATTTAAAGCAATAGGATTGACATTTTCCCACGATCATCAACCAGGTCTTGCCAGCATTCATACTAATTTGCAGGTTTTGATTTATACAGGTAACATTTGGTCTAGGACTGGTCCTCTCACCATTTGGAGAAAGTCTCTGACAATTCTTCTTAATTTCTAAAAAAGAAAGGTCTGAACTTCTTTAGATTTCTAATCCAAATCCTGTAGAAATCCGAAAGAACGATTCGGATATCCAATAAATGACGATGTCGTGATAGACGTTGCCAAAAACAGAACTTGATTTCCAAAATATAAAACGAAAGATCCTCTCACGGATCTTGCTTCTCCTGTGACGAGCCGCGACGCTCTGTGGCTCCACGGAAGCATACAACGGCTTACGGTAGATCTGTAACTGTGGCGCTTGATTTAAATACTCCGTCTCCAGCTCGCTCGGCTGAGACGACGCCGAAGGGCATGAAGACAAGCTCAGATCAGAAGAAAACTACGGAGAAGGAGGAATGCCGAGGATCGTCGACGGGCTAGGAATAAGCGGAGGAGCAACGCGGGGGAGCTTCTTCATTACATCCTCCAGCGTATAAAAGGAGGTATTCCTTAATGGCCGTTCGGCGACGGCTTCTCTACAGCATACTTCTGAGAGATTCGGCTGAGTCTGCCATGCAGGGACGTTGAGCTCCGCATAGCCATAATCTTCATCTTGAGAAACAGGCATGGGAACCAGCTGAAAGTTACCGCATCCCTGCATTTGAATCGGCAGGCTCTCGAACTCGAACCCGCATTCCTGCATCTCTTCATTAGCATTGCTGGCGCCAAAGCTAAATGCTCCATTCGGTCCCCAGCTCAAAACCGGTGTGCTGTTCTTACCAGCACCATAACACTCCCCCTGTTCTAGAAGCAGCTGGTCGCATGGCCAAAATCGTTGCTCGAAATCTTCGCAACTTTCAAGACCCGAAGAGAAGCTGTCGAGGACTTGCGCCTTCAGCACAGCCTCTCTCTCAGCACACTGATCGTGAAGCCAACACTCCATTTAAAATCAATCACTCACACCCGAAAAAAAACAAGAAACCACTAGACTGACTACCTTGCACAGTGCGCACAATGAAATCTACACTACGAATAGGAGTTTGTGTTTTACCCGGTAACATATCACATTGATACTTATAAGAGTTTCACGCGTTTTGGGATGTAATTTGAGATATGCTTTTCTACACCATTTATTCCATCATTTATTTTTAGTCTTTTTATGAAAGACACCTTAGTGAGGAGCCGGCTGACTCTGTACATGCAAAAGCGCATAAAAGCTGAGAAAACTTCATGATTTTATGCATTTTTGCATGTACAGAGTCAACCGGCTCCTCACTAAGGTGTCTTTCATAAAAAGACTAAAAATAAATGATGGAATAAACGGTGTAGAAAAGCATATCTCAAATTAACACATCCCAAAACGCGTGAAACTCTTATAAGTATCAATGTGATATGTTACCGGGTAAAACACAAACTCCTATTAGTAGTGTAGATTTCATTGCGCCCACTGTGCAAGGTAGTCAGTCTAGTGGCTTCTTGTTTTTTTTCGGGTGTGAGTGATTGATTTTAAATGGAGTGTTGGCTTCACGATCAGTGTGCTGGGAGAGAGGCTGTGCTGACGACGCAAGTCCTCGACAGCTTCACCTCGGGTCTTGAAAGTTGCAAAGATTTCGAGCAGCGATTTTGACCATGCGACCAGCTGCTTCTAGAACAGGAGGAGTGTTATGGTGCTGGTAAGAACAACACACCGGTTTCGAGCTGGGGACACCTTAGTGAGGAGCGGGCTGACTCTGTACATGCAAAAACACATAAAAACATACATGCAGCATGCCATCGTTGGAGGGGCCCACCACGGATCGAAAGTTTTAAAAAAGTGCGGGAGAGCATTGATCAGTGATGTCATATCCCTGCATCACAACGCTATACTAGCAAAAATATGTGTGCTGCTGCATTTGAAATACTTGGTAAGAGCAGTGTAGATGAGGAAAAATGTTAACGCTAACAAACGGAGAATGGTTGCAATATACAAGGGAGCTAGACAAAGCGCGTGAACTACTTGACATAATGACCGCTCGGTACACACTTACATATCTTGCAGCAAATGTTGCAGTCTTTTAAGCATAGTATTGGGTAAACACGATTCTTCTCACACTTGAACTTGCATTTTTCACCACAATCTGTAAACACCAACAATGTTAGACAACAAATAATGAAACATCTTTCTGAAAATATATAAACTTTTCTTATCAATACTTATCAAAAGCCTCCAATAAAATGTTATTGCATAGATTGCAATGGTTGCAGGAATTAAACGGTTGAAGTTTTCTCAGCTTTTCCCACACCGCTTAAGACCTGGTAATGAAAATAAACCACCATCTACGCAATTAAGAGACCTATTATTACTGGGAGAGATTATGCATTCAAGTTTGAACTCTGCTTACGTAATTCGATAAAGAATTGAAAATTTCCTGTCAAAAATATATTACGTGAAGGTGTACATGCTCTCCATGCTCTTTAGAATTAATATGCGCCTTAGATGTCTGGAATGAATCATGGAGAAAACCATCATGGAGGTATGATACTGGATAGAATCAATAAGCCAATCACTATGGATCTACATGAAATCAAAGGCGCTATTACAATAATCAACAGGATCATAAGAGTAATGGTTGTTCATGGCAGATAAGGATTTATTGTGATGAGGAATGGAATCAAATGGGTGTAGTGAAATGTGGATCGAGGATGGGATTTGGGTACCATCAAGCTATAATCATTGCAGCAATCGTCTATGGATGATAGGAAATGGCGTCACATTTATAATGACTTGCAACAGTCTTACTATTTTCCATCTCATGTTTTGGAGACAAAAACATATGGCATGTTATGTACCTAAGGTTGTGATATAATGTATTTAGATGGTTTAAGGAGTTTCATGTTGAATATCAAGTATAAATTCAAGAATTGAGCCAAGTCAAGAATAAAGGCATTTTTACTAGATTGTGGAGAATGGTTTACATAAGGATCATAGCACAAAGGCTTAATATTTTGATGTGGTGCCTTATATCAAGGTTGTTTTGAATATAAAACCAAATTTGTCACCAACATAAAATATGCGAGGCTTGTGATGAGTTTTGTGTCACTCTATATTTATTTCTATTATTAGATTGTAAGAATTTATTGAACACATTGGTACATACACTTTTTAGTGCCTTGTCAAACTTTTGTTCATGAGTGTCTAACTCCATTGTGGATGGTCATGCATGGTAGGATGTGTCAATAAATGTCCTAGGTTGGAACCCAAGTCATGTCTAGAAAAACTGTGTCATGCGTAGAACTATGAATAAGTAGAATGAAGTTATGTTATATGTAGGAGATGCTATCATCCAAAGTGAGTGGTTGCACAACATAGTATGCATGAAATAGATGTACAAGAATGTATTTGACCTCCTCCATTTGGTTGCTTATCTACAAATAAAATCCTATAGAATAATTCCTTTATGTATTTAACATGGTCTGTAATGTCTACCAAAAGTAAAAAAAAATGGATCATAGTCATAAATACTGGATGTTGGTAAGCCAAAATGGACCCAAACATGACTGAATAAAAGATGCAAGACATTTATCATGGTGATATTTTTATTCATGTGATATGTGTTAGAGTAATTGGGTATTTACTTTATTAATTAAACAATATTTGTTTAATTATGTAAAGTTCCCTTTTACCTCTTTTCACTTAAGCTAACATTAGGTGCATAGTAATTAATTACTTTATTAATTATTATTGTGCAAGCCTAGGGTTTTCTTTTTTAGGGTTTTCATTTATATGTAGTTGAAAACTATCTTTTGTATCATTAATTCATTTTACATTTTCAGGTGAATACATTGCTCCACATTCTTGAGTATTTCCTTTGTTGCTTCTCTTTGCTTCTCCTTGTAACAGGTTATTTGCTTGTAGAGATCTTTTGGGCTTCTGTGGTGTTGTATCTTCTCAACTCCAACATGGTATCAGAGATTCAGATCTGCAGCTGCTTGTTCTTGTTTTGAAGATTTTTGGAGCTACAAGGGTTTGTTGCAAGCCATTTTTTATTGGAGTCGTCATCATTTTTGCTTCAAAAATTTAGTTTTCACCCATTTGCAGGAAAAACGATTTCTTGGTTTTTGTTTCTAGCATCAAAATATTTCTGGGTTTTTATTTTTGTCTATAAATAGTGAGTAGATTTTCCAGAAATCAAGTTAGAAATAAACTTTTTTTGCTAGAAAAATCGTTTCTTGCAAAGCTAAATTCAGTTTTTGAAAAATTCATAACTTTTGGCCACGGTGTCTATTTTGCGCAAACGAATAGGCATTGGAAAGGTGTTACAATGCTCTTTCCAGATCTACAGTCTATTTTACCAGAATATTTACCAAGTATTTTTTATTCAGCTTTTTGTGTTTTTACACTTTGCTCAATTACTTGGTCTGGCTCCTACATGGGGTTTGTTTGCATTGGATGGGTTATGTTTATATGCTTTATCATTGTTGAGATCATTAGTCTCTGAGTTTTTCATTTGAATAGTTATTATGGGTTTCTCTACTCACCCTTCAGTTATTCTTCTGGAACGGGGTAATTATGAGTCATGGGCAAAGGGTATACTTACACATTGTAGGTGGCTTAATATTTTTCCTTATTTGTATGATCTCATACCTGAACCAGCAACTTTAGAGGGTAGATTAGCATGGGATATTATTAGAAATCACATAGTAGAACTTATATTGTCTAGTGTTGATCATGACACTGTCTTGGTTATATCGGAAATTGATTGTCGTCACCCACTTTGGACACGTCTTTGGGAGATCTATGGAGACCCTATTCTATCTCCATTCCCAGAGGATCCTACTTCAAATTGTCTCTTACCCATTGCTTGGAGAGAAAATACACCCTTTGATCATGATACTTTAGAGGATCTTGAGTATTTAAACACCCTTACATGTTCCGATGGATCAGAGGTTTGTCTCATAGTTCCTACTCTTCAGACTGAGACTTCATCAACATCTCTTGTTGTTCTTGATTCAGTGCAGCAGGGAATCATACATCTTCCAGACATAGCTACTTTGGACTCTTATGTTGCAGACATATCTTTCTTGTTTGTTGAGTCCTATATTGTAGATTTGGAGGATTATTTTGAGGACATTCATCTCCTCTACCTTGACAGTCAGGTTATTACTATTCGCCCACCATTATCTGTGCATTCAGAGGTTGCATTTTAGTATTCTCCACATTAGTTTGGATTTGGCATTATTTGTTTCCATTCAGACAGTGAGACTCTTCAGCATCCTATCATGGCACACATCTTGAGACAGATTGGTTCATCATTCTTCACAGGGTTTCTTCGATACAGGTCCGTGGATCCATTTCCCAAGGGGAGGAATATCATTTTCCACTTCAGGATCTCCTTTTGGATTCTACATCAGGCATCTACCATTGTGACAGGAGTTTCTTCATTGTGGGGGGGCCTTCTTCTCTTTTTCTATCTCTCCTATGGAGATCATTGTACATGTACTTATATGATAGAAGTTGTCTATGGGGGGTATCATGTTATCCACCCCCTATCCTTCTTTCATTAATGCATTGCATTCCTTCCTTGCATTCTATTTTGGGAAGGAGTTTTGTTCCCACTGGGTTTTCTCCTTTACCCCATTTCATTTAGTTTGCATTGTTTTTTGTACATGGGTACCTAATCTGGCCTTGTTGCCGGGACCCATTGCTTTTGCTTTCAGTAGCTTCTTCTAGGTTTTAACTTCTCCCTATGTCTATCTTAAAGGGGGGTGTTAGAGTAATTGGGTATTTACTTTATTAATTAAACAATATTTGTTTAATTATGTAAATTTCCCTTTTACCTCTTTTCACTTAAGCTAACATTAGGTGCATAATAATTAATTACTTTATTAATTATTATTGTGCAATCCTAGGGTTTTCATCTATATGTAGTTGAAAACTATCTTTTGTATCATTAATTCATTTTACATTTTCAGGTGAATACATTGCTCCACATTCTTGAGCATTTCCTTTGTTGCTTCTCTTTGCTTCTGCTTGTAACAGGTTATTTGATTGCAAAGATCTTTTGGGCTTCTGTAGTGTTGTATCTTCTCAACTCCAATAGATAGGAGTGGTAGGGTGGAGGGATAGAGGGAGGGATATAGGGAGTGGTGGAAAATTTTGTTTTATATTCAGAAGGACCTTGATATAAGGGACCACATCAAAGTACTAAGCCTTTGTGCTATGATCCTTATGCAAACCATTATCCACAAGGTAGTTAAAATGCCTCTATTCTTGACCTCCCTCAATACTTGAATTTATACTTGATATTTAACATGCAACTCCTTAAACCATATTTCCTCCCTTTATTAGATTTTACAACTATCGAACATCCTAAAAAAATAAAATATAAAACATTCAAAAATAAAATCAAGCTTAGACATCATTGACTAATATTAACCACAATTCCCATAAACTCATTTAGGAAATCAAGACTCGACAATATACAAATCAAACTAATTCTAGTACATTATTTACAAAATATATGCATACTTTCCTTAAATTACTATTGATGCAATGCATGTTATTCTAATTAAGAGGGAACAAATGATTTCAATATAGCCTCATACATCTAGTTATAACATCTTAAGTTCAAGAATCTTTGACTTCATTTGTTCAACTCTAGTTATAGCATTATCCCTCACTTTCTTTTCTTGCAAAAAACCATATGCATAAATTGGGTTGTTACGTGTAGAGGGTTTTACAACAACATATGGGTTGCAGGTTTCATAACACCTAGTATTTTCCAACCTGCAATTAGTGTAAAAACCTTTTGTCATTTAGAGAGTACGAATAATGAAAGACACCTTGAAAAGTTTAGCACAAGTATTAGTTACAATAAAAATTACATTTCAATTTCATCATATTATCAAAAATTAAATGCACAAATTAATTGCAAGTTGGAAAACATAGTGGGTTGTGAGTGATATGATTGTGCTTATTTATTTTTCGAACATATGAAGAAATTGAAACACAATTTTCACTCTAACTAAGACTTGTTATAAATTTTGAAGGTGAATTTAATTACATTCCTAGTTTAACAAAAGTTTTTCATTGCATTCTTACTATTTTATAAAATTACATGTTGGAAAAAATGAGGTGTTATGAAACATGAAACCCACATGTTGTTGTAAAACCCTCTACACGTAAATACCCTAATTGTTAGTTACCCCTCAGCTCATTTTTTTTAGTTTTGTGTATACCCAACTTGCAAATTCTCTTCAACCTCTTCACTCTTGATCTTTGAACAAGAACAACGAACTAATTGATAAACCAAATTGATAACTGGTATTGTGTTTTCCAACCTCCAATTATACTTTGCCAACATTATGCTAAATACCAAATACAATAGCCTCTTATTACATAAGCTACATTAGATACCATGCAATGTGACTATATCAATACAAAAAAGCATAAGTTTCATGAATACCTAATTGGTATATTTAGAATTTTTAATCTCACCAAACGGTTTGAAGATGGATCCAAAGAAGGAAAAGTAAATTTTTGAATTTCCTTCACCATTTAATATTATAGAGGTAAGAAGTTCGTCAATAGGTAATGCTTCAATAAAAATTCTACAAGCCTCATATTTGTGGAGGTGTTGAGCATCATATTAAATCCTACATTCCTTAAAAATTACAAAGCCAAAAACTAGGAAGCTTGGAATCTACACCACTCTTGAAATTCTAAAACAACCATAAGAATCCATTTGCATGGATTTCTTGAACATAATACTTACAACAAATCACCAACATAAGTAAATATTCATTATGGTCGATGGGTTCTCCATGATGGCCATCATATTGTTGGAGTTGAGAAGACACAACACCACAGAAGCCCAAAAGATCTCTGCAAGCTTATAACCTATTACAAGGAGAAGCAAAGAGAAACAACAAAGGAAATGCTCAAGAATGTGGAGCAATGTATTCACCTGAAAATGTAAAATGAATTAATGATACAAAAGATAGTTTTGAACTACATATAGATGAAAACCCTAAAAAGGAAAACCCTAGGCTTGCACAATAATAATTAATAAAGTAATTAATTATTATGCACCTAATGTTAGCTTAAGTGAAAAGAGGTAAAAGGGAACTTTACGTAATTAAACAAATAATGTTTAATTAATAAAGTAAATACCCAATTACTCTAACACTATCTCCCTCCTTTCCTCTTTATCTCCCTCCTTCTCTTCCTCTCACACACACAACCTCTCTCCACCTATCCTCCCTCCCTAACTCTCTTTATATGTATATCTCCCAACCTACCACTCCCTATATCCCTCCTTCTCTCCCTCCCTCTTTCCCTCCCACCTGACCACTCCCTATCTTCCTCCTTCCCTCTTTCTCTCCCTCCCTCTATCGCTCCCATTGTACCACATCCTCTCTCCCTCTTTCTCTCCCTCACACACACATACAACCTCTCTCCACCTACCCCTCCCTCCATTTGTCCCTAACTATCTCTGTACCTATCCTTCACACCCTACCATTCCCTATCTCCCTCCTTCCCTCTTTATCTCCCTCCTTTTATCCCTCCTACCCTACCGCTCCCTATCTTTCTCCTTCCCTCTTTCTCTCCCTCCCTCTATCCCTCCCACCCTACCACTTCCTATCTCCGTCCTTCAGCCTATCTCTCTCCCTCTCTCTACCTACCCTCCCTCCCTAACTCTCTCTATACCTATCCCTCCCACCCTACCACTCCCTATATCCCTCCTTTCCTTCATAGATTTAGGGAATTATTGTAGGCTCAACTTAGTGGATATTGGTAAAGGAAAACTTATAGGATTATCATTGTGCATATTGAACCGCTATATAATAGTCTCAAGATACTTCCTCTAGTTTAGCCATAACTTATTATTATCCATATTTCTATATAATTATATGCCAAGGATGTATCTTATAGCTCCTAGATATTTCATCTCAAACCTATACTCCAACTAAACCTTTATTTCTCTAATCAACACTTCATTAGTCTTGATTACCATATCATCAACATGTAAAATTGTGACTAACTCAACATAATTCCTTGGAAAACCCTATTCTAATGCATCTGGATCAAATTTTCGATACAACATACATGGTGAGTACCTTAATCCATATAAAGACCCACATACTATTTTCTAAAATGGGAGGTTGGAGAACATTGGGCGTTATTGAACCTACAACACACATATTTTTTAAAACCCTCTACACATAACAACTCAATTGGTTACCCATCCTCCAGGTCAAATTTATTAGTTTTATCTATCAATCACCAAGAACTCCTCCCCCATGTATCCTCCCTTGAGCTTAGAATAAACACAATACAAAATAAGAAATTTTTTTCATTATAATAATTATAGGTTCAAAAAAACTAGGTGTTGTGAAAACTACAACCCACATACAATTGTAAAAATCTCTTCACCTAAAAATCCAATTAATTAGTCACCCCTTAGATCAATTTGGTTAGTTTTATGTATCCCCCACCTGCAACTCCTCCCTGAGCTCTCCACCTTTGAGCTTAGAATAAGCAAAATGCAATCACTCAAAACCCACTATGTTTTGTAACCTATAAAGACCCACATACTATTTTCTAAATGGGAGTTGGAAAACATTGGGAGTTATTGAACCTGCAACACACATACTATTTAAAACCCTCTACACATAACAACTCAATTAGTTAGTCATCCCCCAAGTCAACTTTATTAATAGTTTTATTTATTAATAACCTAGAACTCCTCCCCAATGTCTCCTCGCTTGAGCTTAGAACAAGCACAATGCAAAAAAGAAAAGGTTTCATTACTATAATTATAGGTTGGAAAATATTGGGTGTTATGAAACCTGCAATCCACATACAATTGTAAAAACCTTTTCACATAAAAACCTAATTATTTAGTCACCCCTTAGATCAAATTTGTTATTTTTATGTATCCCCCATCGAAAATGCCTCCTTGAGCTCTCCACCTTTGAGCTTAGAATAAGAAGAATGCAATCACTCACAACCCACTGCGTTTTCTAAGAGTTATAAATTTTCAAGGTTTCTTAAATTATGTTACCTTGATTGTTGTGGGTGAGGGAAATAAGTGCTAGATCAATGGACCCTTTACACAACCCTCACATGTACAAGAACCTTTTTCATTTTGTGCATCTCAATGTCAACAACCTACATTTTCTCATTATGCAAGGGCACATCACTAAAGTTTTGAACATAAAGCCTCCTAAGAACTTGTTGATGCCAACTGGAATAGTAAGTACTAGAATGTATGAAATGAAAAAAGGAATCTTCTCAAAAAAACACTTGAAAAGAAGAAAACCAAAGTCATTGAGATAGATTTAATGTATTGGTTGCAGGTTTCATTAAACATATACTCAAAACCCATTGTGTTTTCCAATCTACAATTATACTATGCATTCATTTTTTGAACATATGAATAAATTAAAACATAATTTTTACTCTAACTAAGAGTTATTATAAATTTCAAAGGTGAATTTCATTGCATTCCTACTATGTAAATAACAAAAGGTTTTTCATTACATTCTTATTATTTTATAAAATTATAGGTTAGAAAACACTGTGTTGTGAAACTTGCAACCTGGACATACTATTATAAAACCCTCTACACATAACAACCCAATTGGTTAGTCACCCCTTAGGTCAATTTGATTAGTTGTATGTGTTCCCCACCTACAACTCTTGTAGATTCTTTTACAACAATATGTGGGTTGCATGATTCATAATACCCAAGGTTGAATACTATGAATGGAATTTAGATTTCTCTTTAAACCAACATAATTTGATGAAGGAACATGTGCACTATGTGCAATGGGAAAATGGCAGTGTATAATTGGATAAATTCCAAAGGTTTTGGAGTGATGGATAATAAATATAGTGACTGGTAGGGTGGGAGGGATAGAAGTACCAATATACATAAATCAAATATTACATAGGTTTTGTTTGGTGGATGCAATCCTCATGAAAAATATTTTTCTAGCCTTTTTTTGGTGGATGCAATCCTCCTCTCCAAATATATAGAAATCTCTTTGGTCTACTTTTTTTCATGTGTTTTTAAAGCCGATTCCTTTTTCATTTCGTAAAATCCACCATCACATCTCCCCTCATACTAAGTCCTTTTTGGGTCCTTCTATCCCTCCCACAGTACCACTTCCTATCTCTTACCTTCCCTCTTTCTCTCCCTCCTTCTATCCCTCCCACCCTGCCACTTCCTATCCCTCCTTCCCCCTCGACATCCTTTAGCATCCCCTTAAGTAATTATCTTAGCTCCCCTTAAGCCATCATCTTAAGACCCCTTAAGTCATTGTCTTATAAGCTACCCTGAATCCACCCTCTTGCATCCCCTTAAGTCATTCTCATAACTCCCCATAAGCCATCCACTTAGGACCCCTTAATTCATTGTCTTCGCTACCCTAAATTCATCCTCTTGCATCCCCTTAAGTCATTCTCTTAACCCCCTTTAAGCCATCCTCTTAGGACTCCTTACATCATTCTGTTAGCTACCCTAAATCCATCCTCTTGCATCCCCATAAGTCATTATCTTAACTCCCCTTAATCCATCCTCTTAGGACCCCTTAATTCAACCCCTTATCTTCGCTAAATCCACCATCTTGAATCCCCTTAAGTAATTTCCTAATTACAGTGAATCCACCATCACATTGCTCCCTCCTACTAAGTCTATTTTCAGTCCTTCTATCCCTCCCACCCTACCACTTCCTATTTCCCTCCTTCCCTCTTTCTCTCCCTCCCTCTATCCCTCCCACTTACTAGCACCTTATGTTATTTCTATAATTGTGAATTTCCACTTACTATCCTTTGTCAGTTATTTCCTTATGATTAGAGAATACATATGTTTTTTTAACAAGTTCCTTACAAGTCTTGTCTAACATTTTAGATAAGAATTTCATGTCTCCACCCAACTGATTCTCTTTTTCTTCACTTACTTGTCTAATTTTTCCTTTTCCTTATCATATATTTCCAATTGTATTTGTTCCATGGAATTCTTAAGTTCAAGAATATTTGAGTTCATTTTTTCATTTCTAATTATAGCATTATCTATCACTTTATTTGCTTGCACAAATTCATATATAATACAAAACTCTTGATTTAATCCACTTTTGCATTGTCATTTTCCAATTGCACATACTGTATAGGCTCCTTCCTCAACTTCTCAAGAGAAGAAATAATCTCTTCAATCAATAAATTATCTATCTCATTCACTTTGGTTGCTTCTTATCATGTGTTTTTAGAGTAGATTCCTTTTTCATTTCATACATTCTGGTACCTACTATTCCAGTTCTACATTGTCATATTCTCACTACACATTCTGCACCTGAACCTTTTGTAACTTCTCAATAGAAAGAAGAATCTCTTTAGTAAATACATTATCTATCTCATTCACTTTGGTTTTCTTCTTTTCAAGTGTTTTTAGAGAAGATTCCTTTTTCATTTTATACATTATAGTACTTGTTGCCTCTAGTTCTACATTTCCATTTTCCCATTGCAAATAGTGCACATGCTCCTTCCTCAACTTCTCAAGAGCAAGAATAATCTCTTTAGTCAATAAATCTTTTATCTCATTCACTTAAATGGTCTTCTTATTTTCAAGTGCTTTTAGAGTAGATTTCTTTTTCATTTCATACATTCTAGTACCTTTTATGAAGGATAGCCTATGAAATCCCTAGTAATTATATGAAGAAACATGTACAATGTGAAGTGTGTATTATGAAGGATACCCTTTGAAATCTCTACTAATTATTTTCTGTAAAATATTGGTCTCACGAAATCTATTTTGGGTACATATTTCCCACAATACACCATCACATCTCTCCCTCCTACTAAGTCCATTTTGTTTCCTTCTATCCCTCCCACCCCACCAATTCCTATCTCCCTCCTTACCTCTTTCTCTCCCTCCCTCTATCCCTCCCACCCTACCACTTCTTATCTCCATCCTTCCTCCTCTCTCTCTCTCTTCACCTACCCCTCCTTCCCTCCCTCCCACCCTACCACTTCCTATCACCCTCCTTCCCTCTACCCTCCCACCCTACCACTTCTTATCTCCATCCTTCCTCCTCTCTCTCTCTCTTCACCTACCCCTCCTTCCCTCCCTCCCACCCTACCACTTCCTATCACCCTCCTTCCCTCTACCCCTCCCACCCTACCACTCTCTATACCTATCCCTATCTCTCTCCTTCCCTCTTTCTCTCCCTCCTATCCTTCCCATCCTACCACTTCCTATCTATCTCCTTCCCTCTCTCTCTCTCTCCCTCCCTTCCTCTCTCCCTCTATTATGATCTAGTCATAACTACTTTCAAATCTAGGTCTTGGTAAAATATTTTATGACACTGAAATAGTTTGACAAATCATTCATCCATAAAAATAGTTAGCTTGGAATATACACCACTCTTGAAATTCTAACACACCCATAAGAATCCATTAGCATGGATTTATTGGACATAATACCTACAAAAAATCACCAACATGAGTAAATATTCATTATGGTCGATGGGTTCTCTATGATGTCCATCATATCACATGCATAAAAATCTCACCATGATAAATGTCTTATGTCTTTTCTTCACTCATATTTGGGTCAATTTTGGTTTACCAACAACCATTATTTATGACTATGATCCATGATAAATTTACTTTTCATAGAAATTGTGGACCATGTTAAATACATAAAGGAACTAGTCTATAGGCTTTAATTTGTAGATAAGAAACCAAATGGAGGAGATAAAAGACATTATTGTACATCTATTTCATGTATCCTATGTTGCACAACCACACACTTTGGATGATAACATCTCCTACATACAACATTACTTCATTGTAGTTATTCATAGTTCACCACATGGCATAGTTTTCTCTAGACATGACTTGAGTTCCAACCTAAGACATTTATTGACCCATCCTACCATGCATGACAATCCAAAATAGAGTTAGACACTATCTCTCTCCTTCCCCTCTCTATCCCTCACACACACACAACCTCTCTCCATTATCTCTCTCTACCTACCCCTCCCTCCCTAATTCTCTAGACCTTTTACACCTACCCTACCTCTCTTTATCTCCCTCCTTGCCTCTTTCTCTTCCTCCCTCTATCCTTCCAACCCTACCACTCCTTATCTTCATCCTTCCCTCTTTCTTTCCCTCCCACCCTACCACTCCATATATCCCTCCTTCCCTCTCTCACTCTCTCCCTCCCTCACTATATGCAATTTGCAAATGTCAATTTAGAAGTCAATGAATTATCCTTATACCTCTTGAGCCATCCTATAAATCTGTCCCAACATTCCCCCTCTATCTAGTTATCTCTCCCCTTCCCTCTCTACTTTTCCTATCTCCCCTCACTCTCTCTACCTACTTATCCCTCTATTCCTTCAACCTTACCTTTCCATGTCTTCCCCATTCCCTCTCTCTCCCTTTACCCCTCCTATGCTACCTCGCTAGACCTCTCCCTCCCCCCATCCCTCTATACTTCTCTCTATCTCTCATCTCTCACCATCCCTCCTAACCTTCCTCTCCCTCTATTTTTCCTTCTTTCCCCTCTCTCTCTTTCCACGTACCCATCCCTTTATCACTCACTCCCTCCTTCCATCTCTCTCCCTCACACACACAACCTCTCTCAAACTACCCCTCACATTATCCATCCCTTCACCCCCCCTTCCCTCTCTCTGACTCTCTCTATACATACCTCTCCCACCCTCGCTCTATAGGTACCTCTATCCCTCCCACCTTACCACTCACTATCTCTCTTCTTCCCCCTATCTCTCCCTCTCACACACACAACCTCTCTCCACTAGCTCTCTCTACTTACCCCTCCCTCTCTCCCTAACTCTCTCTATACCTCCCTCTCTACCTCTCTCCAAAGTGAATGAGATAGATAGTGTATTGACTGGAGAGATTCTTCCCACTCTTGAGAAGTTGTGGAAGGTGCATGTGCAATATGTGCAATGGGGAAATGGCAATGTAGAAATGGATAAATTCAATAGGTTTTTTATTGCATAGGAATTTGTGCAAGTAAATAAAGTGAGAGATGATGTTGTAGACACCCAAAAATTTCCTCTTACGATACGTTTTCACGAAATTACATCATTTAGACATCTTGTAGAATGTTTTTCCCTAGGTACCGATGTCATCATCTAATTAGTTAAATAAATCTGATTTATTTAACTAATTTAATTCATAATCCCTCCATTCTTCTAATGCTAATTAAATAATTTATATTATTTAATTAATCAAATCATTTCCATTCATAATCCCTTCGTTCTTCTAATGTTAATTAAATAATTTATATTATCTAATTAATGAAGTCATAAATCCAACATTAATTGAATAAATTAAATATTTATTTAATTAATAAAATCTTAAAATATCTTCTCGCTTTCTTTCTAAAATATAAACTCGTGTCTATCTAATTAATTTATTTAATTAGATAGTTCATCAATTATCCTTCTCATCTTTTTCGGGATTTATTTCCTTTAAAAGAGAAAATCAAAATCTTTCTATTTTCTTAGAATCTTATCCCATCTCGTTGTATTTCCTGTTTTATCAAAAATCAAATTTTATCAAATCTTCTTCTTTTTCCACATCGAAACTCTATAAATACGGCCTCTCACAAGTCATTTGGGATTCGATTCTTCAAGTACCCTCGCTTTGGCAAAATCATTCTTCAATCTTCCATCTTCCATCTTCCATCTATCACCTTCACCGTTATTGTTATGTTGCAATATTGAGCAATCAACATTCCCTCAATAGTCAAAACCTTTGAAATTATGCATTCTTATGCGAGATTGAGAAGAACAATGGAGTGAATCCCTAGTAATATGCATGTTTGTTTAGATTAGATTAGTCATATTTCATGTGTGTTTTTTATAGGTAACTGCATTAGGGATGGTGAAAATATGAATCTTAATCTAATAAGATCTGAGATTTAATATTTTTCCCTATCTACAGATGTTATAAGTGGAGTTTCACAAAGAAACTCAAAGATTCCTGAACTTAAGAATTCCATGGAACAAATACAATTGGAGAGTATGGGGGAGTTGCATTTTAGGGATACATAAAAGTAACCAAATTGACTACTTTAATCCATACAAAGAGCCTTATAGTTTAAAATCCAAATATTATATACCCCTTAGCTAAAATTTTGTAGCCTTTTAATCCATCTATTTATAAAACTTATTCTCTCGCATGTCACATAATTTGATTCAAGGATCCTGTATACCCCCTTAAGCCATCCTCTTAGTACCCATTAATTAATTGTCTTAGCTACCCTAAATTCATCCTTCCCTCTCTCTCCCTCCCCCTTCACACATACCATCCCACATCTCCCTCACTCTCCCTACCCCTCTCTTTATACTTCTCCCTCCCCTCTTTCTCTCTCTCTCACACACCACCTTTCTCTACCTCTCCCACCCTACCTAGATACCTCTCTCTACCTCTCCCACCCTACCTAGATCCCTCTCTCTACCTACCTCTCTCTAGTTTGTTCACCTTACCTCAATCTATCTACCTCTCCCTATCTCCCTCATTCCCTCTCTCTCTCCCTCCTTCCCACAAAACCTCTCTCCATCCCTCCCTAATTCCCTCTCTCACTCTCTTTATACCTACATGTCCCACCTTACTTCTTCCTCTCTCTAGCTCTCTCTACCTACCTCGATTGAAGAATATGTTAATTTCCTCAAGAATCATACTTTAATTTGCAAGTTCATGGGATTCAAGTTTCTCTTTCATTTTTAGAATCTTGGGCTTAGCAAAAATGGAATTTCAAGGATGAGATGGAGATGATGCTAGTGTCTAACAATCATTTTATGGTAGTGTTCAATTGTTTAGCTGATTGTAATAAGGCCCTTGAGGGGGGGCCTTATTTTTATAATCAAGTTGGCTTTAATCCTATAGAGGAACTTCTAACTCATCTTCTTATATGGGCATGGCTCCCTTGGTTCCCACCAAAATTCTGGAGGAATGATATTCTTCATATGATCACTTTATTTCTAAGCAATCTGGTGGGTCCATCACAAAAAATACTAGATAAAAGTATAATTTATTATGCTTGCATATGCATTGAAATTGATTTAAATAATCCTCTACCAGATTCTTTAGGAATACATCTTGGCTCTTCTTCATGAATTCAATACTTGGATTATGAAGCATTGTCATTCCAATGTAGGATTTGTCATGAGTATGGACACTTGCAAAGAATATATCCTAGATTTAACCATACAAGAGCCCATCTTAATGAGCCTCCTCATCAATCTTCTAAGATGGACAAATGAAAGACTCTTATTTTAGGGGAGGAAGTAGAAAAGGATGGTTTAATTCCAATTGAGGCTCACAATAAGGGTAGAGGGAAGAAAAGAACCCTTAAGGATAGGCAGGTTGAGGGGGTTCTCAGTCATTTTGTTGTGTTAGAATATTTTGACCTTCAAGAGGAGAATCCAAGGGAGTTGAATCTTTGGGAAGGTAATTTGGAGGTGGATCTTGTGGCAACCAGAGTTGATGATATTTAAGATACATACGTGGGCGGGATTCTTGTTACATAGAATGATACTAGTCTTGCACCTTGGAATTTTGATGCTTCGCTAACAATTGAAATTAATTAGAGGGTCGATGAATTGGATTTAGTTGAGTTTGTTACTCTAATGTGGAATGTAGATCTAGATTCAGGGAAAGGAAGTAGAGCTCCACCCACTTTAGGGATAGAAACAAAGAATCTCAAGAAGAGAGCCATAGATAATCTCTATGTTGGAATTGTGTTCCTCAATCCCACTGGCCTAAACCTTTGAGAGAGCAATGTCAGTGTGACCACTGAGATGTATAGCCAATATTCTTAAGTGATCCTAAACTGTTTGTGATATTGGTGTGACCTTTGAGTTTTCTGGCCGATCTGAGTTCTCTGTGTGAAGATACTTCATGACCATATCGGTGTGACCTTTCATCTGTCTTGCCAACAATAGTGATCGGCCTAACTTGAACGGTCGATGGAAGTTCTTCCTCTCTCATTCGATGGATGAATTTAGACTGATGAGTTTGAGATTTGCAAGAGTTTGTCTGATGGTTCTCCATTGGCCTAACCTTGTTCATCAGTGAAGCTTGGAAGATCGGACCGACAGTTGAATTTAGACCGATAGGTGATCATCGGCGAGAGTATGGCCGATGGTTCTTCATCGGCCTAATCTTGGTGCTCAGTGAAGTCTGTGGAAGTTAGATTGATGTTTGAAGTTAGACCGATGGTTTTGGATCATTGGATATCCTGTCGATGAATGACATCGGTAAAACCTGGGTCATCGATTGAGCTTTTGATGTTTCTTCCGACAATGTTGGTCAGCTCGATGGTGAGTGATCAGTGTGTCTTACCGACGATATCACTTGGAAGGAACTTCATGAGTGGAACATGAACTATCACAGGAATGTTGGAGGAACATTGGAGGACCTCCTCCAAGGTAGAATGTTAGCCTAATGGATCCCATCGGTGGGACTCTCACTGACAAAGGTTCTAAGCTGGAAGAACATCAGTATGACCTATGGGCTTGGTAGGACCTTATGGACTATCATTGATAGCAGTGCTCTTGCTGATGGTCTTGTGGTCAGGGAGACTTCATCAATGTATGAGTGATGGATCATTTGAAGACTGTAGTGAGCGATGGTCAAATGGGCAGTTTGGCGTCAGTGAGACAGAGTCTGTTGTCTCACTGATACGCGATATAGATTGAATATTTTTTACCATTTTGACTGTCCTACATGGTTGGTTGTGAACCAATGGGAGAAGCAGAATGTAAACCATTGGTAGTTGGATTGTTGTGACCATTGGAAGATCAACAGACCATTTGAGAATGTGAACATAATGGAACTCTCTATAATGCTTGGAAATTAGATTTTGGGGGAAGGAGAGGAAGGAGAGGATGAGAATGTTGTTCTGAAGGAGGTGAATCCTCCCTCTCTTTGTGGATCGAATGTGAAACTTCTCTCTATGTAAATCTACTTTGTATGTTGTGAGAGAGTGTTGTAGCAGAGTGAGATTTTGTAAACACTCGAGAGGTAGATCAGAGGTCCATGAGAGATAGTATCTACATTGTATGTTGTATTATAGTACTGTAATAGTGTGAAGATTGTATGAGGGGTTATGTTGTCCAATTTGTCACTAGAATGAAATAAGATGTAATCTTTGTAAATTCTTAGTACCTGAGTTGTATTTATAACTATTTTGTTGCATGAATAATACAATGGTGATCTAGGCTTTTGGAGTGTGGGGTTTTTACCCGAAAGGGTTTTCCCCACGTAAATCCATGTGTTTTGTCTCATGTTTCATGTTTCTTGGTTAAAATCTATTAAGGTTTGTTGTTGAAACTAAATTTGCATAAGTTTCTCTCAGAAGGATTAATGTGGGAAATGAACTATGTCTAATTCCACTTTGTGACATAGTTATACGTGCTTTTGAGGAAATCTAATTGAAATTAAAGTTATCAAAGGCACTACTATTCTTGGATGCTTTTCTGAGATGGACAATATTTCCCAACAAGTGGTATCAGAGTTGGTAAAGGGAGGTCAAGGAATTTTCTGATACCAACAAGTGGTATTAGAGTCTTCTTTTGGTTGTCGGTTATGTGTATTTCTCCTATGAAGATTTCTTAGTCTTTCAGGCTTGAGGAAATCTGGAGGAATCGGTTGATGTTTTGATCCTTTGGTGAGTGGAATTCTTGTGGTATTTAGAGACAACATGCAGCTTGAATTATGGTAAAGATGGAGACAATGGACTTGGTCATGCTGAATTGCTATGATTTTTATCTCCTACTTGGTAGCAGTATAACCTTGATGTATGAGGTGGATTTCTTTCTCTCATGGCTATGTAGCAGTAAATATTTCATATTGGGTGTCTGTGTGAGAGGCTCCCTGGTAATATGGAGAGGAGTGGATTTTTTCTCAGCCATGGAAGAGAGTGCTTATGTTGGGTGCAATTTCCTAGTGTTGGAAAGCATTGTTTTCTGTTAACCTCAAATGCATGAAGGCTATGAAGTTAATCATTAGATGATTTAAAAGTTTCTGAAATAGCCTATATCCTTCTCAGATGCATGTGCATATTGGTAGTTTTGGAGTTGGCTTGAAATGGGTCTATGGTTCCTGAATTGTTGTTCCTTTTTTAAGGATGTATTGTATTTGCATGTTTTTATGGTTTTGCCAGTTTTACATGGTCAAGAAAACTTGTTATTTTATGGATTTGCTGAAGAGCTATTTTCTAGACCCCTACATCCTCAGGGTGCTACTGGATGAGATAGTTGTGGCTCTACTTGCATGCCTTGTGCAGGGTGAGAGAAGGTGTGATTCTTTCTCTGCATATAAATGTTTGGTATGTGATTAGTCACTCATCATTCTATGGTAATTCTTGATGGATTCCTAGACTTTGGTGCTTGGTGTGGACATAATTGGCAAATCAGATTTGTACTTGATTTGGTGTTTGAGTCAAGGTGTCTACATGTTTTTTCTCTTTTGATACATCATATTGTGCAAGAAATTGATGTGATTGTGAGTCTTCATGTTTCATTAATTGGATCTACAGGTTGTGCAATGTTGTGGACTATCTTTACCCATATGTTTTTAGTGGCACAACCTGGAAGTGGACAGTCTATATCCACGTGATTTGATTCAGTGTTTATGCAGACTTGTAAGTTGGCCTTGTCTATGGTCACTTGTGCATTGGTGTGGTTGTTTTGAGGTGTGAGGATGGATGTTAAGAAAATTATGGAGTCATGTAGCATGGTGAATCTCCTTACTTATAATATTTTGGTTTCACTTGGGATAATTAGAATTACTGCTATATGTTTGTGGATTTGGAAGTTCTTTTTTAGTTTTGTAAATGGTTGGTCATGATGCTTGGAAAGCTCGATATCATTTTTTAGTGGGAGCTTTAGTAGTGACTATTAATAATTTGTCTTCTTTAGTTTGCAGATGTTACTAGGAGGAGCTCGTTAATCCTGTTGTTGCAAAAGGGTTCTTTCGCATTTGCAGGCCCACTATTTGAAGATGGTTAGAATTTTGGAAACCATGGAGGACTTGTGTGTTCTTTGGGTTGAGGTATTGATGGTGCTTGATAGGTGATGTTGGTTTAGAGCTTGTTTGTTTTATGTCATGGTATACTCTTTCTTTTGCATTGGATTTTTGACACTATGCATTTCTCTTGAGATCATGGTTTTTTCACTTGAAGCATGGTATTTCCTAAGAGGGGATGAAAAGATCATGATGTCATGTTAAGTTCTTGATTTTGCAGTTGGATCTTTGACATTGATCTTGGTATATTCTTTGTGTTTTGGGTGCACTAATCATTTGCCTAATACTTCATGATGATGTTGTGTTTCATTTGGAGTTTGGGATGAGATGATTGTTTGCAGGTGCTCATGGATACATGGAGAATAAGGTGAGGCTTAATTTATCTTTAAGATAAGAGAAGTGTATTGAATGGTTACTCTTATTTTCTAGCAGCAAGTCTGAGGAGCCTACACTTTGATTGAACATGAGTTCAATAAAGACCTGTGAGGAGATAGTTCATGGATGAGTCTTTTTTCTTGGATATCTTGGAGGAAATTTCTCTCTCCCACTCTTGGTCTTCTCGGAAGTTTATAACCTAAGAGGTAGTGCCCACTGTTTCTCTCAGGTGTGTTATGTATTTCTTTCATTAATGGATCTTGAGTTATGGTCAAATGGTTCTAGAAGATTCATTGTGAGAGATGGGCAACTTGGTTATCTCCTTGGTGTAAATATTTCATTTATGATGTCATAGGGGATCTTAGTGGGTTGATTTCTAGAAATAGGAAATAGAGTAGTTTAATCTTCTTTGAGAAGCTTACTTTCATGTGATTTAATCGGTTGAATATTGTTAAGGCTTTTCTGTTGGGGATGTAAAGAAGATACTACTCGACACAACTGATACGTGGAGGTGTTTTGTAGAAGGATGAGCTACATGTTATTATTTGCATATTATCTTTGGTCTTATTGCTCTTCCTGAATGTGTGGTTTCACATAACATTCTTTTCTTTATTGAATGTGGAGTACATGGAAGAGTTGTGCAGAATGGTTAGAAGAGATGTTTTTTCTTGCAGCAACTTGTTTGGAGATTTTTCATATCAGTGTGGAATTAGGTCCTTGGTACTACATGGTTGTACACTTTATTTGTGTTGTAGATTGGTAGACTTTTTGTGCCCTTTGAAATTATTTCAGATTTTGGCATGACTCATGTAGAGTGAGTTCTTGAAAATGTTTGTTCTTCATTGACTTGTATACATGTGGAGCTTACAATTGTAAGTACATGGGTTGGTTATGCCTGGGCATAAGTTTACTAATGTAAGATACATTTGAGGTATGGATGATTGGATTAACTATCACTTGTTGTGGATGTTATTTTCAGTCATATGGGTTTATCAGTTGGATAGGAGCAGTCAGTCTGATTGTTGTTCTAGATAAAAAACTTATCTTATTTTCTAGAATGATGGTAGTTTCTTGTGTTCATTGGACTGGCACATATTCACCTTGTCTTGTACCTTTCTTCCATAGGTTGCATGTTGGAGGATGACAGGGATTGTTGCCTGAACGATGGACATCTTAGATGTTTTTGTGTGCAGTGAAAATCTTTAATCTAAATATACAAAAACTAAGTAAATGCAATTAAAAAGGAACACAACAGCACCATAGATTAGGCCTAGTTGAAACTAAACAAAAAAAAAATAATAATAACAAGAAATTTTATACCTTTGCTTGTCTAGCTTGATGGAGTGATTGGCCCTTGATGACATTCTTAATGTGTGCTCCTTCATGAAAAACTTGCAATGATAATGGTATTTGAATGATTCATGATAGTGGGTGAGTGAAATACTGGCTACAAGAATGAAAATGCAAGAGTGCAAGAGTGCTGCAATAATGGCTTCACAATATCAATAACACTTGAAAATCATAGCAACACTTAACCTCTAACTTGAGGCCAAGACCCTCCATTTAAAGAAAAATGGACGGTTGGGATTGATCTAGCATGGACAAGATGAAGGGTTGTGGTAAGTTGAGGACTCACAAGCCCTCACATATTTCCATGTGGAGGGTGAGATGGAGGAAGTACAGGGTGACATGGAAATTTCCATGTGGTCCCAAGGTACTTGCAAGTACTTTGGGATTGAAAAGGATTTCCCTAAAAAGGGATTCTTTGTCCCCAAGTGGGGTTGAAAGTGATAAGAGAGGACTTTTATAAAGTCCACTCTTGTCACCATGGGGATTGGAGAAGGCATTGGAGGAATAAAAGTGAATTTCAAATTCACAATATTGGAAGAAACTCATGGATAAGACAAGGTCCTCCAAAACGGGGTCCTTGTCCCATGTACTTGATGTGACCTTTGAGAGGTCATGGGGAAGAGAAATGCATGGGGGGAATAAGTGTGAATTTTTAACTCACATGGGGAAGAGGTAAAACCATATAAGGCAAGTACCATGAAAGGTTGACTTAAGGACATGCTTAAAAAGGTAAGTGATTAGGAAAATTAATGAGGATTAGAAGCAAGTGGCTAAATATGGAGGATGTGACATTAATCTTGATTAAGGATATGCACATCCTAATGAAGGATTAATTAGATTAACCTTGATTAGTGAAAAGGTTATGGAGGATGGGACAAGGATAAAGAAAGAATGAATTTAAAACTGAAGAGGATAATTGAACAAATTAAATAAATTGATTGATTTATTTAATTTAGAGAGGAAATGATAAAGGATAAAGTATTTAATTAAATACTTTCGGGAACCTTAGAGAATGGGGATAATATTAATTAAATATGTCATTTATTTAATATAGACGGATTAGATGAATAAATGGTAGTATTTTGACCATATGGGAGTAGTCAAATTTGGATGTCTACATTTTTCCCCTCTTTGAGATGGTGTTACAAAGTAGCATCATTTCAAAGAAAATTAAAATATAGCACCTAGAAGAAGATGGTTAGATTAAGGAAGATTCCCTAGTTATTCGAGGAGTGACTAGGAGGAGGGATGATTGGAGTGGATATGAAGATTAGGGATTGAGGATGAGCCCTCAAGAGGGCATGCGGGTTTAAGAGAACACGAGTGTGCTCTCAAAATGGATGAGATGATGCAAAATAAGGGATGAGAGAGGATGATAATATGAAGATATAAAGGCAAGAAAAAATGGATTCAAGGACAAATATGATGTTTCCCCCATCAAGCTACAAGCCAAGATGGACTAATGGTCAATGGAGTGTTGTTGATGAGGGAAGGATGCATCCGAAAACAATACAAGGATAGGGAAGGATACATCTCGATGAGAGTTTTTTTGATGAGGGAAGGATACATCCCAGAACAACACAAGGATAGGGAAGGATACATCTCATTAATGATGATGATAGTGTTGTTGATGAGGGAAGGATACATCCCAAAACAACACAAAAGGATAGGGAAAGATATATCCTAATGATGATGATTATGATGATTGGGTCAACACTTGTAGCAAGACTAGGAATAAGACCAAGGATGTGACTAGATGATTTGTGCTAGATTAAATGGATTAGGATTGGATGGAGATGGGAGATGCTTAAAATGAATGATGATGATGGAAGTAAAGATGCAATGAAATGCAATTTTCCATTTTCAGAGCATGGATTTTTGCTATAGCATAAGACACCATGTACCATGGTATGGAGAACCAAGGTGGATTAGTGTCTAATGCATACACAATCACAAAAAACAAGGAGTCTATCCCAACACCCCAAAGTCGCGATGAATTTGGTCGAGCTAGGTATTGGGATAACCACAAGCACAAAAGGATTCCCCAGTGTAACGCAAGACCATTGGGATCTTGGTGGATACTACATGGGACAACCAAGAAGACAAAAACACACAAATATCAAGATATTCCCCTATGTTAACCAGGGTATGTGCAGGATCATGATCGGCCAAAAAGTGGCGATATGTAAGTGATATGATGGCCCATGTGGCTGTCAACTTTTTTTTTACCCAAAATTGATGAAACAAAAAGGGTTTTTAAAGGATATTCTCAGCTTTCCATCAATATAAATTATGCTTTACTTTGAATTTAATAAATTATTACTATTCATTTTCTATTTGAATTATGACTAAAGTCCTGATTGATAGGATGATTGAAAAACATCTATAGCTTTCAAACGATATCACATTTTTTGAATCTGAAACATGCATCACATTCTATGTTTCACATAATATAGGATTAAAACAATAAAATTGAATTTCATGAAGTTTTGACCAAGTTAAGGTGGTCAGACATACGATTTTTTATATTTTTTTAAAGTTGTAATAAAAAATTCATAATTAATCATTTACTTGGAAACAAATTACAAAAAAATATGCATCACATCGAGACATGAGTCCTCTACTTATATATAAAATATTATAAAAAAATATTATCATTTTATTGTGGTTAGGGTGGTCAGACAGACACCTACTTCTTATTTGTTTCCTGAAATTGAAATTTCAAATTTTCACCAAATATATTTTTTTGTTTTTAAATAAACCTAGTAGTTTAGAAACTACATTCAATTTTCTACAAATTATATTCTTACATATTTTTGAAATAATATAGATAACTTATTCATTTTTTTACATCAAGTTGCCTAACTCTGATTTTTTGAATTTTTATTGCCACTTAAGAGCCTATTTTTTTCATGATGATCTTGCACATTCCCACCAATCAAAACACACCTTAATATGATAGATCATGGTGGCCTTGACAAGTGATGATAGGGAAATCAAATGATAAACAAAATTCCAAAAGAATCAAAAGATCACAATCAAATTTCAAACGTCTTTTTCCATAGAATCAAAAGGGTGGATGGGATTGATGACATTTATTAGAAAGGATGCATCCTGTTGAGACCAAATATTGATCAGTCATGACTCGGAATACTCGAAACTGATTGAATATCATGGCATGAATGGATTGCATTTGTGAATAACCAGGTAGATTAGAACATACTTGCCAACAAGATATACAACTGACCCACCCTAAAGACCTAGGGGCTCAGGGGTTGATCAAAGATCAACCTTGCCTTCGTGGAAGCGTAGAGTCGTCGTAGTTCAGGAAAAGACCATGGATAAAAGTGGAAAGGGGATGATGAAGACCATGATGGATGGTGTCAATTGGGTGGAAAAATTCCCTAGAGATGGATAAATGATCAACCTTGCCTACGTGAAAGCATAGGGGCCATGTAGTTCGACACAAGGCCAAAGACAAACGATGGAAGATGACAAGAAGCAAAGAAACACCCTGAGGGGAGATCAAATAATCGACCTTGCCTACGTGAAAGTGCAGGGGCAATGTAGTTTGATAAAAGGCCAAAGACAAATAGTGGAAGATGATAAGATAGAAAAAATATAGAACCCCAACGGCAGATCAAATGATCGACCTTGCCTACATGAAAGCGCAGGGGAAACGTAGTTCGACAAATGACCAATGACAGAAAATGGACAAGGGATCATGATAAGGAGATATGATGATGGAGCTGATATGATGATCCAGGATAGGCCATGTGGATGGGATGGTTGATATGCATAAGATGAAGCTCAGGGACGGGATAGTTATCCAAATCATTGAAATATGAAGTGGGAGGATGAGATGATGGATAGAGGAGAGATGAAAATGATAAGATATTAGGAAGATGTGAGGAATAGATAGGCATTATTATAGTGAGATAGAATGGCATTGGATTGCGTGGGAGTAGCCTATATCTAGATACCAATGACAAGGGATGATGAGATGGAAGGAAAATAGAGGTAAATGGACGGATGGATAAATATGGGGAGATAGAAAGATACTAGGATAGGTGGATAGAGGGATAAGGATTTGGAAAGATGGAATGGATTATTGGAGGGAAAAATGGATGGGGGAAATAAGGATGAAAACATGGAAAAGGACTAGTGGATGAGAGAATCGGAAGATAAGGATTTGGTAGATGGAAGGGATTACTAGATGGATAAATAGATGGACAATGTCTCCAAGGACTCTATCGCAAATAAGGAGATGACCCCACTCTAAATAGATCAGGCGTGATTAGGCAAGAGAGATAGAAGATAGTAGGATGGATAGATAAGGTAGTGAGATGGTCATGGATAGGATATATAGATAAGGAAGGGAGATGGATGAATGGATAAGGGATACAAAAATGTAGGGATGAGGGGAATGTATTCCAAGAGATGTCCAAATCATATATATGTATGTGCCCCTATCTTTAAGGAAGATGGAGGGATTGGGGTAAATGGGATATGATGTAGAAGATAGGTGGATGTAGGAGATGGAGGAAGGGAGTACATAGATGGATGCTACCCCTAATTGTGGCATTAAAATAGATGGGGGATTTATTCATGATGCCTATTTTCTAGGTTTTCATCATGGTACTTATCCAAGGAGCTTGTTTGCAAAGTTTTCACCATTGGATGAATTATTTCTCTTGACTATTTTTTTTTTATTCTTTTTTTTTTTTGTGATTCTTCTAACTTTTTGGACTAGGATGTGGGTGAAGATGGATAAAGATAGGGATATGAATATGTGAGTTTGGAAGATATGTGATAAATAGGATGGATGAAGGACTCAAACATGAAGTTCCATATGAGGTATTAAGAGCCCATGTTTAAAGCGACCATTGGATGTTGGTACAACCTTATTAGAATGGATGGATTATGCAAGAGGATGGATTAAAAGGATTTGATGGGAGAGATATGGGGGATATTGGATGGGGTGTTCAAAAGTGTATGGATGGAATGATGTAGTGGATGTGTGATGGGGGAAGGTGTTGAGGACTAACATTGGCACATGTGGAGAATGTGGTGATAATGAAGGCATTGGGATAGTAAATTTTGGGACATAAGGACCCAAGACAGATTTAGGAGATGGAGGATGCAAATGATTAACTTTGGGATTAGCAACTTTGGATATATTTATGGATTTCTCATTTGAAGGGATGACCTCTTTTTTCTTAGGAATCTGCATGGTTTTGATTTTTTTTGTGGTGGGCCTTTTTGGCCTTGTGGATTGATTTGGATTTTGGATTTGATTTTAATTTTTTTCAACATAAATTTTGAAGGGGACATGAAAGCTTTAGATTCATGTGGATGTTTGGATTTATGCATTTTTACTTTGGCATCCAAAGTGCTTTTAGTAGCAATGGGATGGGTAGGAGATGATGGATGATGTGGAGAATATGTGGATGGAGTGATAGAGGTAGGCTTTTAATGATGGTGTGTGCATGGAGGGGTTCCTTTTGTGATCGTGATTGGGAGTTACGAATTTAGGATTCTTGTGATGTGTGCTAGGGATAGGTGATGGATGGATGAGAGGATAAATAAGATAGAATGGAGGGGGAAATTTTGGGATATAGGGTCCCAAAATGGACTTTATATATGGAGGATGTGTGAGGGTTGATGGAGGTACATAAGGACTCAAAATAGAGGTAGTAGATGGAGGGACATAAGGACCTAAAATGGACTTAGAGGATGAAGGAGGCAGATGGATAGTTTTTTTGAGGTAATATGATGGAGGAGGGGGGATGGTGATGAATGGTTTGGTAGAGCGATGGGAAGTGTCTCTCATTACTTTGGAAGAGGATCGATTAGGATGTATGGAGGTTATACCAACATTTTTGGATTATGATTCTTGGGAGATATATCCAAGACCTTGTGTACCTGGATGTTCTTTGACCTGGATGGGCTCTAAATTACCTTGCTCATGAAGGCCTAAACCTTTTCCTTGATAGTTCATGTTATTGAGCATGTGATCTATGGTAGGATGCTTATTCTTTTGGAAGCATGATGTGAGTCCATTATTAGGTGGAGGATGGGAGGTGCATATGCTTTGTTTTTCTTCTGCAAGGAGACCACCATGGATGAGTGTAATGTTACTGAGGTGATATAAAAGTGGTGGTGGGGTGACAGGGCTAGGCAATGATGGAGGATCATGCGATGAAGACGAGGGGATAGCACCATCTTGATCGGAAGGAATGAGTGATAAGGGATGGAGAGAGAGACTAGGTGGTATGGAAAGATCTATATTTATGGTAGTGGATGATAAGGGATCATGAGATGGGGTGATTGGATCTCAGGTGCGAAGGGGATCATGGGATGGAGTGGATGGGCTAGTGTGATCTTGAGATGGAGTAGATAGGATGGTAGGATCAGGATTCAGGTGAGGAAAGGAATCATGAGATGGGATGGATGGGGGACTATGATCTTGGGATGGAGTGGATGGGATGGTAGGATCTAGATTTTGAGGAGGGGATATGCTTGTATGCTTTGGATCAAGCCCTTGGCATGGCTCATCATTTGTGGGAGGCACAATGACAAAGGAGTGTTGGAGGGACTCCTCAGGTTGGGGAGATAGGAGGATGGAGGATTCATAAAAGTCATGGGATTGAAGTTTGGTAGTATTAGGACTAGGAGGAGCGGATTGGATGTCTCCAATGGATTGGGTGGATCTAGCAGTAGAAGATGGGGATTCAATGGACTAAATGGGTGTGATGGGCTCAACTATTTGGACGATGTTAGGAATGGTAATGGTAGTGATAGGTGTAGGATGGAGGAGGGCCTCATCACTAGTGATTGTACATGATAGAGTGGGAGGGCATTGTTTCACAACATCAAGATGTGGATTTGGGGATGTCTCTTCTATCATGAGTCCTTAGAATAAATTTGGAAGGGATGTAGGATTAGGTGGGGTAATGGGAATGGATGGAGGATTAGGGATTGGAGGAGGGGATGGGAATGGATGGAGGATTAGGGATTGGTGGATTAGGATTAGATGAGTGGATGGGATTGGATGGAGGAGTAGGATTAAGGATTGGTGGATTAGGATTAGATAGAGGATTAATATATAATACGGTGAAGGGGGAGTGATGCAATAGGATGTGGATGATGAATTAAGATAGGAGGATGTGAATGTTGGATTCAGTTGGGAAGATTGGGATGGTGAGTAATAGTAGGAAGATGTGGATGATGGAGGAACATAGGAAAATGTGGATGATGGATTATGACAAGAGGACGTTGGTGGTGGATTTGTGTAGGAGGACATCGATGGAGGATTAGGATAGCAATATGTGGAGGTTGGATTAATGTGGGGAGACGTAGATGGTAAATTAGGTAGGGATATTGGAATGGTAGATTGTGATAGGAAGGTGCAGATGTTGGATTAGAATGAGAATATTGAGGTGGTCGATTACCATAGGAGGACATGGATGGTGGATTGGCATAGGAGGATATGGGTGATGGATGAGGATAAGAGAATTGAGATGGTGGATTAGGATAAGAGGAATATTGGGATGGTGTATTATGATGTGAAGATTGGGATGGGTGATTAAGGTAGAGATATTGGGATTGTTGATGGTGATATGGATAGGAGTATGGGGATGGTGGATTACTATAGGAGGATGTGGATGTTGGATAGGATAGAGGTGGAGAGGAAGGGAATGATGAATATGTGGATGGTGACGGTATTAAATATCCCTTGTCAAGGGTAGCATAAGGACTATTATTAAGTGTGGATGAAGACATAGGGGGATAGTTTGGAGGAGTAGTTGGATTTTGGGGGGCGATTGGAAAAATCTTTCTAGAAATTATAGCATCAATGGGATCTATATTACACTCTTCTTAATCAACAAGACTTTCATTATCGTCATCAACATAGTTAGGATTCCCCTTGACTACTATTATTGGTTGTACGAGAGGGGGATAAGGATTCATGATGGATATAGATTAGAAGGAAAGAATAGATGATGGAGGAGGAGGATGGATTGGAAGAATATGGGGGAAGAGATCTTAAGATTTGGTTTGATATCATAAGGTCTTGGATATGGATGGACCAAAAGCTCAAATCGGGATTCGGGTTAAGCTCAGATGGGGATTGGATAAAAGCTCAAATTCAGATGATGGGATAAAATCTAATATTAGAATTGGATTGGAGCTTAAATTATGACTATATTAAAGCTTAGATTATGGTCTATGACAATCCAAGGGTGATAGGATTGACAAAAACCAAAAATTAAAATTTTCAATTTTTTTTAGTTTTTCTGTCATAGTAAATTGCATTTTTTGAGGTCTTTAGAGCCGGATTTGGGGTTGAAACTTGCATCAGTCCCTAAATTTGGGTTGTCAAAGGCACTCTATTTTAAGGATTGAACTACTACTCTAAGAGACATTTCTAACGGTGTAAACGGTTCTGAATTCTGAGCACTGAGTAGAAAGTTATGACCCCAACAAGTTGGGGTAAATAAATTCCTAGTTTTTTTGTGAAAATTGGATGGTTTCGAGATGGATAGGCCGAGGAGGAATGATTGAATGATGATTTTGGACTGAAGAAGATGTAGGTTAATTGTGGTATGAAGTATTGACTCTTTGGATGTGATGAACAAGGCAGAAAGCAGTTGAACGAACACTGAAAGGGACTCGAACAGAGCCCCGAATGAAGAAGAAAAGGTAGATTTTCCCGTCTCTGGGGCAGGGATGCCTATCAAGGGCAAGGACGCCTATCCCAAGGTAGGGTCACATTTTTTGGGGTAGGGATGCCTATCCTAGGGTAGGGTCACCTATCCAAGGGTAGGGACGCCTGTCCTAGGCCAAGGTCGCCTATCCAGGGTAGGGTCGCCTTTTCTAGGGTAGGGACGCCTATCCTGGGGAAAGGTCACCTGTTCAGGGGGAGGGTTGCATGTTCAGGGAGAGGGACGCCTAAACAGCTTCTAGACTTGTCTAAACATTCAAACTATGTTGATAAAGGGGATGAACGAATAAATAGACACATGGAATGGGTGAATGATCACTTGGAACAAGTGAATGGATGCACGAAATAGGTAAATGAATGCTCGAAACGAGTGAACGAATGCTCGGAATGGGTGAACAGATGCTCAGAATGGTAGAACAACACTTGGAATGAGTGAAAGGATAGGTGGACCACATGAACGACTACTCGGAACAGGTGGATGGATGCTCAGATCGAGGGAATGACACTCAAAACAGAAAAATGTATATTCAAAATGGGATAACGACTAGCAAAAGAAAGCTAAAAATGGTTGTTCAGAGGGCAAGGCCACTCAAACTTGGGCAAGGTTGCCCAAACAATGGGAGGGATCACCCAAACAGACTTTGGTTTCATCTTAGTTCAAAAAATGGTCAAGTGGTATCAATAATTGGATTTTCAAAATAGGAAAACGGGTGAATGATTACTCGAAACGAGAAAATGGGTTCCCAAAATGGGTGAATGGATTCCCGAAATGGGTGAACGATCAGTCAAAAAGGGGGAATGATGTTCATAATTAGAAAATGGATATCCGAAATGAATGTATGGATGGTCATAATGGTTAAACAACTACTCGGGATGAGGGAATGACACTCAGAACCGGAAAACGGGTTCCCAAAATGGGGTAACGGCTGGCGAACGAAGGGTGAAAATGATTGTTCTAAGGGTAGGGTCACCCCTTTTAGGGCAGGGCTGCCCCTTTTAGGGTAGGGCCTCCCAAACTTGAGCAAGGTCACCCAAACAGGGGGCAAGGTCACCTAAACAGGGGACAGGTTCACCCAAACAAGAAAAACTGCTAATTTTTTTACACTTGGACAAGATAAACAATAGTTGAGATAGGGGGAAAGGTCACCCCTTTGAGGGAAAGGTCACTTGTTTGAGGGAAAGGTCACCCCTTTTAGGGCAAGTCTGCTTGTTTCGAGAAATTTGGTGAATTTTGACTTGGTTCGGGTGAAAAACAATTGAAACACGAAGGGTGGGGATGCCCCGTTGAGGGAAAGGTCACCCGTTTGATAGAAAGGTCACCTATTTCAGGGCATGGTCACCTTTGTGTGTTGGTTTGAACCTAACTTAGTAAAAAATAGTTATGGAAAAGGATAAAAATGACAAGCAAAAGGAAAAAACTGACTGATAATCATTGGTTTTGCAAATGAAGAAAGTTCAAATTGCAAAAGCCTAGTTTTAGTGTTAAGGGTATGGTCAACACGGTCCTCTATCTAGAAATAACAAGGTTGCTAGGGGATTCCCCGATATACTCATGATACATGGGGCACAACCGTGAACACCAGTTTGTCAGAAGCATTTCCAAATGGTGAAAGGGGATTGGGTACGCTAATGACCCACTTTAAAATACAAAAAAAAAGTTTATTGACCCTTTAATTAATCCTATGTTCCTATTTTAGAAATGAAATCAAAATATTAACTAAACATGTTTGATCCTCCTACAATAAATGTGTTAGTAGTTTCATTTTATGTCTCTGATGAGCGAGCTACACAAATGTTAGTATCAAAACACACTTAACAAGAAACAAATTTGAGCATGTTAGAAATGGAAAAAACAGTCAGAAACTAAATTTTGAAATGAAATTTGAGTGACTTTACCTTTTTTTACCTTTATTTCGGGCATGGTCGCCTCTGTGTTTTCGGTAGCGCCATCTATTTGTCTAGAACCTGTAGAAAAGAAAGAAAAACCAAAAAAAAATAAAAACAAAAAAACCCAGGTTTTTGGGTGGGGTCGCCCCTTTTAGGGCGGGGTCGCCCCTTTAGGGCGAGGTCACATGTTCATGGGCAGGGTCCCCTGTTCATGGGCAAGGTCACCCCTTTTAGGGAGAGGTCGCTTTTTCATGGGAAGGGTCACCCCTTTTAGGGCGGGGTCACCTGTTCGTGGGAAGGGTCACCTATTTATAGAGTTGAACCTACAAAAAGTAAGAAAAAAATAGAAAACAAAAATACAAAAAATATGGCTATGGGCAGCGTCACCCATTTCAAGGCGAGGTCGCCTGTTTGTCTATGGGATTGCCCCTTGAGGGCGTAGTCACCTTTGTGCTCCTCAACCTGCAAGATTTCAAAAAATAGCGAACGTGAAAGGAATGGACCCATGATGTCGGTCCCACCAGGCATGCCAGAAATGTGTGCAGTGAAAATCCTTAATCTAAAAATGCAAAAACTAAGTAAATGCAATGAAAAAGGAACACAACAACACCTCATATTAGGCCTAGTTGAAACTAAACAAAAATAGTAGTAAAATAACAAGAAATGATATACCTTTGCTTGTCTAGCTTGATGGAGTGGTTAGCCCTTTACGATGTTCTTGATGTGTGCTCCTTGATGGAAAACTTGCAATGATAGTCATAGTTGAATGATTCATGATAATGGGTGAGTGCAATAATTTTTACAAGAATACAAATGCAAGAGTGCAAGAGTGCTGCAATAATGGCTTCAAAATCTCACTAACACTTGAAAATCATAACAACACTTAACCTCTAACTTGAGGCCAAGATCCTCCATTTAAAGAAAAATGGATAGCTGGAATTGATCCACCATGGATAAGATGAAGGGTTGTGGTGAGTTGAGGACTCAAAATCCCTCACATCTTTCCATGTGGAGGGTGAGATGGAGGAAGTATAGGGTGACATGGAAAAGGCCATGTGGTCCCAAGGTACTTGCAAGTACCTTGGGATTGAAGAGGATTTCCCTAAAAAGGGATTTCTTGTCCCCAAGTCGAGTTGAAAGTGACAAGTGAGGACTTTTAGAAAGTCCACTCTTGTCACCATGGGGATTGGAGAAGGCATTGGAGGAAGAAAAGAGAATTTAAAATTCACAATCTTGGAAGAAACCCATGGATAATACAAGGTCCTCCAAAAGGGGGTCATGATCCCATGTACTTGATGTGACCTTTGAGAGGTCATAGGGAAGAGAAATGTATGGGGGGAATAATTGTGAATTTTTAATTCACATGGGGAAGAGGTCAAACCAAATAAGGTAAGTACCATGAAAGGTTGACTTAAGGACATGCTAGAAAAGGTAAGTGATTAGGATTAAAGTTGTGCAAATAGGTGATTAGTAAAATTAATGAGGATTAGAAGCAAGTGGCTAAATATGGAGGGTGTGACATTAATCATGATTAAGGATATGCACATCCTAATGAAGGATTAATTAGATTAACCCAGATTAGTGAAAAGGTTATGGAGGATGGGACAAGGAGAGAGAAAGAATGAATTTAAAATTGAAGAGGATAATTGACCAAATTAAATAAATTGATTTATTTATTTAATTTAGAGAGGAAATGATAAAGGATAAAGTATTTAATTAAATACTTTTGGGAACCTTAGAGAATGGGGATAATATTAATTAAATATGTCTTTTAATTAATATAGATGGATTAGATGAATAAATGATAGGATTTTGACCATATGGGAGTGGTCAAATTTGGATGTCTACAGTTGCTAAAGTCTTGATGGAGCATGAGAGCATGTTTGGATCTTTGTGGTTTCATGGATGAATATCATTGGTTACAATGTTGGATAGTTAGTTGTAGTTGGATACTTGATTTTGTTGCAAACTATCTAGTAAACTGTTATTTGTGGAAAATTATTGGTTGGGTGTCCTAAATGTTTTTCAACAGGGTCTGAATTGGTGGTGCCAACCTGATCTTAGTAGTTCTTGAGTGCTCTAGAGGTTCCAGTGTGATCTTTGTCAAGTGGGATATTGTTGGAATTGTGTGCCTCAATCCCACTAGCCTAAACCTTTGAGAGAGAAATGTCGATGTGATCAATGAGATGTTTGGCCGATCCTCTTAAGTGATCCTGAATTTTCTATGAGATCAGTGTGATTGTTGAGTTGTCTGGTCGATCTGAGTTCTCTATGTGAAGCTAACTAATGACCATATCAGTGTGACCTTTTGTTTGTCTTACCGACGACAGTGATCAGCCTAACTTGAATGGTTAGCAGAATTTCTTCCTCTCTCATCTGATGGATGAAGTTAGACCGATGAGTTTGATATTGGTGAGAGTCTGGCCGATGGTTTTACATTGGCCTAACCTTGGTACTCCACAAAGCCTGGAAAGATCAGGCCGATAGTTGAAGTTAGACCAACGGGTGATCATCAGCAAGATTCTGGCTGATGGTTCATTGTCGAACTAACCTTGGTGCTTGGTGAAGTCTGTGGAAGTTAAACTGAAGGTGGAAGTCAAACCGATGGGTCTAGATTGGTGGATTTCCTATCAATGAATGACATCGGTGGAACCTCGTTCATCGGCTGAGCTTTTGATGTTCGTTCCGATAGTGTTGGTCAGCCCGATGGTGAGTGATCGATGTGAGTCTTACCGATGAGATCACTTGGAGGGAATTTCATTGGTGGAACATAAACTATCAGAGGAACTTTGGAGGACCTCCTCCAAGGTATAATGTTAGCCCGATGGACTCCATCAATGGGACTCTCACTGATGGAGATTCTAAGCTAGAAGAACGTTGGTATGACCTTTGGGTTTGACAGGACCTTTTGGACTATCATCGATAGTATTGGTCTTGTCGATGGTCTTGTGGTCAGAGAGACTTCATCAATGTCTAAGCGATGGATCATTTGAAGACTGTAGTGAGTGATGGTCAAATGGAAACTTTGGTGTCAATGAGACAGATTATTTTATCTCACCAATACACTATACAGATTCAAGATTTTTGACCATATGATTGTCCTATGTGGTTGGTTGTGAACCAATGGGAGAAGAAGAATTTAAACTGTTGGCAGTTGGACTATTGTCACCATTTGAAGATCAACAGACCATTTGAGAATTTGAACATAATGGAACTCTCTGTAATGCTCAAAAGTTAGAAGTTGGAGGAAGGAGAGGACGATAATTTTGTTCTAAAGGAGGTGACTCCTCCCTCTTTGTGTGGATCAAATGTGAAACTTCTCTCTATGTGAATCTGCTTTGTATGTTATGAGAGAGTGTTATAATAGTGTGAGGTTTTCTAAACACTCGAGAGATTGATCAGAGGTCCATGAGATATAGTATCTACACTGTATGTTGTATGATAGTATTGTAATAGTGTGAAGATCATATGAGGGGTTATGTTGTCCAGTTTGTCTCCAGAATGAAACAAGATGTAATATTTGTAAAGGCTTAGTTCCTGAAATTGTTGTATTGCATGAGTAATACAATGGCAATCTTGGCTTTTGGAGTGTGGGGTTTTTTTTACCAACAAAGGTTTTCCCCACATAAATTTTTGTGTTCTCTCTCATGTTTCATGTTTCTTGGTTAGAATTTGTTAATGTTTGTTGTTAAAACTGAATTTGCATAACTTTCTCTCAAAAGGATTAATCTGGGAAATGAACTGTGTTTGATTCCTCTTTGTGACATAGTTGTATGTGTTTTTGAGGAAATCTAATTGAAATTAAAGTTATCGGGGGCACTACTATTCTTGGATTCTTTTATGAGATGTCCAATATTTCCCAACACTCTAAAGGTGGGGAGAAAGAAGGATTTGGATAAAATTAAATTAATGGGAGAATCACTAGTGGATTTGAGTTCGATCAAAACCATTGACTTACACTTTTACAATTTTAAGAGATGAATTTCCTCTCTTGGAATGCAAGGGACTTGAACAATGGCCCTAGACAAAAATTTGTTCAAGATTTGGTCAAAGTTCATTCGTTGAATATTTTCTTCATCTAGGAGACTAAGTTGTCAATGGAAATTATGTGTAACATGGATTCCAAATTGTGGTGGAGATACCAATGCCAGTGTATTAGTGCTCAGGGTAATGCAATGAACATAGCTTTCTTATGGAACATGTTGAATATTACCCCTCTTTGGTTTATCTCTAGTAGATTTTATATCTTTATGGTTGCTTCTAGTTTGGATTCTAGAAAAACTACTTTATTTTCTAATGTTTATGATCCAATTGATATTCTTGTAAAATCTCATCTCTAGGATCATATTCAATGTATTCGAGCTTTAGTTCCCTTATACCCTTGAATTCTAGTTGGGGAATTTAATGTTATTATCATCTTGGAAGAAAAGAGGGGAGGGGTGGAAAGGTTGGATTTTTTTTCCATTATGCTCCAAGATAATGTTCCCTTCCTAAATCTAGTGGATGTTAAGCCTATTAATGGTTTGTATACTTGTAGTAATAGCAGATGTGGCAAAGAGACTTGACATATTTTTGTTTTCTCATTTTTGGATAGGTAGCAATTGGGAAACCAAATTTGAGATATTGGAGTGAAGGGGATTGGATCATTGGCCTCTCAAACTCTTAGCTTTATTGGTGGGGGCATTAAGAATACATCCTTTAAGTTTCAACTTATGTGGTCATGAGATCCTTAGCTATAGGATCTAATGATTGACTTGTGGAGTTGTAGTAGGCCAGTCTATGACATGAAGATGTCCTCCTTTATCAAGAAATTGTAATTTTTAAAGCAACAACTCAAAAAGTGGAATAAGAGATACTTTGGTAATATCTTTCTAGCCAAGTCGGTTGCTCAGGATCGCTTATATGCTATCACCTATCAGATTAGGGATTGTGGTCTTATTTAATATTCCCTTAAGGAATAAGAAATTTCCTTAAATGATCTTGAAGAATGGTAATTGCATGATGAGATCTATTGGAAGTAGAAGGCTAGGTAGAGTTGCTTCAAGACAGTGATAGGATTACAATGCTCTTCTTTAATTCAATCAAGGCTAAAAGGTAGTGGAATATGATCACATCTCTTGTTTAGTCATAGGGAGATCATCTAATTTCCTTATGAGAAATTCCAGGGAGGCTTCACAATACTTTTCTTCTTTGTTCATGGAAGATTTTCCCTATGCGATCACATAAGAAAATCATATTTTGGCTTGTATTCTCTCTTTAGTGTCTATGGAAATGAATGAGAGAATTATTCACCCCATTTTTATAGATGAATAGGAAGGAATTATTTTCCAAAAGAAGAAATGGAAATCCCTTAGTCTTGATGGGTTCCCAACTAATTTTTTTAGGAATTCAGGGAATTTATAAAAAATAATTTATTATAGGTAATGCAAGTGTGATATAAGAGGGATTCACTACACACGGGTCTCTTTATTCTCAAGAGATCACTAGGGAACGAATTTCACTTATACACCTCAAACTCAACAAATCGATAAAAATATGAAGATAAGCAAAGAAGTGATTTCAGGCCTTGAAAGAGAAAGACTTCAAGATTTCTATCCCCGACTAAGGAGCTCTCATCCATAAGACACATTGGAATCCTGAGCCGCGAAGAACTCAGGAGCTCAGATAGATGAAACTAAATCTTACTTCTCAACTCGGGTCAAATAATTGACAGAAAGCCAAAGATTAGATGGAAATACAAGAGAACTTGAAGCAAGATTACCTTCATGCATCTGAATCTTTACTCCAAGTGTCCCTTCGTAACCTACACACAAAATTTAAAAGGGGAAAAGGTTGGGGCTATATAGGGATCTGTCTCAGCCAGACCCCCATATTGGTGTTCTCACCTCCATGGATAACCAAGTTTGGGAAAGAGTGTAAAGGAAATAAGCAAAGTGTGTGGTGAATAAAAAAACCCACTTCAGAGTAGAGCCTGCACCACAAAGTAGTAAATGAACTAGTAAGGAAGAGTGATAGGGAGAGAGAGAATTACCCATAGGTCAAGACCATCTTCTAGAGCAAGCGCACCACGATGTGCTTGCTTGAGAGTTGGTAGCTACTGGAGGGACCTCAGTCCAACATGGCTTCGCCAGTAGAAGTGTTGCTATTCAAGGGTAGAGTTTACCCAAGACTAGAGCGAGTGGTGACAATGCTTGAATTGAAGACTTCCAACCCCAAAATGAGAGCCAAAAAGGATTTTTAATGCATGCAAGGGTGACACAAAGCCATTTCACTTAGGACCTAACTTCCAGGACACGTGTCGTAGGGGTCAGGGTTCTAGATTCGTCATTTCAAAATTATAAAACTGTTGAGACGCTAGCGTGTCGTGTGGATGTTCATGCGCTTTGCAGGCGTTTGAGGCCTATATTTTTGGGAAATGCCCTGTTAGGCTTCATTCATTTTGCCATGTGTCTGCATGGAGTCGAAATCATGAAATTGTCTCATGGGATTTTATCATTAATTCTTCTAAGGTGTCATAAATGCTAGGCAAGATGTGAAAATGTGGAATTTCCGCTAGGTGCAATTCTGTAACATTACATTTTTCTCCCACTTTAGTGGGCTCGATTTTGGAAAAAAACCAGCCTTGCTAAAGTAGAGAAGAAAAATTTCACTTGAATTCTAAATTTTACAAACATGCATGCCAAAAAGAAGGACCATAGAGTTCATCGAGGTTGAGCCAACCGGTAGCAAGGATGCACCTAGCTCCTGAGCTCACCAATAAACAACACAATGGTCGTGAAATACTGTTCAAAAACTATATCCTGTAAAATCAAAATTTTGATTCAGTTTCAAAAAAATGGAAGAAACTACCATAGAGAGAAGAGTGATCAAGAAAAAATTCATCAATTCGGAGGAAAAATATGATCAAGAAGTGACTATATGCCCCCTCCTGATTTTTCCCCCAACATAGTGGGGTAAAGTGAGGAGAAATTAGGGGGTCATGAGCTCCCAAAAAATGGGCCCTGGGGGGCCTATATATACCTATGTGGGCCCCCAGAAGGGTCATTTTCACTATTCACTATAAGAAAATTATTGACTTTTCTGAGAGAAAATTCACCAAAATATCGAACAGGAGACAATAGGAGGTGCCAAGGCTAGAGAAGCTACGTGAGGACATCACCGCGGGTCATGAGGTTGACCAGGTAGGCTTCTTAGTCTCGATCTTTGTGTATTTTAGCTCATTTTTTGGATTTTTTCATGCTTCGAGGAGCACAGGCATCCTAAATGTGTGCCCGCATCCTTTTCCTGCATTTTCATTTGGAACACGCGTTGGGGTCCCAAATCTGCATTGTCATTCCAAGGATGCCCTGGCATCCTCCGGGTAACCATGGCGGTCTGAAATGCAAGTGCATCGCGCAAACATCTGTGCAGTGCACAAATGTCCTTTTGCATGTTTTCTTATCATGATCATGTTTTGACTTAGAGAATTTTTACTTTTTGCAGGAGTATCCAGAGATCCGGGAGCATCCTGGAGGGTGACCATTCTACCTTGTTTATGAGCAGAGGGATCACTTATCACCAGATTAGGTCACACACTTGGTGCGGTTTGGTCTCTGGCATGTATTTACTATGCTAGAGATGTGATACCATGATGGGATGTTCATCACTCTGATGGAGCGGTGGGATGCTACCACGTCATCTTTCCATCTACCCTATGAAGAGATGACCATCAACCTCGAGGATGTCTATTGGATCCTCAGGCTCCCCATCCATAGATGACGGGTGGCCCTAGATGATACCCGATCGGCATGGGAGTGCAGCGAGGGTGTTTAGTACTACACAAGTAGACCAACGACGATGATGACACAAGTCATATCTACACCCATTTGTATGATTAGGCAAGGACTACCACATCGTTGCTATGCCGAGTGATGGTAGTGACAATTTATTTTTGAATTACCATAGATAGGCGAGGCTCACATCTACATGGGGGCCTCATCCCAACTATCAGAGAGATGGTCAAGTACAAGACTGGTTTTGACTAGGGGCGTAGCATGCTAGCGCACCTCTACCAGAATCTTGGATGGTACGTTCATTATGAGTACCATAGTCTTACAACATGCACACTTTTGCAGGTGTGGTAATTCGCCCATATCATGTGCACCCAGCCAGTCGATTCCCCCCAACAACGATTGTATGATGTCCCAATGGCCCATTGGTATGACATGATAGGCCAGTGGTGCTTCAAAGATTTATAGTTTTGGAGGCTACAGTTTTGACACTGTCATCATGAGAGAGTTTCACTAGAGACCCCACCACTATTTTAGGTGGGTTGATGATAGCTCATTCCTTAGGAACCTACAGTGGGACCGTTTTTAGTGGGTCATCATGACTATATTATTGTACCTTATTACTGGATTTAGGTCATGCGGAAGCATGGCCGTGTAGAGACCATACCACCCAACGTGCCTGCATACACCAGGGCACACCATAGTGTAGAAAGGGTAGGTGATCAACCTCGCCCCTCTATTATAGGCATCATCTTTTCGAATGATGATGAGCCCGATCATGATCTACCAGTCATGGCGATGATGGATAATGTCAGGGTGGCAGCTGACTACATCTAGTGGTGGGAGAGGCATCATCTTGCTCTAATTTTCGGTGAGGGTGCTTCGAGAGGGGACCCTGGACCATAGGAGGATGAGCCCTGGCAGCCTCCACAAGACAAGAGGAGAGGCTACAATAGAGTGGTGCAAAAGAGGAGGAGGCAGTGCCTGTGAGGCTATGATGATGGAGGATATCAGCTCCTCCCCCAGCTACCCCTATTTCATCAACACCACCATTCTCCACCATCCCAGTAGTAGTAGCACTAGCATCGCCTGGGTTGGCCACCAATACCAGTGGTGCAAGCCCCAATGTTGATCCACACCCTGATCCCACATGGCAGCCAAGGGATCCAAGTATACATAGTGCATTTATTTTATTATCATGTTTTTTATATTTATGTTTTATGCTTACATACATACACATGCCATGTGATAGTGATCCCTATCTTCCTCTATTTTATTATAGAGGATGCACAAGGATGGACTAGGCTTATAGCTCAATGTATTTCAGAGGTAGCCCTTGTCATGTCGATCCAAGGGATAGTCCTAGAGGTTTACCGACCTGTTTCAGTGGGGAGACATGCCCCCCCTTTCGAGCTAGTAGCACGTCTACAGACTGCATACGAGGAGCAAGGTGCGAAGGTGGTGCAACTGACTACAAAGCTGAAAACCACTAGGGGACAACAAGATCAACTTTTGGGGGACTTGTAGATGGTGCTTGCCAAGTGAAATGAGGCAGTGAGGAGGGATGATGCCATTGAGGTGACACATGGTGCTCTTCAGAGCCGTATCAATGAGGTTGAAACACAGTCGACGGCCGTGATCCTGGTAGATGTTTAGTGGCTATAGCAGGAGCTTATTCAAGTGAAGATGGATATATGTTCACTGTACGGGGATCTCAGAGGGATACAGGCGAGCCTATCTACATCACATTCACACCGATCCTGATCTCAGACCACCATGCAGCCTCCTCCCAAAGCACTAGAGTGGCTGCCAGAGCCAGAGGGCTCTGGGAGCCACATGCCACGGGAATAGGACCCCCTTTCTTGCACATCATTTTTGTAGTCGTATGTAGACATACATATATACTTGTAGATATTTTGTATAGACACATATTGAGTAGCCACTCTATTTTTTCTAGCAATGGCCTGATACATGTATATGGCATTTGATTCATACATTAGACATATATATATATATATATATATATATATATACATTGGTTTTAGTATCATGGCTTTGCTTATGTGTATGCTCATGCTATGGATGCTACTTTCTTATATGGATGTACACTTTCATTAGATGATAATCATTATTTAATTAAACACATTTTTTTACATGTTAATTGAATGCTATGATGATCTAATGATGTGATGTATGGATATTTAGCATAGTCAAACACGTGTTATTTTTTATTACACACACACACACATAGGGTCACATCATAAACACAAAAAATTTCATGATGTGAAAATGAGTAAATGTTAATATATGTAGTATTACTACCCTTTAGGGAGAACACCACATACATGACACGTTAGAACACTATGCGTAGTATCGACAAAGATGCGTCACGTTAATAGGTTCCTTTAAAGGTGTCCCATCCATAAATGATAATCCATAGGCACCCGAACCATATACAAAAACCATGATGTAAGGACCTAACCAGTTAGGACTAAATTTCCCCTTCTGATCAGGTGGCACATTTACATTCTATTGATTTTTGTGTAAAACCAAGTCTCCTAGTTTGAAGATTCTAGGAAGTACACCTTGATTATATTGTATTGATAGAGACTACTGATAAGCTTTAAGATGATCGAGGGCTTGTAAATGGTTAACTCGATAGGTTTCATCATCAATCAACCCTCTTAGGGAAACCTACAAAGATGCGATTTCCAATTCCAACGACATGGTAGCTTCTGCATAAGGTGTCGTTCCTTTTGCCATGTGAAAACTCATGTGATATACCCATAAAGCATATGTCAGCTAGATATGCTAATCTTTGTCGTGTTTATTAACTGTTTTCTGAAGAATGAGTTCAAGTGTCTTGTTAGAAGCTTCTTATTGGCCATTAGATTGTGGATAATATGGTGTAGAAAACCTATGTTGAATACAAAATTCCTCCAAGAACTACTTTAATTATTTATTTTTAAATGGTGTACCATTATTTGAAACAAGCGTAGCAGGTAGCCCAAAATGAGAAATGATGTTGTTCAAGAGGAAGCTACAAATTGTTTCAGCATTCGCAGATCAGAGCGAAATAGATTCAAACCTTTTTTTGAAATAATCTATGGTGGTAATGATAAAAACATGTCCTTTGGAAGAAGGAGGTGATTATTTTCCAATAATATCCAATCCCCATTTTGCGAAAGGCCAAGGAGAAGTTTGATTTTACAACTCCTGAGTGGGAGCATGGATAAGGTGGCTATGTTGTTGACATTGAAGGTACTTTTTGACAAAACCAAAGGAATATTGTTCCATCATCTGCCAATAGTAACCCATATGTATCAGTTTCCGCACCAGGGATCTACCACCAAAATTTCCACCCCAGATCCTACATGGGCTTCTTTAAGGGCAAGGGGTATTTCCGCTTTAGTGAGGCATCTTAACAACAAGTCGTTATAACCTTTTCGATAGAGAACATTTGATAAGATAATGAAATGCATTGAAATATTTTGTATATGAGTATGGTCACTTTTCATTGTGTCACTGGGAAAGCTTCCCATCTTTAAATAGTTATAGATACTAGAAAACCACTCTCCTAAATCTGCATGAAAGAAAATTGGAGACTCGACCTATAGTTGATCAGGAACTGTTGGGGTTTGCATGACCTGAACCACAAAGTGATATTCCTTTCTATCCTCTGATGAAGGTACCAAGGAAGTAGTGCTTTCCATGGAATTTGCATGCCTATTTTCTCTCCTAGGAATATTGTTTATCATGAAGGAGGAAAACTGATTGAGCAAAGACAAAGCAAGGTCTTGATAGTGAGACAACTTCCTTTGTTTAGCTTGATAAGTTCAGAGTCACCTTGTATATGAAAGTGTTTAATCTTCAATGCAATCATGATACGTAAGTAAGCAATAAGAGCTTTGTACTCTATGATATTATTAGTGCAAGGAAAATATAATTGAAAGGATAGGGGGATTGGTTTTCCTTCGAGAGATATCAGGACCACGCCTACTCCAGAACCAGTCTGAAACCTTGATCCATCGAAGTACATCTTCCATTCAAGTCCGTAGTTGATTGTGAAGATATTATCATCAGGGAATAGGTCCAACCCAGGGAAGGAGTGAGGCGAGGGAGCATCTTCCAATTGATCGGAAATCGCTTGCCCCTTTATCGATTTCTGAGTGACAAACTTTATGTCAAACTCAGAAAGAAACATAACCCACTTCACGAATCTCCCAACAAGGTTAGCGCTAGAGAAAAAATGTTTCAAAAGATCTATTTTTACTATGACATGAGTTTCAACATGGAGGAGATAGTGCCTCAACTTCTGTATAGTGAATACAATAGCTAGGCATTGCTTCTCCATGAATGAATAATGGGTTTCATAATCGACGAGTATGCGGCTAATGTATTAGACTGCTCTCTCTCTTCTCGCGTCATCATATTGAGCTAGTAGGGTTGCCAAAGCATATGGCGATGTAGTGAGGTAGATCAGGAAGGGCCTATCTTGCATATCTGGCATTAATACAAGAGGATTGGTCAAATAATCTTTAATGGACTCAAAATCTCTTTGACATTCTTCATCCCATATAAAGCGAACATCCTTCTTCAGTAGATGAGTGAAAGGAAGGGTATGATAAACTAACTAAGATATAAATTTGTGAATTTCCTGAATCTTCCCCTGTAAACTTTGTAACTCAGTGATATTCCTTGGTGGAGACATGTTAACTATAGCATCAATCTTATTTGTGTCAACTTTGATTCTGTGGTAAGAGACTATAAAACCAAGAGGCTTTTCGCTGTCAACATCGAAGACACACTTCTGGGGATTGAGTCTCATCTTGTAAATTCGAAAGCCTTTTGAAGATAAAACGAAGGTTCTTCACATGATCTTGATGATTTATAGATTTTTCCAAGATGTCATCGACATAATCTTCTAAGATCTTATGAATGTAATCATGAAATATTAGGGTCATCACTCGTTCGTAAGTTGCTCCTGCATTCTTCAAATCAAAGGACATGACCACATAGCAGAAAGTCCCCCAAGGGGTAGTAAAGGTTGTCTTATACTAATCATCAAGTTAATACGGATTTGATTATAACCTGAGAAGCCATCCATAAAAGATAACAATGCATGGCCTGCGGTCGAGTCTACAATCATATCTATATTAGGCAACGGGAAATCATCCTTAAGAGAAGCCTTGTTAAGGTCTCTAAATTCAATGCATATACAAATACGGCCGTCAAGTTTGCTAAAAGCAACAATATTTGAAATTCAAGGAGAGTAGTTAATAAGATGAATAAAGCCTACTTTTAACAGCTTCTCTATCTCGGTTTTAACCATCAAAGCTACCTTAGGATTGATCTTTCAAAAAAAATCCTTAATGGGCTTAGCATCAGAGCATAAAATGATAGTGTGGACCCCTATGGATTCATCAATACTGGGCATATCCTCATACATCAAAGTGAAGATATCGGGGTAGGCACACAAGAGAGCAGAGTGCTCATCCATGGGGACCTCGATAGTGTCTCCTTTAAGGAGATAGATTCGGTCCTCAGGATGAGATATTGGGACATCATCACTAATGTTAGATAGAGGGTCCTCATCATAAATGCTCATAACAGATTCTCCAAATTATGCTTGTTTATGTGAGCGATACGACAATCGTTTCTTGTAATGATAAGGAGGTAATAGAGAGTAAGCACCCAGAAATGCCCCTAATGCTTTTTCTGAAGAGAAGACATCTACAGTAACTTTCTCGACATATCCCCTTTCTTCTATCAACTCTCGATGAACCAACTTTAGCAGTTCAATCAAAATCATGTTAATATTCCACCAAGAATTTTTTTTAGACTATTCAACAAGGCATCCCAAACCCAGATAGCATTGTGATTGCTTAAATGTAATAGGGACCTATATTCCTTGTTCACTACGTCCTAGGCCTTTCTGACCATAGCCATATCGAGAAGCAAGCTCATAACCAAACCCATAGCGAGCTTGTAGAGTTTCGGGAGGGGGTAACTCTATGTAGAGCATCTTGTTCCACTAATGGATGTTGAAAGTGTCTATGGGAGTGATCCCACTTCCCTTACTTAGTTCAGAAACATTAACATCCTTCATGGGACTAGGGTCACTCTCCCGGGGAGGAGCGGTCTCCTAAATAGGATAACACTTCTCTTTCTCAATAGGAGTGTCACTCGTCCTCATGTTAGTAGAATCTAGAAATTCTATATAAGAGGTGTCTGATTTATACTCCACTATGAAGAATTTAGAGAAGTTCAAGGAACCCCAGTCATCACCTATGAGAGAATTTGATTCAAGGGATGAAGGAGAGGATGGGGGAGATTTATAATCTTCCACTTTAGGCAGTTCATCTCGGTCGATACTAGCTCAAAGGATAGCTTCCACAAAGGGTATTAATGAGGAACATTCCATAGCATCAGTGGTTAAGGAAGGAATGCAATCCTTGAGAGTGGATGTAGCCAAATTATGACCAGTAGTGGCTAGTAAGCAAAGGTGCACAACCTCTATATTTTCCTTAATCGTAACCAGCCAATTATTAGCAACGAACTTTAATGAATGATGTAGGGTAGAAGTTACTACACCCATATCATGAATCCAAGGTCTTCCTAAAATAATATTGTATGGTAACAGGTCGGGCATCATGTAAACCAATATAGGCAAGGTAACGAAGCCCAACTGCAAAGGTAACATTATCGTACCTAGAGCTTGGTTGCCAGCATTATCGAACCCGTAAATATACAAGGAGGAAGTTGCTAAAGAGGATGAATCGACTTTGATTTTAGGTAGTATGTCTATACTACAAACATTGAGAGTTGAGCCAATATCAATGAGGGTATGTCTAATATCGATGTTAATGTTTACTATAATCATCAAAGGTTCTACTTGTTTATGCACATCTAGAGGCATGAGTTCTTGTGGGTGGAATGTAATATTCATCGAATCCGCTCAAATATGTGTCATCAATGCATCAACATCTATGGCCTTAATAGAGGTAGGCAAGAGAATATTTTGTAAGGCTTCCTAAAACATCTCTTGATAAACAAGAGCAGTATGAAGAAAATCCCAAAGCGAGATCTTAGTCAGGGTAGCATGAAGTTGCTCGACAAGATCGTAACTACCGGGTGCTTTGATCACAACTTAGGAGTCGAAGGAAGGTCAGGTTGAGATGGGGGTAAAGAAGTAGGAGTTTGATCTGGTTGCGAAACAAGAAAAACATCTTATTGTTCTAGTTTTTTTTTTGTTTCCCCTTGTAGGGTACGTATGCTCAACAACATTATAAGAAGTTGAGTCGGTAGCCTTCACAAATATCGAATATAAGTTTGATGGATTTCTACAACCTAAAATTTCGTAGATGAAATAGTCATTTCTAGGGAAAGGCTCAAATGGGATCACATAAATGATGGGTTTCTTAGGGCTTAGAGGAGCCACAAAAACTACTACCACATTCACTGAATCCTGGGTTGGAAAGGAAGGGTATATTTTAGAAGATTTATAGATAGGGGAGAGTTCTTCTAAGAAATCATCTAGAGAATCTTCCAACATATCGAAATCATGTTCAGAAAAGGACTCATTATGACTAGTTAACATTATGAAAACAGATCTGGTGGTTCATGTTGGGTTCACCAAAATGTGATAAAAGAGGGATCCACTACACACAAGTCTCTTTATTCTAAAGATATCACTAGGGAATGAACTACCCTTATACACCTCAAATTGAACGAATCGATAAAACTATGAAGAGAAGTGAAGAAATGATTTTAGGCCCTAAACGAGCAAGACTTCAAGATTTCTATCCTTGGTTGAGGAGCTCTCAACCAAGAGATGTCAGCGCAATTTCAGGACACCAGTGTGGTGTGATGTCATCCACAAGATGCGCTGGCATCCTGAGTTGTGAAGAACTCAGGAGCTCAGATAGATGAAACCGAATCTTACTTCTCAACTCATGTCAAAAAGAGTGAAGGATCAAATAATTGACAGAAAGCCAGAGATAGATCGAAATACAAGTGAAATTGAAGCAAGATTACCTTCATGCTTCTGAATCTTTACTCCAAGCATCCCTTTGTAACCTTCACACAAAAGGTCAAGGGGAAAAGTTTAGGGTTGTATAGGGGTCTTCCTTAGTCAGACCCCCGTATTGGTGTTCCCACCTCCACGGATAGAAAAGTTTGGAAAAGAGTGTAAAGGAATTAAAAAAAGTGTGTGGTGAAAAAAAAACCCACTTTGGAGTAGAGCCTGCACCACAAAGTAGTAAATGAACTAGTAAGGAAGAGTGATAGGGAGAGAGAGAGAGAGTTACCCATGGGTCAAGACCCTCTTCTGGAGCACACGGGCGCATCGTGATGTGATTGCTCGAGAGTTGGTATCTGTTGGAGAGTTGGTAGTTGCTAGAGGGACCTCAGTCCGGCATGGCTTTAGCAGTGAAGTGTTGCTATTCAAGGGTAGATTTTACCCAAGACTAGAGCGAGTGGTGAAAATGCTTGAATTGAAGACTTCCAACCCCAAAATGAGATCCAAAAAGGGGTTTTAATGCATGCAAGGGCGACACATATCCATTCCATTTGGGACCTAACCGCGAGGAAACATGTCATAGGGGTCAGGGTTCTAGATTCATCATTTCAAACTTAGAAAATCGTCGAGACGCTAGCACGCTGTGTGGATGTCTGTGCACCGCACAAGTTTCTGAGGCTTATGTTTTTAGGAAGCACCCAGTCAGGCTTCTGTTGTTTTGCCATGTTTCCACATGGAGTCAGAATCATGAAATTTAGTCTCATGGGATTTTTTCATTAATGCTTCTAAGGTGTCATAAATGCTAGGCAAGATGCAAAAATGTGGAATTGCCCCTAGGTGCAATTTTGTGACATTAGGACAAGAATCTTAAATGACCAAATAAATTTTGAGAGCTATGAATTCTAATTTTCTATCCCTTATCCCCAAGCATGAAGGGGCTAATTCATTTAATTTTTTTAGGCCCTTATCTCTTTGTACTATCATTTATAAGATTCTTTCCAAGCTAATAATGAAAAGGCTTAAGTTGTGGATTAATAGGCTCATTTTTGAAGAACAAGGAGGATTGTGGTAGATAAAAAAATTCTAGATGGAGTGTTCATTGTTGCTAAAACTATTCATTCCATGGCGAATTCGAAGGAGAAGGTCATTTTTATCAAATTAAATATGGCTAAAGCATATGATAGGGTCAAAAGATCTTTTCTTTGAAAAGTGTTGCTAGCTTTTGGGTTTGGTGGTGACTAGGTTAACTAGGTGATGAATTGTGTTATTTCTACTTCCTTTTTGGTGATATTTAATGATGATTCATCATATTTTTTCAGAGCCTCAAGAGGTCTTCAATAGGGGATCCCCTATCATTGTACTTATTTATCTTATTAGCTAAGGGATTAGGGAGAGTCATCAAGTTTGAGGTTAATCAATTTTTTATTCAAGGTTGGATTTGGGGTAATGGCCTAGCTTCATATTCATGTTTACAGTTTATAGATGACACCACAATGATGGGAGTTACCAAAATTAGTGAAACTGCTAAATTTAGATAGACAATGGATATTTATCTAGTGGCCTCAAATCAATAGATAAATGAAGATAAATCATACATCTTCTTCTTCGTTATACGTCTTCTTATTCAAAACCAGACTGCTCAAATTATTATATTTTAGATAAGAAATATCCCCTTGTTAGACCACTTCCTAGGGGGACATGGTAAAATGTGTTGGATAAATTTCATGTGAGATTGAGTCATTGAACCCATAGGTGGTTTTCCTTTGCTAGGAGAGTTCTTCTAAAATTTGTGGTCTAATTTCTTCCTAATTATAGGTGCATGATCTAGGTTTCCCCTATCAAATTCATTAAGAATTTGGATACTCTCACAAGGGAATTCTTATGGGATGATAATTTTCCTTCTTCAAAGTGGAGTTTGGTTAAGTATGAAAGGAATTCGAGTGAACGGAAACAACTTCCTACACTAATATAAGTAGGGGAGAGTTACAAAAAAATCCTTTTTAACACCTTATACAATTACAATAGAGAAACACATACGAATGATGGAATAGAATAGCAACATTACATAAAATAGTGACACCAAATATACGTGAAGAAAACCCATTTGGGTAAAAATTCCCACCCTCCAAAATCACAATACTTCTCTATTATATCAAATAGTGAATACAATGTATTTGAAGTACAAATCCTCTTCAATAAGTGCTTTGAAACAAACAACTATTCTAGAGTGATATTGGTAGCACTTCATTACCTGCAAACAAACTATGCATTCTACAATGTAATACACTCAATATATAGAGAGATGCAAGCTTCAAGAAGCATCTATAAGGAGAGGGCATCCAAATTCACATGGAACAATATCTAACACCATTGACATGCATTTTAAAACATGTAACATATTCCCTTACACCCCTTACAATAGTCATAACATGCAAATATTCTTCTCCAAGCTTGGATGCCTAGAATATACTATAAATAGGCTATGACAGATGTCTTACACATCTTATAGTTGTCATAGAATCTATCATAACTGACAACACTTACATCTATAAGAGTATATGTCATAATTGACCAAGAATACCTGACTATGTTATAGCCTATCATAACCCAACTTGCGCGCCAACTATCTCCATGCAACAAGATTCCTTATGACACATCATAGAGTCTATCATAGAACAAATATTCAAAAGTGGGATGCCTATGTCCACTTGGGATGATTATGTGTCATCCAATCACCTCCAACGGGGATGCCACCTAGCTGATGGGTCCCAATTTATGACATGACACCTGTAGGAAATTAAATAATACAATAATACATTAATTAAAATAATATTAGGACTCTAAGGTTGAGACAACTTAATTCCAACATTCTCCCACTTGTCAAAAACCTACAAAGAGTCATACGAAATCATCTACTCATGGCCCCAAGGCCCACAGAATTGGAACACCATCTAAACATTTTTGTGCTTAATAGTTTCTTCAGTGCATCTACAACATTCACCAAAGTGTCAACCTTTTCCAAGTTCACCTTTCCATATTCTACCATACGATGAACAAAATTATACTAAACATCAATGTGCTTTGTTCTAGCATAGAAGGTAGGATTCTTTTTTTAAAAAGTCACACTTTGATTGTCACAAAAAATAGTAATTTTTCCTACATCTAAACCAATATCAGAATATAATCTATTAAGACAAATTAGCTTCCTTATAGGCATGAGTGGCTTCCATGTACTCTTCCTCTGTCATGGACAATGCAATTGTAAATCAGGGTAAAATTATCAAGGTTAGGTAATAATGCATGTAAATCAAGCCCTAATAAGCAATGAAGTACAAATAAGAATAAAGACATGAAATATAAAACAATATCACCATAAATTCTTCATGCCACCATTAATTCACCTCCATAGCCCTTCTCCATCTTGCTTGATATGAATAATTTCCCTCATATTTGAGTGTGCTTGATAATAAGTATGAAAATGACTAGAAAAATATTGAAGATTGTTGTCTCACACTAGAAGCATGTACTTGCATATGAACTAGATAGCATAATATGAGATAGCATAAGATACCAAAATGACAAGGACATGGTCTTTTATAGAAAAGAAAAATTTGAATGAAGGGTTGAGATTGGATGCCAATAAGATGTATCAATCAATGTCCAAGAATGAAAGTTGTATGAAATAGGGTTAGGGAAAAATTAGGGTAAATGATAAGGATGAATGGTTAGGATTGAATTATAAGATAATGAAATCATGGGCTGAAATTAAATGAGACATGAGGAGATAAGATTGACATGGATAAAGAGGATGGAACAAAAGAATATGTTGTAGGAGGAATTCAAATTATTATAAAATTATTTTTTAGGAGAGGGAAAATGAATAATTAAATCATAAAAGCATTATTTAATTGTAGAGGACGTGTGACAAGTTGAATTTTGAATTAAATAATAATTTAATTCAAACTAGGAGGAAAATGCCAATTAAATAAATACAATTTATTTTTATTTAATGTTAGAAGAGGCTTAGTGAATAATTAAATAATTTAAAATAATTATTTAATTATAGTTGAAAGTGATAAATAATTAAATAAATAAAATTTATTTAATTAATCAAAGAAGAATAAAGATAGAAATGAATTAATTAAATAATTAAAATTATTTAAGTAATAGAAGCCATGACATTAGACAAGGGAATTGACAATAAAAAATGGTATTAGCAGGTCTAGGACATTTTTCAGTGTCTACATTTTGCCCCTCTTTGATACAATGCAGTTTATCGCATTGTGTCAAAGAAATTTAATTTAGAAATATGCCCCAATGTAAAGAGGATGAGGAAGGATGACCAGGAAGGTTTTCGTATGCCCCCTCAAGAGGACATGTGGGTTCAAAGAACACGAGTGTGCTCTCAAAATGGATGAGAAGACTGGAGGATGAAGGATAGAAGAAATGTTAGCATGAAGGATATGGAAGTTAGTATGGCATTAGTAGAGACAACTTAAAGATAAATATTTTTCTCTAAAAGGCTTTGCATTATTTATAATTAGGTGGTAAAATTTGAAAAATGGACAACAAACACCAAGGTATGAGATAGACCAAGGTGTGCAAGGTCATCCACTTGCAAAACATACAATCGTAGACAAGAAATGTCTTGACTCATACTAAAGGAAAAGTTGCCCCAATATTTTTGCAAAGGAAATCCACAAATAGAAAACAGAAAAAGAGTCATGAGACATCCTCAACCCTCTAAATCCTTCATGGGACATCCTCGAGAGATCTAGTAACATGACTCAAAGACAAACTGAAAAGGATAGGAAAAAATATCCCACAAGGTCAATAGCCATACAGAGTGTTTGCCAAATATGTTTGTTAATGTTTGACTAACTAAGTGTTTGACAGGTTGATTGTTTGAAAAGTCCTAGTTTCAGGAGAAGAAGTATGTCATATAAGACATCAAGTCTAGTCTTGACCATGTGACCGCCTATATAAGGAAAATGACAAAGTGTGATTAATGGCAATGTCTAGTTTTAGAAAGGACGCATCCTATATAAGACATAAGTTGATTGATTTAATGTTTGACCTTTTTTTATAATTTTGTCTAATTTGACTTGATGACTTGTTCTAGTATGTTTTTCTTGTTTATTTAGGATTTGTTTTAAGTTTTGATGACTGTTTATGTCCAAGTTGATGATGTATGATTTATTATAACTGACACGAAAACCCTAAAGGACCAACCTAGGTGGCCTCGGGGGATCATCAACACATGGCCTTGCCTACGTTAAGTCGTAGAGGCAACATAGTTCGACATGACTTGACTTCAGTTTATCAAACAAAGACTGAATCATGATTTTATTTTATTTGACAAACTCTTAAGGTACTGACCTAATGCGTCGAGGGCACATCAACAAATGGCCTTGCCTATGTTAATTCACAAAGGAAACGTAGTTTGACAAGACTTGGATTGACATGACCGACTTTGACTGTGCTTTTTGGTATATTTGAAGGTTATTTGGATGTTTTTGTGTTTTTGACATGTTTTGATTTTTTTGGATTTTTGAGAGTTTATGATTTGTTTTAGAATACTAGATTTTTTTTTCTTTTTGGGAAAATTTGATTTTTTTGTCTTTTTGATATAGCGACCTCCAACAACAAATGTAGGATCCAATTAAGTAGGTCAATTAATTTCCCCTAGTTGGGTATAAGACCAATTTATTAGGAGTGGAATTATAGCGGATAGGATATGAAAAGCGAAAGGACGCATGATGTCAATTGTTCCGAACTATGAAGAGGACAATCAGGCATTATTATGGATGGTAGGGGAAGGGTGAATAGTGGGAAAATTCAGATTGGAATGATGGTAGATGACGCAAAAAATTCAACTACACATGGCGCCTGTTTTTTGGGTTTTCACCATAGTACTTATCCAAAGTGCCACCGAAGTGGTTTTCACTATTGGATGGATTATTTATCTTTACTATTTTCTTGATTTTTTTATTTTTTTAGTGTCACAAAGATGCCTGTTTTCCAAGTTTTCATCAAAGTAATGATTTTTTGTTTTTTTCATTTTTTTTTTTCATTTTTATGGTTATGACAAGACTCTCAGAAGTTGTGTAGACTGCTGATTTGTTCTAGAAATGGTTCCCCTTCAGGAGTTGGAATTTGACAAGCTCTTGATCCAAACACTACTGTGACAATATATGGACCCAACCAATTTTGCTCAAATTTTATTGGATTTTCTCATTTGGCTTGGTTTTTAGGATTTTCCATTAATACCAGGTCACTAACATCAAAATGTCAGTTCAAGAATTTCTTATTGTAACTACGATGGAGACTATTCTGATATGGTTGAGGATGTCTAATGCTTTCTATCTCCACTCATCTAAAAATTCCTTCTCATGTAGCCTTGATACTTGGTACTCCTCATCGTCAATATGCCCTTGCATGGATACCCTTACAGAAGGTAGTTCAACCTCAATAGGTAAGATAACTTTGAAACCAAAGACCAAGGAATATGGAGTGGTGTCAGTAGGAGTGCAGATGTTGGTATGGTAATCCCATAAGGTAGGATTAAGTTGAAGATTTCAGTCATGACCAATGTCATTAATGGTATTTTTAAGGATTCTAAGGACAGTTTTATTTGATGCCTTGGCTTGGTTGTTTCCTTGTGGGTAATATGGAGTGGAGAAATGGTGTTGGATGTGGAATTTCTCACAAAGGTGGAAAACTTCTTTGTTTTTGAATGGGTGACCATTGTCAGTGATAATGGACTAAGGGACACCATATTGACAAATGATATAGTTAAGGATAAACTTAGATATTTTTTCTCTAGTGATATATGTCATATGAATGGATTCAATCCATTTAGTGAATTATTTGATCATGGTGATGATGAATTTATGGTCATTGGAGGATGTGGGATGGATCTTACCTATGAGGTCAAGTCCCCATTAGATATAGGGCCATGTTGATTTTATCAGACGTATTTCTTGTGATGCTACATGTATCAAGTCTCCACGGATCTAACATTATTGAATATTTTGATGAAGTGATAGGAGTCATGTTCCATTATAGGCTAATAGTAGCTCTCTCTCATAATCTTATTAGCCAATATTGGACCGCTAGAATGGGCTCCACATATACCTTCATGTACCTCACAAAATTTTTTTTGTGCTTCTTCAATATCGATACATCACAAAAGGGTATTGTCAAGGGCATGTCTATAAAGGGTGTCACCGATGATGGTGTACTTAGAGGCTTCATAGATAAATGTCTTGTGTTGGTTAGTGAAAAGGTCAGGGGAAATAATATGGTCATGGAGATAATTGTATATTTCTTGGTACCATGGGGAATTCAAACCAACATGTTCACAAACCATCTCAGATTCGGGGATATCGAAGGCAGGGATCAACAACTGTTCTACCAAAAACTTGAATTAAGGCATATTGTTTGGTATGTCCAAGAGAGAGCCAATGGTGTCCATATCATCTACTAATTAATTTGAATGTGGGGAACTACATGGAAGAGGATTATGGAAAAATACTTCCTAAAGTTGTCTACCATTTATTTGTGTGGTGTAAGTTTTTTGTCCTTGGTGTCGTAATCATCATTCACTTGTCAAATTACTAGTTGAGAATCACCGTATACTTGCAAGTGCTTGATCTTCCATTTTATTTCCATACAAATTCTTGTAATAAGAGCTCCATACTCTGCTATGTTGTTTTTACATGGAAAGGAAATTTTCAATGATAGGAATGGTATCACCTTGAGGGGTGATAAATAGTATGTCTTCTTCTAAACCATGGTTTGTGCGAGACCCGTCAAAGTATAGTTTCCATGTCATTGGTGTGTCTATAGTTAAGATAGATTCATCTAGAAAATCAAATACTAATGGGTGATTGACCTTAGTTGGTGCATCTACAAGTTGATTGGCAATTACTTGTGATTTTATTGCTTTTATCTTGACATACTAAATATCATATTCACTAAACTTATCATGACCCATTTAGCCGGTCAAACTATCAATGTTTCCTTACTGAGAAGATATTTCAATGGGTCTATCTTTGCAACCAACCTTTTTTATGGTTCAGCATGTAGTTCCTTAGTCATTGAGTAGAAAAAGCTACCACAAGACAAGCACATTCTATTGGACTATAATTTAGTTCATAACCAACCAAGGTGTGACAGATGTAGTATATTGTCCGTTTGTGTCCATCATTATTTTGTGAAATTAATGCCCCCAGTGTGGATGTAGTGGCTAAAATATAGAGGATTAGAGGTCTCTCATCAACAGGTGGCATTAAAACTAGTGGTATCAACTAATAATCCTTTATTTTTTGGAAGGCTTCTTGACACTTTTTTATCCATTTAAATGGTACACCTTTTCGATGTATCTTTTCAGACAATTGTACTATGAATCATCTAATGGATTGGATTCATCCTTGTAGTGTACATAGTTGACTTATGTTGTGTTGGGAACAAAAAAATTGTAATCCCTTTTCACATATTACAAAACTTAAATTCAACCACAATTATGTGAGATAGAATCTCTCCTCTCACAAAGGGGAGGAACCCTTCTTATTGCTTATTGAAACTAAGTAAAAATAATCAAATATTTACAATAATGTCCACTACAATAATGGTATGGGGTTGTGTCACATTCATGATTCTCTCATTTTTTAGAGAATATGTTTTACAATGTTTCATGATTTTATCTCTAGATGAAAAACAAATTTAAATAAAAACTAATCAGTAATTCCAATACTCCTAAATTTTTGAAGAAAATTCTAGGAATACCAATATGATATAGATAAGTAACAAACAAGAAAGCTCATGGAGGCACAAATTCGTTATGTAGTTTTTGATAGTGAATTCTTCAAAATAGTTACCAGTATTGTAAAAGAAGCACAAAGTCTTTGATATACTTCACAATTAGATCCACGAACACCATGAAAAATTATAAGCACATTTTTTTATAAGAATTCACCAATAACATCATAAATATCACAATTTCAAGTAATGAGTGTAGCCCAAAGTCTACATAGATTTACTCAAAATCCCTTCAATCCCAATTACTAAAAACTGTCAATTTCAATCAAATAACAAGATAATTATCCCCAACACAAATATTTTTTTGCAACTTAGCTTCTTTATTGATCAAAAAAAGATTCACAAAAATAAACTCAAAGTTCCAATATTTGCTTCACAATTGGGAAGCACTTTTTTTCATAAGATAAAAGGTAAATAATACAAAAGAATCCTCTCATATTTATAGATGGGAGAGGAGAGCTAATATAAGAAAAAACCTAACCAACTATTGACTTACTCAAATATTTTGTCCATGAATGTAGGATAATATCTCTATTTTTACATGTAATTACATTTTTCAAAATGACATGTAAAATGTCAAAACCTATCTACATAAAGCATAGAAAAAAGCATGGGAACTATCTAACTCTGGATATGTGAGAATATTTTTATGGTTCCTTGCTCTTGGCCTGGAAATATTCATATTTCTTCTTGATCTCATGTGTGGTTGCTTCATCTAGTCCAATAGTGTAGCCGATGATTGTGTGAACTTTTGTGATTGAATTCCTTGTAGTAGAGCAAATTTTTTTGCACCTATCCAGAAGCATTTTGAGGTTGTCCAAAGTGAGATGTATATCACAAAAGGAATAAATTGAAGTAATTAAAAAGGCTTCATATTCCACTTTCTTTTGGATAGCTTCTTTGAGAATCTGGGCAATCTCACTTATTGGGAGGAAAGTATGATTGTCATCAAGGCATTTTCATGGAAAATCTTCAATCCCATTCACCATTACAATGTGATGTCCTTCAACATATTCTTGCACTTGTTGTATGTATTTAATGAGGGCCTTTATAACCTGTATGTGGTTATTAAGAGACTCTTTTATTTCCACATACCTCTCTTTGTCATGAATTACCCCAACTTCCACTAGTTTTCTCAACTTTGTCTCCTTCATTTGTAACCAAAATTTGAGACTTCATTCCATCTCCTTTTGTTCCATGGAAAGTGTGCCTTATACTTTATCCAATTCCAACTTTATCTTGGATACTTGGGCATTATTTTCATCAGCAATAGTTATGAGTTGTGAGCCCTACTCTATTATTTAGTCAACAAATTCATATAACACTTTACCTTTGGAGTAGTACTTTTCTACTTTCTGCATTGTTGGTTCTTCAGTATTTATCATAGCCATTGAATGCACATTCTTTGAGGTACATGTGATCTTTCTCAAAACTAATGCATACCGTTTATCCTTCTCTTTATACATATCCTTGGCTTGTTCCATTTTATCAAGCCTATATACCAATGCATTTAGAGTGACCTATGCATCTTCCTTGGCACTTGCATTAGTGACTTTCCCAAGTTGAACCCTAGTCACAGTGTAATCTTCCATACTTACATAACCCTTATCTTGTGGAGGTACTCCAATATCCACATATTTATGGCCTATCTTATCCACATGTAGTCTAGAATAAATCTTTTCCTTTCTTCCCTTTGGCTTTTGGAAGTACCATCTGTTCAAGATCTAGCTCATATGGAGAAACCATATGTTTCTTATCCTTAGATACTTATGAGACTAACCAAGGAGGAATAAATGAAGTATTACCTTCTTTACTCACTGCTAATTCCTATGTGTCAACTTCCTCTATATAAATAGGTGTTATGATAATATTTAGCATTGTGCCAGTCATGATTGCATTAGGAGTTTGCAAAATGGGTGGATCCTGCAATGATTCCTTCATAAACCGATCAAACTCAACTTGGTAATAAATTTCATATGATGGTAAGGATATACTTGGGATAGATAATGGGGGACTTGGGGAAACATCAACACTTTGCAAGATGGAACCCATAGAGGGAGTGGAAAAGACTGATTGTGTTGATGGAGGCATGATTACCTTCAATACATGTAGAGTTGTTGTAGGAAGGGGAAAAGTAGGAAGAGGAGGTGGATGAGTAGTGGGATTTGGAGGAGTGTGAGGAGTAGTGGTAGTAATAGGTGATGATGTATGAGAGGAATTGTCAACAATGTTCTCATGGGGAGATAACCGCATTTCCTCATCATCCCTTTCTTCTTCCTCATTTTCTTCCTTCTCTCCTTGATACTCTTTTGATTGTTCATCTTCTGCAAAATCTTTTGATTCTTCACTTTCATTTCCTTCTTCTTCATCTCCTTCTGATTTCTCCTTAGATGCAAGTTCTCATTCCTCTCTAGATGGTTATTCTTCCTCAGTAGCATGATCCTCTTCAGTTGTCTGCATAATACTTTTTCACAAGTGAATTTAATCTTAGGACCTCTCTTTGAATAAGAGGTCATGCTAGTAGCTTTATGTTTGGTTTGGAATTCTTGGTGATGACTATCTTCACCTCTTTATGTCTCTCCCTCAAACTCTATTCTAAAATATTTAAATCGAAAACCATGGCTCTGCAAGAATTCATTTGTGTTATGTATAATGGGAGAAATTCTTCCCCTGATGGAAATTCTCTCCCTGGACCACTAGATTGGAGGTAAGGACTTACTGGCAATCTCCTCTTCTTCATATGTAGAGTTTAGAATGTCACTAGGATCTTCAAAATCCTCTAGGATATCATCCAAGCCTAGATCTCTAATTTTCTCCACAATTAACGTACAAAATTTCATTCTTTGGATGTCCTCTTCATCTCTATATTATTCCCATATGTCCTCAAAATGGTAGACATGGAGGAGATCCTTCTTGAGTTTTCTATTCACATCTCTATAATCAAAATCAAATATGTACTTGTATGACCCTATGATCATAATCTACATCTTTGTTGGTACTAATTTTTCCTTTTACACAATTTGAATAGTATACCTTCCAATAGTAATTGGAAACTTAAAGCCTGTCTTGTGAGCTGTCTGATGTTCCTTGTGGACTATAATCAACTATCTATATAATTCTATTAATATCCACCTATCAGAGGGATATCTTGGCAACATGTATGGGCATCTAGTGTAGCACCCTACTCTCAAATATGTAAAAATAGGAAACTACAAGAAGATACTTCCAAACTTACTGGCAACTTTGAATTCTTCATTTGATACTCTTTTCTTCTCTAGAGTTGGATCAAATAGGAAGAGAAAAGGTGCAAAGAAATTTTCATTGACTCTCCTAAAATGCTTGATACTTCCTCTCAAAGTTATCTGCATTCATTTTCAATCCTGGAAATTATCTCATGACAGCAATAGCATATACCATGTAGGAAGTCATGTAAAACTTCAAGGTTGTTTGCACATTAAGTAGCTAATCATGAATCTCATCACTGATCTATGTACCCCAATCTATATGTGCTTTCATCTTCCTAATGATTCAGATATACTCGTACATCCAATCTTGGAAATTGAATGAGATGAGTAAACCTTTCACCCTGCTAAGAAGAGTGATCCTATCTCAAACATCTTCCTTGAAGTCACTTCATGGAAGACCTTTGGGCCATCTAGAGATGGTGGTCCTTAGAGTCTTCAACCATTGTGAATTGATCAATTGTTTGGCTTTTTTTGGATATTTTTCATAAGCCTCATGTCCTTGTTGAATGGAAATAGTTGTATACTTCTCCATGTGTGGAACCATGAAAACTATATCAAATAAATTTGGATCCAATATCATCACAATGTTCCCAAAAAGAATCTTTGAAACTCCTATCATCCTTGATATTATGGGAGGCAATCTGAAGAAAAAATTCTAGGAAGTAAGCAACAACGGGAAATGAAGCCACTCAATGTAGGTTGATATGGATGATTTCTTGCAAATCATATTCCAATGGTTTCTTCTCTATCCTCTTTACAAATTCTTCCATGTCAAGGTGACCAATTTATGTGTCCTTGATCTCATCGATCTTGGAGGTCACAATGGTCGGTGGGTAAGTACCTTGATACTTGTACTTCATTTTTTCTTTCTTTGAAGATGATGGAGATTCTTCTATTCTCATTAAGAACACAAGAGACCATTGAAAACCACTTCTAGAGAGTACCTAATGAGAACTGAAGATAACTACAAGGAAACATGAATTTATCAAATGTTAGGAGCATATGCGTTATGGGAGAAAATGGAATGCATGAAGTTGGGAAAGTATTTTGGAGTGAGAAAACATGATTTATGGAATACGGAAAACAAATCAATTGTGAGAGGAATGAAGTTCAAAAATAAATTTGGAATTTTTTTTAGCATTGGTGGAAATCCTACTTTTTGTGCAAGGGCGCTGAAAATCAGTGCTCCAACACCTTGAAAGTTCTATATTTCTGGTACAAGCACTAAAAATCAGTGCTCCAACATTCTTTGGAAGTACTTGGAAGATTCAATGCATAAGCATTGTTTTTTAGTACTTCGACATCTTAGGAGGGTCAACTTGGTGTGTAAGCGGTGAAAAAATCAGCCTTGACATCCCTTGAAAGTTTCTTTGCTTTCCACAATGGTGAAAAACACCGCTTGTACATTTTTAACTCGACAAGAACCTTTGCATGCAAAGCCAATAAAAATCACCACTCATGCACAAGGGAAAATGGATAGAGTTTGCAAGAGTGGTGAAAAATTTCACCATTGCATTTTGAAATTTTGTTAAGTCATATTTGTTGAGGTGCTGAAAATCAATGCCTCAACATTTACATAAAGATAATATTTTGAAAAAGAAGTGATAAAAAGTGCTTTGAAAAAAGATTCCCCCATCAGTGTTAGGGCTTTGATAATTGATTCCATTGCACCGAGTATTACAAGGATGCATCAGAGGTAACAAAATCTTATCAAACATTTATAGAAAATAAATAAGGATAGAGAATAAGATGCTAACTAACGATGCCATTACACAATTGAGAAATGAAAACCACACAAATATGAAACCCCATGAGACAAGACTAGGGAAAACAAAAAGCTTATGAGAAGAAGAAAATAAATAGAAGTGAAAGAAACTAGAAACAAAAGAAAATGTAAAGAAGAAGGATAGTAAAGAATATCACAAACATATCAAAACCCCAATAAATAAGATGAAGAGAGAATGAAATAAATGAAGAGCGTAGGTCTACGAAAATGGAAGAAACACAAATCATAGACCTAAAAATCCGGCATGAAATTCGCCAATGAAAATTCACTTGGAGAAATCTTGAATGTAGGGGATGAGGAGAAAGAGAGAAAAGAGGTTTAATAATTATAAAATGAGTTAATAATGGCTTTAAAAGACATTTAAAAGACTTTTAAGATGTGTAATTAATGAACCATGAGTTCATTAATTTGCACGTATGGATACTAGTGGGAACATGCAAGGGCGGTGAAAATCACCGCTCTTGAAGGTTCAAAATTGGTGGACGCAAAATGTAAAAGCGGTGAAAAATATTGCTCCAACACCTTTTAAGAAAAAATATATATTATAATGCAGAAGTGCTAGAAATCGGTGATCGAACATGTAGGATGAGGAGGGATGTGTAGAGGCGTTGAAAATAGTGTTTCTACACATTAAAAAAATTCCAACTTTGTTCATGTAGGAGTGCTGAAAAACAACACCCTTACATGAGCAAAAAAAATTGTAACTCCATAAAACATAAAAAATGACAAAATACGATCACTGGAAAGGATGATTCGAGTCTCAAGACCATACATGAAGGCCAATTAAAATTTTCCTCATTTTGAATGCTTGAAGTGCACAGGTCTACAGAATGGGCTAGTTTGGTAGGGGTTTATCTCGTGAATCAAGCATAGCTGGATTTGAGGATAACATGTTGATAGGTGGAGGAATGTCTATTATAGCTTTGAATTTTGTTGGATCTACTTCAATTCCTCATCTATAAATTATATAACCTAGGATATTTCCCGTTGTTAGTCCAAACACACACTTTTTGGGATTTAATCTAATTGTAATCTTCCATCCTCTTACAATCTTATCCAAGACTCACAAGTGGTCACCTCATGTCAATTATTTGGCGAGTAGGTCATCCACATAATATTCCATGAGATATGCATCAAGTCATGAAAAATTGTAGTCATGGCACGTTGGTATTTGGCTGCAACATTTTTAAGTTCAAAAGGCATGATGTTCCAATAGTATGTTCTCCATGGACAAGTGAAGGTTGTCTTAAGTTGATCTTTAAGAGCTATTCTAATTTGGTTATACCTTGAGAATCCATCCATAAGGGACAAAATCTTGTATACATTTGTCAAATCCACAATTATGCCGATATTTGGTAAAGGGAAGTCATCCTTAGGACATGCCTTATTTAGGTCATGAAATTCATTACAAATGTAGATCCCACCCATTGTTTTTTAACAAGTAAAAGGTTGGAAATCCACTCTATGTAGTCAATAGACTTGATAAATCCAACATCTAATAATTTGTTTAGTTCAACCTTGACCAATAGAGATATCTGTGGATACACTTTTCTGAGATTTTGTTTGATCAGTTTGGCATCAGGATGTAATGGAAAATGGTGTAATATCAACTCAGGGTCTAACCCAAGCATGTTAGCATAGTACCAAGAAAATTTAATTTATCATTTTGCAAAGAATGTATGTAACTCAAATTGCTCGAACTTTTTCAATGATGCTACAAAATGGATAATTTTGGGGTTGTCTTTTGTGCCAATGTTGACTTCCATAGATTTCACAATGAAAATTGGTGATTTATCTTGGGTAATGGTAAGAATTTCCAACCCTCCATCCTTGGGTTCCTTAGAGAGGTTTTCTCTCTTAGATACATCCTTTCTTTTTAATTTTTCTTGGTCTAAAGGTTCCTTGTAGTTTTCACCTAAAGACTCATCTTTTTTTGTTTTTCAATTTTAATTTTGTGACTAGAGGGGTGGACAAACTCCCTAAAGTATGCCATATCATCGAATTCAATGGTAAATCCATCCTTGTTATCACCACTAGGAATTCCTTCTCTCAATACCATGAACTTAGTGATTTCTTCATCATTCTCGAATGCATCTAAGATGGGAGGTCCTTGTTAATCCCAATCGATGAGTTAGGGGTAGACTAAGGGCATTCCATCATTGGTACAATCAAGGTTTAGGATGTATATGGTAAAGATGAAAGTATTATCAAGGTCTCGGATCATGGTATCAGATAGGTCAAGGTCAGTGAAGACTCTATCTAGTTCATAATCATTGGTTATACATGAGTCCCATTTGTATTCATTGGAATTGGTTGTACCATAGTAACATTCTTCGTATGACTAGTCAGATGTCTTGATAGCCTTTGAAGTATTCACTTCCTCAAACAAAGGTTTCGTGGTACTAGGAGCACCAATCTTAATCAGTTTAAACCCCAGCCCTAGAACTTTTGGTCATTTAGACATGAACAAAATTTTAGTCATCCCATTTTTATTCAACCCAAGTCCATTGTGCCCATCATAGCCTTTGTGTTGCATGATCTTCAAACATTTTCCATACTATTTTTTGGGTATTTGTGCAAGTGGAGGAACTTCTTCATTGTCTTCTATGTAGAGCCAGGAGGTCACATCCTCTTCATTGATTGCTTCTTTGAAAGCTAATTCCCCTTATTTTGTGAAAGCAATTGTAGGAGCCATATGGATAGTGACCTTCAGTTGTCTTTTTTCTATTGTTGGTTTTCCATATGAATTAGGAGTTGTCAATTTTTTGATATAGTAGGACATTTTCATGTGATATTCACCACACCCTTTGTCTTGGACCTCAACCTTGGGATCAGAGGATAGAGCCTTGGAACTGGATGCTTTAGACAGAGTGGAAGGATTGATGTAGTTAGATGAATTGGATGATGAAGACTCTTGATTGATAGGCACTTTTTTTGAGGTGTTTTTCATAAATTGGTACAATATTGGAATGGGTCAGGATCATCAACTATTGTGATTTTAGTGTCATTATATGGGAATTTGAACAATTGGTGGTATGTGGATGGTACGAATTTCATGGCATGAATCCATGGCCAACCTAGGAGGAGGTTGTATGGGAGTTCAAGGTCCAAGACTTGGAAAGTAGTGTCCATAACTGTGGGTCCAACTTTAATGGGTAGTGTGATAACTCCTTTAGAAGAGAGTTCCTCATCGTCATATGCCTTGATCACAATGTTTTTTTTATTTCTACACATGCTTCCAAAGAGCCTAATATATTAACCAATTTGAGGGTACAAATTTTTAAACCCTCTCCACTATCTACCAAGACTCATTTGACTTTGTGTTTGTGGGCGAGGACTTCAAGATGCAAAGGATCATTATGGTTTGTCTTTTGAGTCAAATAGTCTTGGTCAAAAAAGGTGACATGATGGGAATTAGCCAAGTAACCCACCATCTCTTGGAAATTATTGGAATTGAGGTTAGTGGGAACGGTAGTTTCTTGTAAGGCCTTCTCAAGAATGACTCAATGGTTAGGTGATATACGCAATAACTCTAGGATAGATATTTGTGTAGGAGTCTTCCCCAAATGGTCAAGAAGATTGTATTAAGACTTTGGTGGTTGTTGTTGTCTTGGAGGAGGATATTGGATAGTCATCTTGGTTTGGTGAGTATTGACAACACATTTTGTTGATTTCTTAATGGTAATAGTATTAATGTGATCATCGGTGATGCGAATATGATTTACTATTATAGTATAATCAAATTTGGCATTTGTGTAACAGGCAGAGTTATTGGTCTTATTACCCAAACTAGAGGCCTTTCCTTTTCCATGTTCATTTAAAGGATATATGAATACTTTATGGTTTCTATTAGACAATTGATGTTGGACATTGACTTTAATAGTGTCATTTTCAATAAGGTCTTGAATAATATTCTTCAATTTTTGGAATTGTGATGTTGGATGGCCTTTAGCTTGGTGGTAGTAAAAAAAGGAATTATCATCCCACCAAGAATGTTTGAACTACCCAAGGTCATATGGTTTAACATAAATAAGTGTTATGGCATGTTGTGTTGCAAAATTTGTTTAAAGATAGATTATATTGGCTTCTCCAAGGGAGTATATTTTTGTCTTGTGGGAAACTTCCTTTTGGCTCTTTATTCTTTCATTTTTTGAATGAAATTTTGATGCAAAGAAGGGGCAGACAACTCCAAACAATCCTCAAAAAAATAAACTTTTAATCTCTAAACATTCACATGATGGTTTTCATTCATTAGGCCTCAATCTCCTAGTAGTACTTCAGATTGACTAAAATAGGCACAACTTCCCAAGAAGAATTGATCTCCAAAAGAAAAACCCAGATTTGGATACCCTTTAGGGCTTTGTTCAACATATAAATAAATAAGATATGGTTACTTTGGAAGGAAATTTTCATAACTTGATTGTTCTACTCTTGACTAGGCTTGAAGTTGAGCAGAAAATTCATGTCTTTTAGTCATAACTTTCAAACCAGACTTGATATAAAAAAAATATAAACAAAGTTCTAGATACCCATTTGTGCTTTATAAAACATACTAAGAATTGGGGTAGGCTTTTTTTGGAACACAAGACTCAAATTTGGACTGTTCTCCCTCAAATTAGGTCTACTAGGGTTTTAGACCTATTTTAGTAAAATAGACACAACTTTCTAGAAACTTCATGAAATTACATGAAACCAATGCCAATAAACACTATTCACATATTTACCAAACACAATTGATTTAGAGTCATTATGGGACTGTATAGATCTGTACTACATCAAAGAATAGCAAGGAAACATTCAGAAATGCAGAAAATAGAGGTACTTTTATTGCTTCAACTTCCAAAACGTCAACCACCACTCCCTCCAACCATGTATTCGACCTTAAAAATAATTTTAAAATATTTAAAACCATTTTCCAATGGTTACCAACCAACTTTTCAACTTACAACCATTCAAATTCCCTCATTTACAACTTATGACTCTTCATATTCCATGTTTATGAAACTTTTACAACATTTCAACAACATTTTGCAAAACTCACATTTGTGCAAATTTTTACAAGTTTTGTATCTATACTCTAACCAATGACCAAGAACACTAATTGGACCCCAAAATAAATGAAATGGTCTTTCTAGACCTTATTACATGGGAGAACATCAAACGAAACTAAAATGCTAATTTTGAACCTACTAAATCTAGGGTGCTCCTGAACCACATTTGTTGTTTGATTGGGAGTTCTTGGTGTCTTGTTGGATGTATTGGGTCCTCTGAGTGTAATGTTAGGTTCTGTGTGTATTTCCTTGGCATCAATGACTCCATCATTGGCTACATTATTGTTTCGAGCCCAATATTTTATTTTGTCATTTGATGTATTTTGGGTGGTTGTGTTTTTGTTGCAAGTCTTGATTTCTCCCTTGTCAATGAGGGAATTTTCAAGGATGATTCCTTTCTCCAATAGGTTATCAAATGAAGTAAAACATTTCATTAGTAACTCATGTTTCAAGCTTGAGTTGAGGTTTTCTATAAATATGACAGCCTTTTTTTTTCCAGGTATTTCGATAGGACATCTACTAGCCAAACCCCTCCATCATTGGAAGTTCTAAAGTTTTCACCCTCTTCTTGTGTGGTATGAAATAGGGTGGAAATTTTTGTCTCATTGTCAATGTTAAATGAAAAGTATTCCACAATTTTTTCTTCCAAGTCTCCCCATGTTCTTATGCCAGTTGGTAGGTGTGCAAACCACTAAAGTACTTGCCTTATAAGACTTCACAAGAATAGTCTCATTAGATATGTAGGTTCATATGTAATGTCTATACAAACTATGGAAAAATATTATGTGTTTGATAGGGTTTCCCTTACCTCTATAATTAGATCTGATCCACATCGTTTTGGATAAACAGTTGAGGCTTGATCCACCTATCTCTATTTTTTCTTGTTTTTTATTTTTATTCCTTTCTTTTATTGACATTGCATGTTTGAGTATCTTGTTTTTCTGCATATCATACATCTTGTGTGTGTCCTTTCATGCTTATGTCAATTTTACTTAGGATCTTAGATCCGAGGGACTTGATCACCTCCTCGACCTTTGTTATCCCAGACAATCCACATTGGTACTCTTGGACCCCTCTTAAATGTCTAATTTAGTGTGAGTTTCAAGCAAATTCATCCTCTCACTAAAGTGGGGGATAAATGTGGGAATGAAAAAAGTATCCCTTTTCCTTGCTTGATTTAAGAATAATTAATGATAAATTGGACTTGATATCACCTTTATCTAGTGTTGTAATGTTTTTTACACATTCACATTAGTTTTTGGGCCCTTTTAAAGCTAATAAACCTAACTTTTCCTTAATTTAGTGTTGTAAAGTATATTTATTTACACCTTCACATTAAATTTAGGAGGCTTATAAACTAAAGTGGACCTAATCTAGTGTTTTGATGTACTATTCAAGATCTAATATCAATCATTGTTCTACACCTAATGTCAAGATCAAGATCTACATCCTTCATGGACATTTCATGTTGAGTTGTAGATTTACAAGACATCATTTACAAGGCATCATTCAAGGTATCATTTTCAATGATTCATATCCTTTGTTTCAGATTTCATGCCTTTATTTCAATATCTCATCTTTTATTTTAATTACCTACAAGGGGTTTGACCAAGAAAAACCCCTATTCCCTAACAATCAACTCTCTCTCTCTCTGTGTGTGTTTGATTGCAGATCTAGGTGATTTGGAAACTTGGATATCCTTTGAATATTAGGTTGCAAGGTTGTATAAAGTCATTGAGTTGTCACAAGGTTGTTATCTTCATGAAAGGTCACCTACAGCCCCAAAATCAAGGTTTCACATCCGTAAATCAAGTGGAACAAAAAGAGTAGAAATTGAAGACCTAATTAAGACTTTGAAGCTCTAAAAAAATATAATTGGACTCATATGAAAGTCTTGGCATATGAGTCCCTGCTTAGGTCATTTTTCAGATTTTGGCAATTTTAGATACCGTTTTTCTAGAAACTAGTTCTTGCATAGAAACCCTGATTTGGGATTGATTCACCTAGACTAACATATGAGTCCTAATATCCCTAAACTTTAGGTTATTTAACATTTAAATCCTCCATTCAAGCTCTCTCAGCTTCCTAGGTGCACCATTTTGATTTCTTGCCTTTCTTTTCTATTTTTCATGCATTTTTGGGTCATTCATTCAAGTTTCATACATCACTAGGTTTTAATATTAGATATTGGATTTTGTTAGTCTTTCCAAGCCCTAGCTTAGTGTTGAACCCCTAATTATCTTAAAATAATAACCTAGGACAATCCTATTGCAATATCTATTTCTCCTTTGCATTGAGGTCTCTAGGGTTATCCTTGAATGAGATAATTGGAAAGTGGGTCTTTCTCTATGTCTTAAACCACACGAAAGAAAATCCATTTTCCGTTGTTTCATTTTGGAAGTTTTGAAGACCTAGAAAAAAAATTGAATTGCTGAAAAAACCTAATTTAGAGCATATTGGGACTCATATGCCACTTCTAACGCATTAGTCCTAGATCAGGGTTTCTTGTTTGAAACTAGTTTTTGGCAAATGGGTATTCGAATCTACAAAAATATTGAAAAATTCTTGTAGTAGGACTCATACACCACTTATGGTGTATTAGTCCCATTCCACTTTTTCAATAATTCAAATTTAAAATCTACACTTCAACACCTGCTCTTTTCTTCTCAATTTATTTATGGATTTGAAACTGCTAATTTTAGACTTGTAGGTGACTTTTTGTGAAGATGACAACCTTGAAAGTAAGAGGACCACTCCAAAAACTTTCCCCAAGCTTGTAACCTAATATTCAAGGGATCTTTGAGCTCCAAGACACCTAGATTTGCAATCACACATCAAAGAGTACTTGTTGATTATTATAGAATAGGGGTTTGCCTAAGTCGAACCCCTTTTAGGTAATGAAACCAAATGGTGAGATAATAAAATAAGGAGATGAAATATGAAACATGAAAAATGAGACATGAAAAATTATACCTTGAATAATGTCTTGTAAATATGCAACCTAGGATGAAATGGCCATGAAGGATGTAGATCTAGATCTTGGACTTTGAGATGAAATAATGCTTGTAAATGGATCTTCAATGCTACATGACAACACTAGATCAATGGAATGCTTGACTTAATATCCTTGAAATGATGATGGATCTTGAATTTCTACAATAATTGATGAATAATTCAACCCTTGAATGCCCTAAAAAATTATCTTGAATTCTCTCTTGATGATCTTGTGAAGTCTTGGAATGCTTAACTCTTGAGTGCTTGACTCGATATCATGATGCTTGTATGAAATAATGATTTGAGACCTCATTTATATAGGAAATCCATATAATATCCCATTTCCACAAGGAGATCATCTAATTTCCTTAAGAGAAATTTCTAAGGGAGGCTTCATAGTATTTTTCTTCTTTGTTCACAGAAGATTCACCCTATGTGATCATAGAAGAAAATTATATTTTGGCATGTTTCCCTCTTTAGTGTCTATAGAAATGAACAAGAGAATTATTCATCCATTTCCAAATGAAGAAATGGAAATCCCTTAGTCTTGATGGGTTCCAGACTAAATTATTTTAGGAATTCAGGGAAGTTATAAAATTTTATTTATTAGAGGTAATACAAGAATCTCAGATGACTAGATAGATGTTGAGCACTATAGATTCTAATTTTATAGCCCTTATCCCCAAGCATGAAGGGGATAATTAATTGAATTTTTTCATGCTAATATCTCTTTGTAATGTGGTTTATAAGATTCTTTTCAAGCTAATAATGGAAAGGATTAAGTTTGGGATTAATAGGCTCATTTATGAAGAACATGGAGGATTTGTGGTAGATAGTAAAAATCTAGATGGAGTGGTCATTATTTCTAAAACTATTCATTCTATGGTGACTTCAAAGGAGAAGGATATGTGTATCAAACTAGATATGGCCAAATCATATGATAGGGTCCAATGGTCTTTTCTTTGAAAAGTGTTCCTAGCTTTTGGGTTATGTGGTGACTGGGTTAACTAGGTAATGAGTTGTGTTAAGACTACTTCCTTTTCGATGATAGTTAATGGTGAGTCATCATCCTTGTTTGGAGCCTCAAGAGGTCTTTTGTAGGGGGATCCTCTATCATTTTATTTATAAATATTATATGTTGATGGATTAGGGAGATTCATCAAGTCTCAAGTTAATCAAGGTTTTATTCAAGGTTGGAGTTGGGGAAATGGACTACCTTTCTATTCACATTTATAGTTTGTAGATGACATTGTGTTGATGGGAGTTTCCAAAATTAGTGAAGCTACTAAATTTATATAGATTTTGGATATTTATCTAGTGGCCTCAAATCAATAGATAAATGGGTATAAATCCTCCATCTTCTTCTTCAATACACCTCTTCTTATTCAAAGTTAGATTGCTCAAATGATTAGATTTTAGATAGGAAATATCCCCTTGGTCTACCTAGGAATTCCTCTCTTTGTTGGACTAGTACCCAAAGGGAATTGGTAGAATGTGTTGGATAAATTTCATGTGGAAGTCAGCCATCAGACCCATAGATGGTTTTCTTTTATTGGGAGAGTTATTCTTCTAAAATTTGTGGTCCAAGTTCTTCCTAATTATAGATGTCTAATCTAGGCTTCCCCTACCAATTTCATTAAGGATCTAGATACTATCGCAAGGGAATTATTATGGGTTGTTAATTTACCTTCTTCAAATTAGAGTTTGGTTAAGTTGGAGACTATTTATATGTCAAAAAAGGATGGGCTAGCCTCACTAGTCATGCCTTGGCAGCTAATATTTATTGGTGTTGGTCCAATAATCGAGATCAAATCTAGGCTAGAATTATCTCTTCTAAGTTTTTGAGGGGCTGGAAAGGGAAGATGTGCTTAGGTTTTTCTTGTTAGGTAAGGGATCTGTGATTTTAGAAACTCTTAAAAAGGGTTCTAGTCTGATTAATATGATTTTGTTTAGGATTTGTGATAATTTCTCTGAAGCTCTCTTCTTGTGTGACTCGTGAGATGGGTATCCCCAATCATGTCCTTGTATCCTCATATGTTGTGTATACATAATTTTTTGGTGGAATCTAGGTGGTATCTTGTTGAGAATTTCAAATTTTACCTAAAGCTTGGGGCAAGTAGATGTGACTATAAGGAAGACTCCTTCAAAGTGATCAGTGAGGGGCTCTATAGAGGACCATGATGAGCTAAGAAGGATATTAGTTGGTAGAACATGCAATTGTTTGAGAGGGAGAGATATCCTATCCTAGATTCATTACCTTAGGGAGTGTATTTGATGGTGTATGGCTATCAAGTGTTTAATTTTTAGAAATATGAGGAGATGAAGGTAATATGGTGGAAGAATTTATGAAATAAATTCTCTTGGCCTAGATCCAATTTCTTCTCGTGGTTCATTGCTTTAAATATATTCCTCACCTAGGATGACCTTTAAAAAAAGAGGTTTTTAGGGGATATCTATATGTTTTTTATGTGGCAATAGTGAAGAGTTATCCTCCTACATAGTTTTTAATCTCTTTCTCTAGGTATATTTGACACTTTTGGTAGGGAATATAGATGCATTCTTATGTACATGCTTCTTTTTTGATTGAGATGTGGAGATTTTGAGAAGGCCCCCATCTAATTATTTCTTTCTTCAACTAGCATGAAGCATTAGACCCTCCTTTATCCTTTGGAAGATATTTCTTTAAAGGAATCGTATGGTCTTTGAGGGAAGGAAGTTGGTGGTTTAATAGCTTTGGCAGAGAACTATTGGAATGGTTCAAGAGATGATGAAGGCTAGATGTGAAGTGTGTACCCATTTGGACTACAAGGAGGAGGAGGTGGCACCGAGGCTGGGTTTACATGGAAATAATTTGGGATCTTCTTGGGTGAGGAGTTGCCACTTTAGCAAGAAAACTCAAAGGGATGGTAGGTGGTCCCCACCTTTTGTAGGTGTTCTAAAGATTAATATGGATGGTTCTTCTAGGGGAAATATTGGGTATGCTTGGATTGGTGGAGTTAGAAGAGACAATACTTGGAATGTCATTTTTTCTTTTCTATATATAAGGGGCAACAAATAAATAATATTATGGAAGGTCTAGCTATTATTATAGCTCTTGAAAGGTCTTTTTCTTTGGTTTGATGCAAGATTATATGTGAATCTTGACTCTTATATTTTGATTAATATGTTGAATGAGAATATGGCCAAGATGGAGTTAATTAGCAACTAGATTTGGTGGCTCACCAAATTCTCCATTTGAGTACCATGCTTGAAGTTGTCTCCTTTGTCCATATCCTATGTGAGTGGGATAATGTGGATGATTGCTTGGATAAATAGGAATCTAAGAATATGGGGGATTGGTATATGGAATATTGGGAGCATTTATCTTGGAAATATTCCCAAAGTATTGATCTAGGATTGTTATTGAGGACATGGTCAAATGATGGGTTTAGTAGTTTGGTTTCTTGGGGAATTGGATCCTTAGGTGTAAGTGCAAGGTTTGAGTTTTAGTTAATAGTCACTCGATCCTTGGGTGGCTGGTGCTGGGTCCTTATTTGATTTGTATGATTTCCCCTTGATTTAATAACTTTTTACTCTTTTTTATTTAAAAAGATATGGTAGTATTTTGATAGCATATCCTTGCTTCAAAATATAATATATAATCCCACTATCCCAAGCCCTCATTTCTAATAAATAAGCTAATAAAAACCACCATGATAGTAAAATAAACAAGAATATATTATGACATGTGATAAGGAGTTATTTGTGATATTGAGAAGGTTATTGACCCTTCCCACCAACCTTGGAATCCACCTCCATATAAAGACAAATGCAACCCACTAAAAGATGAAAGTAAAACCACTTTGTTATTAAATCAAGGTATACTACTACAAATGTTAATTCTCCGTTTAAGAGTATAAAAATCTTATCAATGCATTGGATTACCCATTTAAATAGTATGTGAAAAATTATAATTAGTAAACCATGATAAATAATCAAATGATACCAATTGTACGTAAAGGAAACTATTGTGCATATTTTGCACACACGCCCCGCCGTAGGCAGGGACCCTCTTTTTTCACTCCCAGTGGGCTTCTTTGCTCCTGTCTCATTTTGTGTGCCCCTCATTTTTCTGTCCTAATTGGTAAATGTGCCCTTCAAAGTCTCATTTTTGTCTGACCATATTTTTCCCCTAAAATAAAAAATTGCTAAGTCTTGGGTTTTCCGGGCTTCGCCCCCCCACTCGCTCAATTCGCTTTTTCCTTCATTTTTTGACTTTGGGGATAGGTTTCCTATGGATTTTGGATGTTTTTGTGGTGCCTATGTGAACTGAAAAGGTTTCATTAAGTTTCAGGAAGTTTTTAAAATTCCAAAACTGTATTTCTGCAGCAGCATTCCTGCAACAACATTTCCAGAATGGCATTCAGGCCTCTTGTCTCCGAAATGTCCAAGCGCTCCTCCAATTTGAAAACGGACTTCAACCCAGATGGTAAAATTGGATCTTATCCTACCTTGACCTTTCAAATTTTAGATTTTTAGCTAGGAGATACCATCCGGAGTTCCATGCTTTGTCAGCCGTTTTCAAAACAACATTTCCATAACAGCATTCCGGGCTCACGTCTCTAGAACATCCAAACCCACCTCTGATTTGAAAACATACTTCAACCCAGATGGTAAAATTGAATATTATCCTCCCTTGACCTTTAAAATTCCAAATTTGTAGCCGGGAGATACCATCCGGAGTTCTATGCTCTGTCAGCCGTTTTCAAAACAACATTTCCAGAACAACATTTCGGGCTCACGTTGCTGGAACATCCAAGCGTACCTTCGATTTGAAAACAGAATTTGACCCAGATGGTAAAATTAGATCTTATCCTCCCTTGACCTTTCAAATTCTAAATTTGCATCTGGGAGATACCATCCAGAGTTCTATGCTCTGTTAGCCATTTTCAAAACAACATTTCCAGAACGACATTCCAGCCTCACGTCTCCGGAATGTCCAAGCACTCCTCCGATTTGAAAACGGACTTCGACCCAGATGGTAAAATTGGATCTCATCCTCCCTTGAACTTTCAAATTTCAAATTTGTAGCTAGGCGATACCATCTAGAGTTCCATGCTCTCTCAGCCGTTTTCAAAACAACATTTCTAGAACAGCATTCCGAACTCACGTCTCTGGAACATCCAAGCGCTCCTCCAATTTGAAAATGGACTTTGACCTAGATGGTAAAATTGGATCTTATCCTCCCTTGACCTTTCAAATTTCAAATTTCCAGCCGGGAGATACCATCCGAAGTTCCATGCTCTGTCAGCCGTTTTTAAATCAGTGTTTCCTAAAACAACATTTCGACCTCTCATTTCCAGTTTCAAGAAGCCTACCATGGGTCCATCGACAAAACCATTTGATCCAATGAGGAATGTTGAAATTCTATCGGGAAGAAGGTAGCTTTTAGGTAGTTTCAGCTACAGTAAAAGGGAAATTAGCTAGAAGGCAAAACTGCTACAGTGACTGGCCACTAGAAGACAAAATAGGAAAAGGACAAAGATGTATTTTAAATTGCTGAATATTGTGGGCTAGGTGAATCCCTAATGTAATTGAATATGAGCCACACAATGTAACTCAATCATAGCCATTCGTTTTGACTTTGGAAAACTATAAATAGGGGTCTCCCCCTCATTTGTAAAGGGTTGGAGAGCTATTGTAAAAACATTCTATAGCAATAGAAAGCAACATTGCATGATCTATGGGTGTTACTTTTGAATTTGCTCATTATGTGTGCATGGTTCTACCTTCCAAGATAGTTTTAGTTGTTAGTTTCTTGAATGGAAGTGGTAATGGTGAATTTTGTTTCAGTATTTAAGGAATTTCCAGCCCATACTTTTGGCACTTGTTGATGACAAGTTGTTGTGCAAAGTTAGCCTGGGCTTCTGTATTTGATTGCTACAACTTAGTTCACTTGCATGTTCATGATGTGTGTATGCAAACTAAAAATCTGCAGTCCTTAGAAGATTGCACTGGTTTTTTGTAACTATAGGATCCTCTTGGCCAAGCAAAACCCAATTTAGGGAGTTTGTCTATTGTAGCGGCCTCCATGATCACTGTTCATTCATAGTTTCAGATTGAGGAATGTTCTTTCTTCCCTACCATTTTTTCTTTTTTTTAATAAGTAACCTTAGGCAAGGTTCATTGCACATTATAAAGCTAAATCTTATGTTGAAATGGAGTTCTAGACTATTGTCTGAACCTGCAGCAAATGCTCAATAACTCTCCCATCTTAAGAACTCCATTTGCAGATCCAACTCCCCCACTTTGAAACTCATCTGTAAGTCCACCTTGTGATTCTAGTAAATCACATAAATCAACTGAAATATTCTAAGCACTACCAAGACCTGACATCCAAGAGACCTTGGGATAGTGTTCTGCAATTTGATTGTGGAAGATTATCTTTCAAGAGAGGTGATGCAGCTATACATTACCTGTGTTGAGAAATGCATAAAAACATCATCAACAGAACTGGCGCTAGAAGGACGGTATGACATGTTAATGCTACAAAGTTGAATGTTGGATGTTGAAAAGAGAACTTCCAAGAAGAAATCTGAGATAGAGTGATCTCTTTTAATGCTGAAACATAAAATCAGAAAATTTTGAAGGCAAAAAGAAGTTGAGTTGAAATGGAGCAGCATGTGCAAATCAACATCGCTCAGCTACATGCAAATTTAAATAGGAGATTGAAGAGGCCATTGCAGCAGTTTGCATTGGCAGATAGATGTAGAATTCATGGAACCCACAGGCACAATGAACTAGAGTGTCTAACCTTCTTGAACAGAATTGAAAGAGTCTTGCAAGGAGAGATTCCCTTTTGGGAAATATATCAGCATTTAGCCCTTGTAGACCTAGAGGAAGAATTGACAACCATGGCAGCCAAGGCGTTTGAAGAGCTGATCCAAGAGTGTTTGGGCAGCAAAGATGGACCAAGATTGGAGGAAGCACTAATGTCAAGTTGGTGCAGATTTTACAATGCACCTCATTCAAAATTTACTTGTCCTTCATGTGCAAGCATTATCACCCAAGTCAAAGGCAATTTGAGCAAGTTGGGGCAGCCAACTATCAAGGAGAATGAGTCATCCCATGAGGCAGAAAATCTATCAGCATCTAGAGGACAAAACCTTCAAGATAAACTAGGAAATCCACCACAAAATAGTGCTAGGACAACAAACACTAAAGCTGAAAATCAAGAAGGAGAAGCTGATTTTCTGGGACAACAAAAAGCTTTGGTGAAGGTTCACTAAGAATGGAGTTGGAAAGCCTCTCCTTTTCCAGTAAGGGGTAGTCCTCCACTCAGGGAGAGGAGCCATTGGCAGTTGAGGATGAATCAATGAAGTTTGCAACAAAATATGTTGGGGCAGCCAATGAAGATGCTAAAAATCAGCAAGAGGAAGAGGTTGACAGCCTTGGGACAGCAAAAAATGATGATGAAGGCATAATCGAAATCAGACTAGAAGACCTCTCCTTCATAAATGATAGTGATCAAGAATATGAAAATGAAAGTTTGGAGGAGTGGGAACAACCACTTGCCACGGTTGTCTACCATCAAGCTTCTTTTTCAAGTGATGATGAGGACCTAGTAGCAGAAAGATATGACCAACTCATCTCCAGATTAGGAAAGGATTGGTCAGAGCTAAAATTCCAAGTGGATTTGGAGGTATTGCTGCTACCAAATTGGTGCGGGCTCCATGATTCATCCCACTCTGAGTTCACGTGTGGACTGTGCCAAGAATCCATGAAGCAAGTCAAAGAAAAATCGAGGAAGCTTAGTACACTACATTCTCTACTTGCTGCCCAGATGGAACGTGAAGATCAAGAGCCCGAGCCAAGTAATGACTCGGCTGAAGGCAGTCCTCAAGAGGATGTTGGGACAATAATGGAAGTAGGACAGAAATACAGTCTCGAGCTTCTGAGCGATGAATTAGATCAAACAAGAAGGCTATCCACTAGTCATCAAGAATTTCTCCCTGTTCAAGAGCATTTGTGCACCATGGACAATAGGCTTTATGGTGAGTCTTTGGGGAAAAATCACATAGTAAATTTTGGCCCCCTTGATGAGGTACTATCAATTGATGACTTCTTTCCATTGGGAGTTTACTATGGAGGTATGCTCATGCCGAGGAAGAGCACATCCCAGAAGATGGTAGCGATGAAGACATACTCCTTGAACCTCTGAACGGTGATGCACTATAGTTTTCAGATTGGGAGAGGAGTTCCTTCTCCATTTACAATGATAGTGAACAAGGGGAAATGAGAGAATGTCATGATGAGTTGCATGAACAACAAAGAGAAGAAGACAAAGGCGAGGGTGCTAAGAGAGCTGCCAACATAGATGAAGCACCCAGTCGACTACAAGGTGCAACTTGGAGTCCTTCTGCCATGATCGTTGTTGATCTTCCTTCATATTCAGACGGCTGTAATAGGACAAATTTGTACATGTCATCATCCAATGACATTGAGCATCATGAAGATAAGTTCGACACTTGGGAAAGGAGATGGGACAGTGTGCCACCTTTTGAGGACAAAAATCAAGTGGATCCCAAGTTTGCGAATGATCAATGTGGAGAAGTACTTATTTTTGAAGAACTACCAGTGGAGCTCGTGGATCCCACACGTAGATCAAAAGAGGTGTTTTCTTTCCCGTTCTCCCAACCTTATGCAAGCTTAATGTTTGAAGTGTTGCACCCTCCACCATGCCCGCCTGAGGTTGCTGATGCAAAGACTGACGATGCAGTGCTTACTCTTGATTGTCAAATACTGCCACCTCCATGTGATGAAATCCAAGTTCTATCCTTCCTTGCTCCTATTAATTTTCATAGCTGCAGTTATCATTTTGATTATGGGAATGAGGAAAAATAGACATATTTATGGATTAATCACGGGTTTAATGAGCCTCCTCAATTGCCGATTTTCCTTGACCAGGTGAATGAATTTGAATGCTGCAACATTGAATTTATTTTCTCTGAACATAAGGATAAATCTACATGGTTGAGAACTATAACGACTGCCCATTTGCTTGTACATGCATTGCGAAATCTGATGGGCATGAGTGTCAGCTCACCTTACCAGAACATAGTTCTTTGTAAATATCTTTGTACATAACTCATTCTGAGTAGTGTAAGTTTCTTGTAAATACTTTTTCTTCCTGCTTTGTTAGGTTAGTTAGTTTTTTGTAGGTTTCTTGCTTTAGAGTAGTTTCTTCGTTGTTTCTTCATTGTTTTCTTTCGCTGTCCCACTTTTTTTTTGGTGTTTTCTTTTCGTTTGCATTTGTTTTCTTTTGTTTTATCTCACTTTGCTGCTACTTTGCTTGGGGTCCCTTTGCTTTTGGTTGGGCGCATCTGTGCGCACATCAACCATTCTTATTTCCTAGGGTTGTTCTATGTATTTCTTTGTCAAACTCTAATCAAGTTTTTAGAGTGGATGGTGAGGATCTTATGTTAGTATCAAGCGATATAGATGTTTGATTCAAAGTGGATAAATCATTGGTTGGTCTGATTCTGAAGTATTCTAGAATCTTATATCTCTCACATATTTTAAGGATCTAACGGTCACTGTAGGTCCTTTGTGAAGTCTAGTTAAGTGAAAAATCTAAAATTCTGCTCTAGCGCCACTGTGATTCTCAGCCCTGAGTGCGAGCTTCATTGCTTGCAGGTTGAAATAAAAGAACTGAAAAGAGAAAAGAAACAAAAGAAAGAAAGAAAAATATTGAAAATCAAAAGAAGAGAAATTCATCTTTTTAGGGGTATACGAGCAACTCTACCGGGGCTATGGATGCATGGCCGACAGTAGAGCAATGTTCGGGAGAATCACAGTGACAACCTTGTCAAGGCTATGGATGCTTGACTGGAAAGGAGGCAATGTACCAGATGCTTTTGGAGTTAGAATAAACTACGTAGCTTAACTTGATGGAGCTTGGGTTCTTGCAGCAACTGAAGGATGGGAATTAATGCAATTGCACACACTTGGATTTTCAGCATACTAAAGGTTGGGTTAACTAGTGGTTTTGATCCTTTGGTTGAGCGTCTAGCTTGTTTTCCCTAGCATGAAGGTTGGAACAAGAGATTCTGGGTTCATGATTCCAGTTTTTCATCGAAATTCTCTCGAGCATTTCCCCAGCGAGTCGCCATTTGTTGTGCATATTTTGCACACACGCCCCGCCATAGGCAGGGACCCTCTTTTTTCATTCCCGACGGGCTTCTTTTCTCCAGTCTCATTTTGCGTGCCCCTCATTTTTCTATCCTAGTTGGTCAACATGCCCTTCAAAGTATCATTTTTGGCTGACCATATTTTTCCCCTAAAATAAAAAATTGCTAAGTCTTGGGTTTTCTGGGCTTCGCCCCCCCGCTCGCTCGATTCGCTTTTTCCTTCATTTTTTGACTTTGGGGATAGGTTTCCTATGGTTTTGGATTTTTTTGTGGTGCCTAAGTGAACTAACAAGGTTTCATTAAGTTTCAAGAAGCTTTGAAAATTCTAAAACTGTATGTCTGCAGCAGCATTCCTGCAACAGCATTTCCAGAACGGCATTCCGGCCTCTTGTCTCCGGAACATCCAATCGCTCCTCCAATTTGAAAATGGACTTCAACCCAGATGGTAAAATTGGGTCTTATCCTCCCTTGACCTTTCAAATTTCAGATTTTCAGCTGATAGATACCATCCGGAGTTCCGTGCTCTGTCAGCCGTTTTCAAAACAACATTTCCAGAACAACATTCTGACCTTGCATCTTCGGAATGTCCAAGCGCACGTCCGATTTGAAAACGGACTTCGACCCAGATGATAAAATTGGATCTTATCATCCCTTGACCTTTCAAATTTCAAATTTGTACCTAGGAGATACCATTCAAAGTTCTATGTTCTGTAAGTCATTTTCAAAACAACATTCTGGGCTCACGTCTCCGGAACGTCCAAGCACACCTCCGATTTGAAAACGGACTTTGACCCAGATGGTAAAATTAGATCTTATCCTCCCTTGATCTTTCAAATTCAAAATTTTCAACTAGGAGATACCATCCAGAGTTCTATGCTCGGTCAGCCGTTTTCAAAATAGCATTTCCAGAACGACATTCCGGCCTCACGTCTCCGGAACGTCCAAGCACTCCTTCGATTTGAAAATGGACTTCGAGCCAGATGGTAAAATTGGATCTCATCCTCCCTTGACCTTTCAAATTTTAAATTTGCAGCTGGGAGATACCATCCAGAGTTCCCTACTGTTAGCCATTTTCAAAACAACATTTCCAGAATAGCATTCCAGGCTCACGTCTCTGGAACATCCAAGCGCTCCTTCAATTTGAAAACGAACTTCAACCCAGATGGTAAAATTGGATCTTATCCTCCCTTGACCTTTCAAATTTCAAATTTGCAGTTAGGAGATACCATCCAAAGTTCCATGCTCCGTTAGCCATTTTCAAATCAACATTTCCTAAAACAACATTTTGACCTCTCATTTCCAGTTTCAAGAAGCCTACCATGGGTCCGTTGATAGAACCATTTGATCCAATGATGAATGATTAAATTCCATCAGGAAGAAGGTAGCTTTCAGGCAATTTTAGCTACAGTAAAAGGGAAATTAGCTAGAAGACAAAACTGCTACAGTGACTGGCCACTACAAGACAAAATAGGAAAAGGACAAAGATGTATTTTAAATTGCTGAATATTGTGGGGTAGGTGAAGCCCTAATGTAATTGAATATGAGCCACACAATGCAACTCAATCATATCCATTCATTTGTACTTTGGAAAACTATAAATAGGGGTCTCCCCCTCATTTGTAAAGGGTTGGAGAGATGTTGTAAAAACATCCTGCAGCAATAGAAAGCAACATTGCATGATCTATGGGTGTTACTTTTGAATTTTCTCATTATGTGTGCATGGTTCTACCTTCCAAGCTAGTTTTAGCTATTAGTTTCTTTAATGGAAGTGGTAATGGTGATTTTTGTTTTAGTATTTGATGAATTTCCAGCCCATACTTTTGGCACTTGTTGATGACAAGTTGTTGTGCAAAGTTAGCTTGGGCTTCTTTATTTGATTGCTGCAACTTAGTTCACTTGCATGTTCATGATGTGTGTATGCAAACTAAAAATCTTTAGTCCTTAGAAGATTGCACTGGTTTTGTGTAACTATAGGATCCTCTTGGCCAAGCAAAACCCAGTTTAGGGAGTTTGTCTACTGTAGTAGCCTCCATGATCACTATTCATTTGTAGTTTCAGATCCAGGAACCTTCCCTCTTCCCTACCCTTTTTCCTGTTTTGTAATAAGTAACCTTAGGCAAGGTTCATTGCACATTATAAAGCTAATTCTGATGTTGAAATGGAGTTCTAGACTGTTGTCTGAACCTGCAGAAAATGCTCAGCAACTTTCCCATCTTAAGAACTCCATTTGTAGATCCAACTCCCCCACTTTGTAACTCATCTGTAAGTCCACCTTGTGATTCCTTCAAATCACATAAATCAAATGAGATATTCCAAGCACTGTCAAGACCACACATCCGAGAGACCTTGGGATAGTGTTCTCTAATTTGATTGTGGAAGATTGTCTTTCAAGAGAGGTGATGCACCTATCCATTACCTGTGTTGAGAAGTGCATAAAAAAACCATCAACAAAAACCTCCATAATCAAAGAGAGACTCAAGTATGTGTTAATATTCAAAGACAAGGTAAATATTTAACACATTATATCCCTTCATCCAATGGTACTTTAAATTCTCTTGTGAACCTACAATTGACCGTGCATAATACTATCCCAAGGCTCTAATATATAGAATGAAATTTAGAAATGAGAAACTATAATTGGTTTAGTACAAAATAAGATGTAGATATAATGGGTCCAAAACTAGGCACTCATCACCTCCAGATAAGTATAATGTCCCAATCAACTTGTTCAACCTCCCCAAATAGAATACAACTCCTCTTATACCACTTATGCATCATAAACCTCATCATAATGGTCAAATTCCTTCCTTAAAACAAATTTCTAAATTTTAGGTGCTCCATAGAGGCAAAGTAATGCCTTGTTATAGCCCATGATGAGACTGACATTCTGTAATTAGTGTTTTAATTATTTTTTAATTTTTTATTTTTAATATTAATACAAGTCAGTGTAGGAGAATATAATAAAATAAAAATAATTATCCCCACATATATAGGGGCATCTAGTTTCGCCATCCATGTTCCTTCGAGTATATACATTATTTACCATCTATAATTATAACAAGACTTTAAGATTACAATGTGAATGAAATATATAATCCTAACATTATATCACTTGGTATTTACATTACAATAATATAAACTATAAATATTGTTATGATTTCCAAGATCATAACAGAAAAAACCTGAAACTTCCACAAAAATACTTACACATAATGAGCCTAATTTACATTATCAAAGAGATTGATAAAAGAGTTAAGTAAAAATTACAATAGTTCCTTGGTTATATAGACAAGGTGGTGAAGGTATTCAAGTCAAAAACAAAGACTGACTAACCCTTCAATAATGGAACACTTGCTAACTCACATGACAAGTGTTCTAGTGAGTGACAAGTGACCATGCAAGAGGTGTCTCACAAATTGAGGACACTTGTCTCAACCACACGAGGTGAGACAAAATTATAGAAGTCCCTAAGTGGATACTTAAGACATGTTAATATGACTCTCCTAGTTAGGTTAGTAGCTAACTAGTTTGATAAAATCACTATTAAGACCAACAAATATAACTTGATTATACTCACTTCCTTCATAAACAAATTTGAAACATCATCTTGAGTGTCAAATTTCTATAACATGGCCTCATTATTCTTTACCATCTTACATATAAAATTATATAGAACATCAATATGCTTAGTATGAGTATGGTACATAGGGTTTTGTTATGCCCTGCATAGCCACCCCCATTTTCCTTCTTGTATTAAAATGGGTACCCCCTTTTTTATTTGTGTTTGTTTTTTTTTTCTTGTCTTTTTGTCCTTGGTGTTCTTTTCCTTTTTGGTCTCGAGAGTTTTTGTTCTCTCGGGTTCCCTTTTTTTTATCTTTTTCAACTTTCAAAACCTGAAATGGATTTTGGATCTTTCTTAAAATGGTCCAAATCCATTCTCGATTCACAAACATGGTCCTTTTTTTTTCATTAGGATTCAAAACTCAAAGTAGAGTTCAGACCTTTTCTAAAAGTATTTGAATCCATCTTGAAACTCTAGTCCCACTTTATCTTTGTTATGTTGGGTTTTGAAACTCAAAATGAGTTTTGGACCTTTTCTTAAAAGGGTCCAAATCCTTTTTGGAATTTTTGTCCCGCTCAATTTGGTCTTGTTAGGGACTGGAATCCCTAATGGACTTTGGAGCTTTCTCAAAAGAGTTTGAATTCATTCTTGATTCTCGACCATGCGTTGTTTTCCTTATATTATTTTATCTCTTGTTGGAACCAATCGAAGTTCAGAACCCCAATCAAATGAGGGAAATTTATTGTTTGTGTCCTAAATCCATTTTTGAACCCAATGCCCACCCATCTACCACATTAATGGCAGATTTATATGAACATGTGTAGCAGCCTTTTGAAGGTTTTGAGTGATCAAATGAGCTCACAATTGCAAACTAATATTTGAGAAAATCTTGAGTGTACTAGAGCTAAAGGAAAAATTGGATTTTTGTCACTCTACTCCAAATTAGATTGAATATATTTTCGCATAGGTTCTAGGTTGGTTTTTTTTCTTGTTTTTTGGCTTTCTTGTTTGTTCATTTTTATGTTTCCTTCATTTTTTCATTCAATTTTGTTGGTTTTGGTTTCCCTTTTTTGTCTATTTTCTATTTTTGTTCTTGTCCCTAGGTCCTTGGGTTTTGGTTTGTCAATCTCATAGTCTTGTTTGGGACTTGGTTTTTCTCCTCCCAAGTCGGCCCTATTTTAAGGGTTTGTTTCTTTTACAAGCTTGAGGTGGATTTTCCCTCTTTTATAGTCCAGATTCAAGTCTTGGCATGCCCTAGAAGTTCAATTGAATAGCTTTGATCCAATATCCTTTTTTGACTCTTTCACCCATGAGATCCCCTTTGTGGAATTCTCGAATCATTTTATGTCTGAATTCCTTGAACATCCTTTCAGGTCTAAAAACCCTGAAAGGATGCAACCTTGAAAGATCTTTGATCCAAAATATGTTCCTAAACCTGATCCTTGCAAGACACATCCATTCGATATTTTTATCCCCTATGAGATATTTTAGAATTGGGACCCATATCCATTTCAGACACTAGTCCCCTATAGGACCCTTTTTTCCCTCAAAAAAATTGTCATTAAAAGCTTCCATCTTGATGTCCTTCAGGTTCCAAAACTCTTGATGGAATATTCACAAAATGACCAAAATCCAAGATTCATTCTAGAATCAAGTCTTTGCATGCCAAGGTCCATTGGAGACTTCAAGCCCCGATCAGACCATAATGAAAGGCCAGTATATATAACTGTTCTATTTTTAAAACCCGAGTGGACATATTTAGAAAAGTTTTAGAATTCATTTTGGATCCCAATCCTTGATAGGGTGGTGATTCTTTCAAAAAAAGTATTCCCAAATGAACACTTAGAGGAAATATTCAAAATCCTAAATCCAAATTCGATCCCATCTCCCACTATATGAAGGTGAAAGTCTCATTGGGGTTTCAAAACCTGATTTAACATTTCAAGAAAAGATCCAATATTTGTTTCTGAATTGGACTCCCACTAAAGGCTCAAATTAGGAAAAAACCATAAAGATCCCATGGATTTTCATAACCCGATAGGACCAAAGTTAAATTTTGTTTTAAGTCAAGTTCTTGTAAAGGTAAAGATATTGGTAAATTGATGACATCCTTCCTCCACCTCTCATAAATATTTCAATTACTAAAAGGAGTTCTTACATAATTTTCTCTTCTCTTAATCTTTGGTTGCCTAAATGTCTGATATAAGTGAAGATTCAACTAGAAGAGTATTAAGGGAAGAAAGGAAAGATAAGAGAACCAAAGTTGATAAGCTACCACTTACCATGAAGTACAAATTCCAAGGAGTCCAAGTGTGTCCATGATTACCTCCCAAGTAATGAAAATAATAGACACTAAACTTGGACACATAGATATGGAAGAATTTAAGGAGGAAGTATTTTCAATAGAGGCTTCTCCCAAAGCTCAAAAGATAGCTATTTCAAGACTGGCTCATGTTGCTTCATTTCTAGTGGCAGTGTAATACCATGTGCTCATTCTTGCAGTAGCACAAACATAAAATCCTACACAAAAAATTTATGAACCTTATGACATTGATCTCTATCCCTTTATGATTAGGATTGTTGTTGACCCTCCACCATATGCTCACTTGAAAATGGTAGCAGAAGCAGAAGCCATTGTTGAATACAAGAAATACATTAATGGAAACCTTGGGTACCTGAACAAGAAATGGCTAACGAATGGGAGGAAATCAGTAGCCAAGATCCCACATAAATTAATAAGATCATATTTATATTTATAAGTTGGATACATCATCACCTTACTATCTAAATCCTTTGATAAAGAGGAGTCCAAGACTTATGATACCTGGATGTTTTATTTTATCAATGTCATTTTAAAAGGGGAGATGTTCCAAGATTTGGTACAAATTGTGTCTGATGCCATTCATGCTTAGATAAAAATAACAAAGGACACCAAACGGTTCTTCATGTCCTCCTATATAATATACCTAGCAGCTAGAGTGGGAAACTTCCTAGGACTCACCACTAAGGGCATCAAAGGAGAAGCCCTTAGGAAAAGTGAAGTTTGGGAGTCCTACCCTTAGCTGGAGCTCAAGGAATAAAAAAATCATTTTAAGAGGGTGAATGGTGCTTTCCTATACCCAATAATCAACCAACTAACTGGGGACATAAGATTCAGAATGATAAAGGAGGCTATGGCCTTGGTCAAGGAATGGGGTCAATGGTTCATCCAAGTCCCCAAGTCAACTTATATCAAAAAAATTGGTTTTGATAAGGCCCCCTATTTATTACCCAGATGCTATAGTGATAGGTTGATACTAATTGATATTTCCAAGAAATTTATGGAGGTACATCTGAAGTTCTCTAACAAGCAAAAGGTAGGATTAAAAGATACTTTCTAACTAGGATATTACACATGTCCATCTATTATTACCGCTAAGACTGCTCTAGAAGAACTACAAGCCTTGAACCTGAAGACATATATTCCTAGGGTAAAAATTAAGGCACTCGGTTATTCTATGTTCCCATTTCACAAGCCTGACATTGAAGACTTTTGGGAAGATCTACAACATGACTTTTGAGTTCACTAAGAAAAACTATGATAGACTAACTATCTTCCAATTGAGGGAGTTTGGCATTAGAGATGATATATCTGAAGGGCTATATGATGATGGGAAAACCTTAGAGCCCATGTATCATATAAAAAAAGTTGATAATAAGACTCTAGACCCAATTGATTTCTTTGAGAGACAAGAACCTTTTATTGATGAGATATTTGAAAAGATTCTAGACAAAATAAATACTTGGGTAAGACTGAGGACTAATAGATTCAAAGGTAAGGATGGTCATCCTAAGAGTAAGAAAAAATATGCCACAAAGAGTTCCTCCTCCTCAAGATGAATAGGGTATCAAATAATGCATCTACTCAATAAACTATAGGAGTAGAGAAAATAATGGAGAAGGTGGAAGAAGCCTTCAAATTAGCAGAGGTGACCTTCAAAGATGTATATGTAAGTGTTATCTATACTTGGAGTGATTGCTATTGCTCAAATCCCTCCCACACAAGATGCCCCATCAAAGAAAGCAAGAAAAGAAACTTTAGGGGAGGCACTGCTAATTGAGGTGTTAGATATACCAAACTTTCCATCTTCCACACCTCCAAACTTAGGGAAGCCACAAAATGAAGAGGAACATCAGAGTGATCAAGTGCATATAACACTTGATTTACCCAAAGATGTTTAATCAGAGAAACAAAAAGTTCTTGAGGATGTAGTTTTTGAGGAACGTGAAGATTGAGGTTTGAAACACATGAACCCCATGAGGAGCTAAGAAAACCTGAGGAAGATAAAGAGGAAGATAAAGAACATGTGTTGAAAGTGGAGGAACAATAGGAGGTGATAGATAGTATGGATATGCAAGAAAAAAAGATAAATCCTTAGTGTCACAAGTAACTATTGATGGGTGTTTTTGCACTTCTCAACATAGGTAATGCATAGATAAATCACCTCTCTTGAAAGGTAGAAATCTGCAAAAGATTAGAAATTACTACCCCAAGGTCTCTCAGGTGTTAGGTCATGACTTTCTTGGAATGTCTCAGTTGGTTCATGTGATTTTCTAGTAATCAAAAGGAAGCCTTACATATGCTAAGTTGGAGGGAGATTAGTTCTTGAAATGGAGTTCCTAAGAAGTTAGAGCTGATGTGTAGTTGTTGCAAGTTTAGAGCAGTAGTCTAGACTCCACCTTTATCATAAGATTTGGCTTTACAATGATGCTTGAACTTTTCCTAAATTACTATTTCAAAGAAAGATCAAAGGAGAAGGGAGGAGAGAAAGTTCTTGGACCTACAACTATCAATGAATAGTGATAATGGAGGACACTACAATGGAAAACATTCTTGATACCAAGTTCCACTTAACCAAATCAACTTACAGTATCATGAAGCTAATGCTATCTTCTAAGGTCTACAGATTTTCAATCATCCATTCACCATGAAGATGAATAAAAGATGAAGTTTAAAGTGAAAAAATCAATATATGTGTTCAAACTAGCTTTGCACTACTATTTGTCATAAAAAAACAATAAAAATCATGAATAAGGAAGGGCATCAACACAACAAAATCCTTCAACATTAGTGAATAACATTTACCAATCTATGAAAGCATGTAAATACATACAACAACAAAGTAAATTTACTCAAATCCACTAACTATGAGAAGAATCATTAAACATGCATGAAAGTTAAGAAACCACCAAAATCAGTGAATTTCTATTAGAATTCCAGTAGCATGTCTTTACAACAACTCAACTCTCCCTTGAAAATGAGAGACCCCCTATTTATAGTGTTCAAAAGGAAAAATGAGTGGCCAAGATACACTACAAACTAGGGTTTCACCTACCCCCAATATTTTACAATTTAAAATGTATTTTTGTCTTTTAGCCTATTTTGTCCTCTAGTGCATGTCATTGTAGCATTTTTTTGTTGTTGATTGCTCTTTTTTGTAGCTAAATAGTGAGGAATTCATCATCAATAATAGTCTTTCCTTCCATTTTCTTTGTAGTGGTGTATTCCACAAATTTTCCTATCAGTACCTAGACCTTATCCCACTCCATTATATCTGATTGAAGCACCTGAAATGACAATTTTTTTAATCAATCCATGATCAATTCCTAGTTCATCATGCACTTGGGTGTGGCCTTAACCATTTGTCCAGAATTGATAGAGGCATTGGTGGTGAAGTCCATAAAATATGGCGTTACAAAATCTATTGTCCTTGCTCCATTATTTATGGAAATATGGCCTAATTTTCCTTGGATCGAGCTCGAGGGTTGACATTTCATAGTTAGTCATTAACTTGAGGTAATCCTCAGCATCAGCCTTGTGTTCTTTAGCCCACTCTAAATCGAGTTCTACCTCATGGAGAACTCACTCCAAGACTTCTTTTTTGTGGTCCAAGCTCATCTTCTAGGTCTCAACTAACCACTGATCAGCCTTGGGTAGACCTAGCTCCTTTTCCCATAGCTTTTTAGGTATCTTGAGGATGGCTTCAAGTTTAGGATAGGTGATCCTATATAGTTTAGTGAAGCGGCGTAAAGTCCTCTCAACATCCTCTAATTTCTTTTGCACATCCAAAAACTTGTTAATGGTTCAGACGACATGACCGATGCTCATAACACCATTATAAATTACCCATCGAAACCAATCCTCGGTGGCCTTAGTCCAACTCTTTCTTTTCTCTAGCTTATCTAATAGCTCTTTTGATAGCAGTATTGGTGGGGATTGTTGGTGTTTTTTCCAGTACACCTTAAGAAATCTCTAGAAGGTAGCTAGCCCTCATTATCAAGAATCTTACAGATGAATGGCCAACTTGATAGGTAAAGGGTTTTAAGCCCTCGACCCCTACAGTTTATTCTATGTGAGACCAGGGAGGGTATTTCCTAGTGGAGTTCACAAAACATTATACTAAAAGAATGAACATCCTATAGAGATATGTTCCCCTTTATGCAAATAGACATTATTTAGCAAAATTTTGGCCAGCCTTCACACAAATAACCTTCGATTCATTAGGAACAGGGAATTATTTCAGACTTGCATGTTAGGATAAACAAAATTCAATTTAGCGTTGTCTTCATTATGAGTCCTTGATAAGGTATTCTAGATGCTTCATTAAATTATAGAAACATACATAGGATAAATCAATGCCTCATAAATGGGGAATGAAGTCAAATGCATGACACTTAGTAATGCACTAATCATAAAATTAATGGCTTATTCTCATAATGCCTTACATTATGAAAATTCACAACTACCAAAACACAACTTCTTATCAAAATCTTGGGAAATTTCTTACAAACCTACAAATTCATTCAAGTAGTTTAATTAACCCCTTAGGCTAAAACAAGAACAAAATCATACATTCAATTAAACATTAAAATAAAAAAAATAAAAAAACACTTGGTTTCCCATTTATAGTATTGTAATAGTTTCTTACAGGAGATCAAATGCTTCAGTTTTATAGATATATCACAATATCAAAGATTCATGCAAAATTATCTAAGATTATCATTTACAATACTTGAACCCAAGACAATACCCTAGTCTGTCTTCCATACATTTTGTATTGCATTCATGTTCAACTTTTTTACCTAAGCCTTTTTCCAAACTCAAAAAGATCACCCTTGTAATGAACCTTGAACTCCCATTTATAGGTTAAGGGAGCAACAAGAAAAGGGCTCATTATAGTTATATTTATGATAATTTTGAGGTTATTTCACCTTGTGGGGTTTTGTTCCTAGACAGTTATATTTTCTCTTGCACATCATAGGAAAATAAAAGGAAAAAAGAGGTCAAACCATCGACCGCAGATGCCACGCAAGCCATCCAAAGGACATCGCCATCATAATCTTCACTTTTCCAAAAATAGAAAAAGTCACCATCAACCTTAGCAACTAAAAACTCCTTGAACCACCCACGTCAAGAAACACATCACTACGCTTGGAACCCAATCACTACCAATCAAAGAGCATGGGCATCACCCAACCTTGTCATCGACTAAACAAACACCTTCACCTGGCCTCCTTATAGAGAGTGGAGTTGCAACCACCACATCCTCATTCGAGTCAGTATAGTGCATAAGAGCAACATGGAAATGGCCAATACCAAGGCCAACCCATTCAACCTCCTCTGAAGAACTGTCACTAATCACCACCAGAGATTTGGGTTTGTCAGAACAAACCCTAGGGCCCAACTCTTTCCTTGTTAATTATTTCACAAACACCTTGGTCCCCTTCTTTTCAAACTGGACTAATTCTTCTAGACAAGCTCTTGGTCGAAGATTATAACCACTTCTAACAATAATTATCCTAGTCTACCTACGAGCACTCATTTTAGCTCTCAGAATGGTTGGTGCCTCCTTGACTATGATTGTCTCTTCAATTTCATAAACCAATGGTTCCTACGAGCTCAAATGTCGCAACCTACACATCGGAATGGAAGAAGAGTTAGTTGACTCATCTTGTATGCAACATGAATCTGGTGCAAGATGTGCATGAGAAAAACCAACTACCATCCTCAAGAGACTCCCAGATATACACAACGCGAGCCACACCAGCACCAGATACAAAAGAAGTTACCAAAATGTAGCAGGAACAACATATTCATCAAAGCACCAACACACCACCCTAGCGAGAAATCACCACGCAGTAAAACTTACTGCCTAGCACTCATGATAATTAACCAAAGGAAAGGATTCAAAATAGAGTAGTGAGCAATCTAAAGGAAAATCCTCATTAAATAGAGGAGTTCAAAGCATGTTGTGATTAATGGCCATCATGGTTCTCTCGCATGACTAAAAAAATCAATCACTTGCATGTTGCATCTCAACCGTCGATTGTCATGGATTAAAACTTAGTCAACGAGGATCATTAAGGATTGCCACTTGCTTTATTAGCCATACTTAGAAACCGTGAAGAAATTCTTTAAAACTGCCATCTGAAAACCATCAACCTTGACATGCACGTCATTGATCCTTACAACCACAGGGAGATCTAAGTCACAAACCAAAATATATCACCCATCGCCAATTCATCCTTCTCACATAAGTCTCATAAACTGATGGCTAATAATCCAATGATGAAACATCAACCATAGATCATGGTCATAAAAGGATCTCGACCATTGATACTTAACTGAATCACTCATCATACGCTGACAATTGTCTGAACCATCTTAACCCACAATAGACCGAGATCGAGCGAGGAGTAAAACTAACCCAATGGCAGTCGCGAGTTTCATCCTAACCCACAAAGGATGACAAGCGATAATGGAGAATCTAGCTATGCAAACCACAACTACTCCTTGAGTGCCATATACTAAATCCATCACCCATCACCTGTTGTCTCCATGTAGACCAACCTCAAGAAGAAAAAAATTACACCTCAATGATGGAACATGACCAAGGCATCACCATTCACGGGTTCTGCTTCATCCTACACAAAACAACCGGTGATAGTTAAGAAGGTAGCGATGGGTCAAGATGTTGAGCACATCGCTCATCAAGTGTTACTTCGTCACAAACACAAACAAACATGTGAAGGAATACAAACAACTAATATAAAAAGAGGAAGGGAATCACTCATCACAGGTTGCACAAGGGAATTTGAAAATGAATGAGCAGTAGGTGATGTAAATACTTAAAGCCTGACTTAAGGAAAAATTGTAGCATGTGCACCAAAGGTTGTTTTTAAAAGGACCACCTAGTCACAATGGGCGGGATAATGCAATGGTCGGTAAAACTACAAGGCTCAAGGCCATGAGGGATTAAGGAAAAGACCGGGAATAGATACAATCGGTCAACTCAAAAATAGAAACCTAGAAGCCAAATGAGGGTGTGAACATGAAAATTTTGCAATTATAGGATCCTAAGGCAATGACTATCAGGGTTTAATCACAATAATTCAATGGGACTAGAAACATTATAGGGGTTCCACTAGTGGCTCCAACTCAGGATGTATGCCTCTTGTAGGCATAGAAAGATCTCAGAATCTCAAGCATAAGCAGACCATTTGACTCAATCAATTAGATCCCGAGCATTCTTTCGGCTCTTCTTGTTCTGGTATGATTTGGTGGCCCCAAGCCACCAAATGAAAAGGACACTCAATTCTTACCTCTATCAAAAACCATTTCCTTTTGTTCTTGCGACGAGCACATCCATGGGTCAAGCTAATCCGGATTATTCCAATTGGCATCCCTTCTCCTATCCTGTATACTACTTTCATCTTTGTTAGACTGAAGGACCCAAATCTTACCTAATTGAGATGGAAGGACATCATAATGGAATCCTTCATACATGACTTGTTGTATATTGGATTCAGCTTCTGTGATGTTGAAAAGAAATGATTCATTGTTAATGGCATCCCCTTTATAGTCAAGGTGAGTATTATCATCATTTAGTGGGAACAAATTTGTAATAAGGCTCAGAAGCTGAGGAGAATCTGCAAAAACTTCAAGCACACAGTCATACTGGCCAACACCATATGCTAGATCGGGTGCATGGTTACCAGACCTTACCTTATCACAACAAACATTTATGGAGTCACATCGAATGTTCTCACTAGCTATGGTATTGTTGATAATATTATAAGAAATAAAATTCTCAACCTCCATCCACTTATTGTCAGCACCGATATCATTACCTTCATCATTACATATGTCTGATGATTGGGGGGCTAATTGATCCAGGTCAATATTTGTTATGATAGAATGAGATTAATTTATACCACTTTGGTTCTCACTCTTAGTCATTTCATTCATATCACCTTTAATATCTTTGCAGGGCACATCTATCATGAGATCATCATAGTTTACAACAAATATTGGGTTATTTCTACACTAATAAGGATCATCTCCTATCATATAATTTTTTGGTGAAGGTTCCTCATACAGAGGGTTATGCCAAACTCTCATTGTGTTTACATTCACCCTTGTCTTTCGGGTATGTAGGTCACAACCTTCCATGCCTTGAAAGTCATCATCAAATTCATCTTCGTCACTTATACTTAGAACTATGGATCCACATTCTAAAAACTCATCACATGAGGAGAATTCTCCATCCTCATTCACTTGAATCCCATCATAAACACCAATACATCCCCTATTCGGGGCCACAAATTCCATCTCCACTTCATAAGGTGATTTGTATCCAACAAAACAATGCTCTAAATCCAGCTCATCACCAGATGAACCATTGGTTTGTATGCCTTGATCTTCAATCAAACCAAAAGGTGACACCTCCCCATAATTTTTCTCATCTCTCATAATATCCCAAGGCTAGAAATCAGGCACCACTTCATCATTCTTGTATTGTGTCTCAACAGCCACATCATTCACCAAACAAAAAACATCATTAACCCAGTGTTCATGCTCGGACACATGATCTTGTCCTAACAAAAAATATTCTTGATCCTCTTGGTAATGGGATTCATTTATGTCACTCTGAATTGAAATTTTTCCAATATGTTCATTTTGAATTCCCTCAATAATCCTTATCCAATCAGTGACTTGGATCAGGGCATGGGGCTTCACTTCTTCTGGCAGAGCACTCAATGTAGATGGATATGATTCACAAAACAAATCAATTCACATCAGGGTATTAGGCCTAAAATTATCAGATATGCCAAGCAAAGCATTAGTGAACCTAGAGAAAAAATGGTCAAGGGATTCCCCTTCATGCCTTTTCAGGTCACACAACCTCCGAACTGCAAATGCTCAGTCACCTTTGTTATACATAGGTACACAATCCCTTTCAGTCATGTTATAATCTTCATGTGGTATAATCGATGGGCTTGCAACAACATGGATCTCATTCCCCTATCTTAACTCATTATTGATTGACTCATTTACCATAACAACATCATAGAGAGTGCTCAAATTCTCATCACAAATATTAAAACCTCCCCTCATCATTGAGTATTTCAAATTGTTCTCAATATCAATGGAAATGTGATATGCTTGTTGTAATGTTGTAGGTTCCTTATCCCTTAACAAGTAACTCATATTTTTATCAAATTCTCCCAAGTACACAACCAAATATTCGACATCATTTGGTCTTATATGTGTTGGGATATCCCTTATTACCTTTGAAAAATGGAGATTAAATGAAGGGACCAACTCATTCTCATCCTTTTCCATATCCATAAATTTCTTCCTAAACAAGACTGGGTCAACCCTTTCTCCAAACTATTCCATGAATACCAGTTTGAATTCTCTCCATGAGTGTATCAAGGACACGGGAAAATAAGAGAGCCAATTTCTAGTGTCTCCTTTTAAATATTGAACAAAAAATTTCATAACTACATCTTCAAAGGTTACTTCATAGTATCCCATTACATCAATAAAGTCTTGTAGATATTGATTTGCTAATTCAGCTTGTTCACCTCTAAATATTAGTATCTTATCCCTGATCTTGTATGCTACAACATTTGGGTATCCACAAATTCCATTGAAATACAACGCATTGTACCTTTCACTATTGAAACATCTCTGATGTGACAAGGGAGACCCATTTTTTATATTTTTGTCAGAAAACATGGTCCGACAAGACATCTTGTTGTACCTTTGCAATATTTGTTACATATGCTACTAGGGATACTCAAATTCCTTTTCCAAAAAAAAAACCTCAAGCTCCTTTCCTAATAAATTCTAAGTAATGTTTGCTTAAGATCAGGATTCACATGTTTCCTCTATAACTACACATAATTCCTTAGCGTTCACTTGAAAACATGCAAAGCTCAATGACTTCTTCCCTTCATTGGTGTTTCTTCACTTAATCGGGACTCATTTACACTTTGAAAATAAAAGAATTCTCATAATTTGTTTACAAAATAATGTGAAAATACCTAGCCTTTTCTTTGAGCACATAGATTTGGAGCTTCAGCATATCCTTTGTCATGTTCTTTAGTCAGATTCGCCACCTCCATTTGAGAGGAAATAAATGAAACAAATTTTCTTAACAAATCAGAATATTTTGGGTCTAACTCCTCAGTGGAGTCACTTTCAGATGCATTTGAGTTATGTTGCAGCCCACTCTTTGACCAGTATGAAGAATTCTTTAAAATATGAATAAATTGTCCATACTACTTACACCATTTGACTCTATGATACAAAGATCTTCATTTGGAGAGTGAAATTCTTCCCCAGCATAGTTGCCAATCCTCTTGGTGTTTTTTCCAGTACACCTTAAGAAAGCTCTAGAAGGTAGCCAACCCTCATTATCAAGAATCTTATAGATGAATGGCCAACTTGACAGATAAAGGGATTTAAGCCTCTGACCCCTGCACTTTAGGCTCTACAAGACCAAGAAGGGTATTTCCTAATGGAGTTCACAAAGGAATCTACTAAAAGAGTGAATGTCCTACACAGATATGTTCCCCTTTATGCAAATAGACATTATTTAGCAAAATTTTGGTCGTCCTTCACACAAATAACCTTCTATTCATTAGGAATGGGGTATTATATCATACTTGCATCTCAGGATAAACAAAATTTGATTTAGCATTTTTTCATTATGAGTCCTTGATAAGGTATTTTGGATGCTTCATTAAATTACAGAAACATACATAGGATAAATCAGTGCCTCATCAATTGGGAATAGAGTCGAATGCATGGTAGTCAGTAATGCACTAATCATGACATTAATGGCTTATTCTCATAATACCTTACACTATGAAAATTCACAGCTATCGAAACACAACTTCTTATCAAAATCCTGGGAAATTACTTACAAACCAACAAATTCATTTAAGTATTTTAATAGACCCCTTAGGTTAAAACAAGAATAAAATCATACACTTAATTAAACATTGAAAGACAAATGAAAAAAAAAACACTTGGTTTCCCATTTATAGTACTGTAATAGTTTCTTATAGGAGAGCAGATGCTTCAATTTTACAGATATATCACAATATCAAAGATTCATGCAAAATTATCTAAGATTATCATTTACAAGACTTGAACCCAAGACAATACCCTGGTCTGTCCTACGTACATTCTGTACTGCATTCATATTCAACATTTTTACCTAAGCCATTTTCCATACTCAAAAGGATCGCCCTTGTAATGAACCTTGAACTCCCTTTTATAGGTTAAGGGAGCAACAAGCAAAGGGCTCATTACAGTTACATTTTCGATAATTGTGAGGTCATTTCACCTCATGGGGTTTCATTCCCAAACAGTCATATTTTCTCTTGCACATCATGGGAAAACAAAAGGAAAAAAGAGGCACCAAGCCATCAATCAGATATGTCATGCAAGCCATCCAAAAGGCATCGCAATCATAATCTGTACTTTGCCAAAAATAGGAAAATTCACCATCAACCTTAGCAGCTAAAACCCCCTTGAACCATCGACATCAGGAAACACATCACTGCACCCAAAACCCAATCACTACCAATCATTGCACACAAGCATCACCCAGCCTTATCATCAGTTGAATGAACACCTTCACCCGAGCTCCTTACAGAGAGTGGAGTTGAGACCACCATCTCCTCATTTGAGTCAATATTGGGCACAAGAGCAACGGGACAATGGCCAATACCAAGGCCAGCCCCTTTAGCTTCGTCTGAAGAATTGTCGCTAATCACCACCAGAGAGTTGAGTTTGTCAAAACAAACCCTTGGGCCCACCTCTATCCTCGTTGATTCTTTCACAAACACCTCGGGCCCCTTCTTTTCAAAATGGACTAATTCTTCTGAACAGGCTCTTGGTCGAAGATTATAAGCATTTTTGACAATAATTCTCCATGTTCGCCTATGATCACTCCTTTTAGCTCTCAAAAAATTTGGTGCCTCCTTGACTATGATTGTTTCTTCAGGTTCATAAACCAATGGCTCCTATGAACTCTAACGTCATGACCTATGCATTGGCAGGGAAGAAGAGGTTGACTGACTCATCTTGTATGCAACACAAATCTAGTGCAAGATGTGTGTGAGAAAAACCAACTACCATCCTCAGGAGACTCCCAGATATAGACAATGTGAGCCACACTAGCACTAGATATAGAAGAAGTTACCGAAATGTAGCATGAACAACATATTCATCAAAGCACCAGCACACCACCCTAGTGAGAAATCACTAGGCAACAAAACTTACTGCCTAGTGCTCATGATAATTAACCAGAGGCATTGATTCAAAATAGAGTAGTGAACAATCTAAATGACAATCCTCATTAAATAGAGTAGTTCAAAGCATGCTACAATTAATGCCCATCTTGGTTTGCTCGTGTGACTGAAAAAATCAATCACTTGCATGTCGCATCTTAGTCGTCGATCACCATGGATTAAAACTCAATCAAAAAGGATCATTAAGGATCGCCACTTTCTTTATTAGCCATACTTAGAAACAACGAAGTAATTCTTTAAAACTGCCACGTACTCGGCCATATCCCAAAACCACCAACCTTGACATGCATGCATTGATCCTTACAACCGCAAGCAGATCTGAGCCACAAATCAAAATATATCACACATTTCCAATTCATCCTTCCCACATGAGTCTCATCAAGCGATGGCTAAGAAGCCAACAATGAAACATAGACCGTAGATCATGGTCATAAAAGGATCTCAACCATTGATACTTAATTGCATCTCTCATCATGCACTTACAACTACCTGAATCATCTTAACCTGCAATAGACCGAGACCGAGTGAGGAGTAAACCTAACCGAGCAACAATTGCAAGTTTTATCCTAACCCACAAAGGATGACAAGTGGAGAAGCTGGTGATGCAAACCACAACTACTCCTTGAGTGCCACATGCTAAATCCATCACCCATCATGTGTTGTCTCCATGTAGACCAACCTCAAGTAGAAAAACATTTCACTTCAATGATGGAACATGACCAAGGCATCATCATTTGTGGGTTATGATTCATCCTGCACAAAACAACTGACGATAGTTAAGAAGGTAGCGATGGGTCAAGATGTTGACCGCATCACTGATCGGGTGTTACTTCCTCATAGACACAAATGAACATGCAAAGGAATATAGGCAGTTGATATAAAAAAAGGAAGGGCATCGCTCATCATGGGTTACACAAGGGAATTTGAAAATGAACCAGCAATAGGAAATGCAAATACTTAAAGCCCGACTTAAGAAACAATTGTAGCACATGCGCCAAAGGTTTTTTTTTAAAGGACCACCTTGTCAAGACAAATGGGATAATGAAAGGTTCGGTAAAACCACATGGCTCAAGGCCATGAAAGATTAAGGAAAAGACTGGGAATAGATACAATCGATCAACTCAAAAATAGAAACCTAGTGGCTAAATGAGGGTGTGAACATGAAATTTTTGCAAAACCAGGATCCGAAGGCAGTGACTATCAGGGTTTAATCACAATAATTCAATGGGACCAAAAAAATTCTAGGGGTTCCACCAGGGCTGACAATGTTGTTGGCAATTCTTCTACAGTAGACCATTTTTGTATGTAGGAAATTAGGTCTTCTAGTTGTGCCTTCAGTTCCTCCTTGGAGGATTGGTCCTTATTCATTTGATGTACAATTGTAGCTATGGACCCTTGGAGCTGATCAATCTTTTTCTCTCTTGTAGCTATGCCCAAGTCAATGGTGGAGATGTTGTAGATTAACCCCTCCTCTTTATCTAATACTGGGGTATAAATTTGCACCATCTATAATCACGATGCATCTATTGTGACGTGTGACCTGACTTTCAGATTATTTTCCTTCTTGGCTACTATATGAGATCTCACTAGGATTGCCTCTAATCTTTCTTTGGGATCCATAAGGGTTGGGGCCTTCTTTTCCAATTTCTTCTCCAGCCATCCGAGAATTTCAGACCCTTCCTTGGGTGCTTCATGATCACCCTCTTATCTTTGAATATGTTGGATGACCCATTCTTCCTGGCCGGAAGCATCTCTCTCAATTTTTTGTTCTTCATCATCTGAATCTTGGATAAAGATATCCTTTTCCTTAGTTGCAGCAACATTTTGCCTGGGGCTATCCTCCCCTTTAGGTATCTTTTCTTATTTTGTTTCAAGCTCTGTATGGAATTCGGCCTCAGGAATATTTTTCTTCTCGGCCTCTTCTTCGGTCTTATCTTCTTCTTTGGTTTCATCTACCTTCTTTTATTCTGAGGACTGCCTCTCTATTTCCTCACCAACATTTTTGAGTTGCTTGGACAACTCTTCTTGAAGCTCTTGATCAGAGGACTCTATTACATATTTGGTGTCGCTATCCTTGAAATCTTCCTCTAAGGAATGATACTTCCCCTCCTCTTCATATACCACCTCATCAATGACTAGATGTTCATACACTGGATGTGCATGGTAGTCATCCATGTAAGGATCCTTGGGATTGACATCCTTTTCCTTTTCAGCTGCTTCCCTCATTTTCTTTTCAAGCTCCTTTGAAATACACATGGTCATCTCCATTTTAGGTGATTCTATTGTAGGAGCGATGAGGAGACTAGCGACGACCTGAGCTAGGGTAGCTTGCACCATGGGATTCATTAACACTCCAGAAATCTCCATGGGAATATTTTGCATATGGCAAGAAAATGCTTTTGGGAGAGAAAGGGAAGGAATAGTAGTGATGGTGGCCAAGGTGACAATTGATGACAAGGACATAGAAGAGGAGGAAAGTGGGGAAGGCATCACAAAGGAGGAATCCCTCACCACAATAGGAGTATTGGGTGAGCTAGAGGCAAGGTGAACCAAGATGTCCACTACAGTCAGGGAGGACACAACTAAAGCTTAAGACACCAGAGGAGGAGTGATGATGGTGGAGGCATCAAGGATAGAGGCAGTAGGTGGTGTTTTGGGTTGCTCAGCCTCTTCTTCTCCTTCATGTACTGGATCTTCTTGAATTGTTGGCATCTCAGAGAACCTGCCAAACTTCTTTGATTTCTTTGAAATTTTAGCATCTGACGACTTCCTAGAATAGACCTTATGTTTTGGCTGACACTCCTATACCTCCTTTCTTTTTTGGGATCTAGTGGTAGGAGGAGATTTAGGAGCCTCTTTAGTTGTAGTAGTGGCAGTTCTGCTATTTTTTTCACTTTCGAGCTCATCTTCGAGCTTTCCATAAGTAATCTCAGCTCCTTGAAGTTTTAGCTGAGTGATTTGGGCATCGATCCATTGCCTCATCCTATGCTCAATTGGCTTTGTCAAAATTTTGAGGTCATTGAGCTCTTCCTCATTCCAATCTATGAGGGGCAATGGCATATTATCAACAACATCAAACCTCAGATCTACAACTATTATTTCATCTTCAATAATCTTATCCGGTATTGGGAATAGTTTGATTGTTTCTACAAAGCGCACCATCATACGCATGTAATGCCTCATGCCCACCTCTTTATAATCTTGGAAATTAGCCCAAAAATATTCAATGCTATGTAGGTGGGAATACTCCTTCCCTACAAATCTCTTGAATTTTCCATATGGGTCCATTCTCGGCTGAGGAGTGTACTGGCTTAGATTGTACTCAACAAGTTCCTTTTAGAATATTCGACACATTGGGCCGTCGGGAGAGCATACATTCCCTACTCGAATGTAAGAGGATATGGCACTGCATCCTGATGCTTGCCAACAAGGAGAGTTTGGGCATGTTGCAGCTACCTTGATACTTCTAACAAAATCATCTAGTCATTTGGATATCGGGGCAGCTTGTTTGGTCTATCACTGAAGCCCTCGGCTTGGATATAATTAAATTTGGGAAACTAGATAAAAAGGAATTTGAACCTTTGGATGAAGGCATGGGCACTATGAGTGACCCTTCTCTCAAAGTCCCCTCTAAGAAGCTTGATGATGTACCCGATGAAGGCATCGTTCACCTTGCAATATTTTCTCTTGAAGTTTCAGTATTGCGGTTATGGATATCGGTCATACACTTTCAATTCTCTTCCCGGAGTTGCACTTTGTCTACAAAAAAACCTCTATATGGATTGGCATCCGCCAAAAGGTAGACCAAATAGGACATCATATATAATTGAGGGGATTTCTTCACTGCCAGGAATTTCTCATGCAATTTCTTGCTTATCATCCAAGCCCAATCGAACATGATGGTGCCTCTAATAATCTCTTCAACGAAATAAAACATCCAATCACAAAAATATGTTGTAGTCAGGATGCCCATGACTCTTCTTAGCAAAGTCAGTAGCAACCTTAGAGGTGACCTCCACTCCTTCAAATTGAAACCTCATCTGATATTTATCTTCTTTCCCTCTTGGGGCCTTAGAAGTTTTCTTCCCCTTTTCTTGCTTGACAGATGCCCCCGCTGGCCCTATACCTGGTTCCATAAATCTTGTAGGAGAAAGACATAGTAAGCATATTTATATATAGAATGATGGGAGTGTTTGCAAAAACCTACAAAACAAACATTAGATCGACAAATTCATCCTTCAATAATCATATCATCTCTTAAATATTATTATTTTCCTTTCGTTCATGGAAGATTGGCCCAAGGATGCAAGTTTCTCTGGGTTGGTGGTCGTTTTGGAGGTGACAGTGAGAAGATAGTGAGGAGGGCACGATGACCCATAGCTAGCCCCCGACATCAATATTTTTGCATTATTAGTGGGGTCCATTGAGGTGCTAAGTCACTTGTGGGGTTTGAGTTTGATTTCCTTTGAGGTTTTTGAAGTGGTGGCACAATCAGTTTGGCATGCAGGTCTAGGGGCTGTAGAGATAGACAACATCTTGGCTGCTTGGAGGTCCACTATTTGGAAATGATGTTGGCATGAAAGAACCTCACCGATTGAGTCCCGCAGGGTTGGATCTGTAGGAATGGAGGACGATCATTGTTAGTCTTTGAAGCTCAAGTACTCTAGAATAGGGGTGGGTAAGATTGTGTGGGAAGCAGCTAGATAGTGGTTGTTTTGAAATGGAAAAGATGGGATGGAGACCCGTAGGTGGCGGTCCACACCATCATCAACAAGCAATATCACTTTGGGGAAGGTTGAATGAAAACAAGGTCGGACCCCGCAAGGTGAGAGGTAGTTTAAACACAACCATTTTGAAATGATGATTGTGGAACAAACGAGATGAGGCAGCGACCCACAGATGGAGGCCTGCAAGAAGCAACCTACAATCAAATTTTACTCAGTCATTTTGTGTGAAGGGACCAAAAGGAAACAAACAACGCGGGGTCCATGAAGTGGATGGGCGAAAGGGGTCTACTATTTTGAAATGGCTATTAGCATGGGGTGGCCCACAGTCGGCAGTCTGCAAGGACCTAATGCTTAGTAAATTTTGAGGAGCATGAGCTGATCAACAAGGAAGGGATCGAGACCCACCAAGAAGATGTAAGGGTGAGGTTGGTCATTTTGGTTCTGGCGTTGCTAATGGCAATGAAGAGAGGGTGGCGGTTTGCAAGAGATGATCCATAGATGGCCAAATAGGATGAAGGTTTCACAACAATGAAAGGTTTAGCGAAATTTGCAGAGCGGGAGGGTGATAGATGAAAATCATTTGGAAATGGAAAAGGCAAAGAGCCAATAACATTAAGTGGCCCGAAAAAGCAGACCTGTGATGGTTGACAACCCCTGTGAAGATTTGACTAGGTCTTGGATCTGATCTTGAAGGTGTCGAAAAGGTGTCTATGGAGCCCGCAAGGCAGAAGGCCAGGGTGAGAAATCCCTTTTGAAAATGGAAAATAGAAGAGGCCATTCACAAATGAAATCTCACACTCATGGACTCACAAGGGCCATTTGGGTGCCCACAACTTAAGGTTTTCTTAGGATTAAAGGCGATAGCAGGGAGATGGTGCGAACTCGCATAAACAGGTGTGTGAAGGGCGATAGTTGTGGCTCAAAGTTTGAATTTCAAAGTGTTGAGGTATCGATGGTGGTAGATCTATAGGCCACAAGGGTTTGATAGCCCTAGTTAAGAATGGCCACAAAGGAGCTAAGTTTCACCTAGCTTAAAAAGGCTGAGATTCGAAGGATTTTGAAATTCTAAATCATGGGTTTTTCATGGGAAACCTTATTCTAGTGAATTTCATCACTTTTTCTTCTAAACTCTTAACCATTTAACATAATTTCACAAAAAACACCTAACCAGATGGTGAAGGAAACCCTACCTAAAAATCCAGCAAGGAACGTGAGGAATCTGATTGCAACAATGAGGGTCAAACAACGACAAGATCTCATGGGCGTGGAGGTGGCGAAGGCAGGTGGCACCCTGAAATTTTTTAGAGAGAATTTCAATGATAATGACATCTCACCCTCACCTATTTATATAAATTGATGCATTAAATTTCATCATTAAATGTCTGTACGATGGCAGGCTTGGTTGGTGGACACAAATTTCAAATAGTCGGTAGTGGGAAATGCGGAGCTTGTGGGGCGAGTGGCAGCCAAGAGTTTGTCATTTGGAAATGGGAAAGAAAATGGATACGAGGAACACAAAACCCATAGGGCAGACACTCAGACCAAGTCAGTTGCCATGCAAGCAGTGAATAAGGGATGAAATACTGCAAAGGGCAACCCACCAGGGTGGACCCGCAAAGCTCAAAGGAGGGTAGCTTCAAGGACTTAGGGAAAACTACCAAAGGAGCTCTGTGAAGGCCAAAGACTTATAAATTTCAAGGGTAGTGAACTTTGGTCAGCTTAAGATGATAAATTTTAGGGCTCACTAACCCTTTAAGACTCAAAAATAAGGGGCACACAAAATGAGGTGAGGGAAAAAGTGATCTGATAAGTAGCAAAAGGGAGGGTCTTCATTCAAAATGGTGACTCTTTTGGGGAACAATCCCAAGAATTCTAAGGAAAAACACGCATTCATAACCCAGAATCTTTGGTTTCATAGATCAAAAACCAGTCTCCATAGGTGAACTAGGATATCAAAGGAGGACGAGGTCCTTGGTTGAATCAACATGCAATAATATCTCAGAAGTTTGTGCATAGTGGATTCATTCCCTTTTCTTGAAGACCATACAAACAACCACCGATCAGGTGCAGGCAAGCTACATAAGTAATTTATCCCCAAAAGTAGCTTGGACATTGCTTCCCTGCCAATCAGGCCTCCATAGCCCCGATGGAGTTATCATTGTGATTCCACAAATATTGCTCTATTGCCAATCAAGCATCCATAGCCCTGATAGAGTTATTCACACACCCACATAGTTGCATATTTTATCTTTTCTTGTTTTTCTCTTGTTTTATTTTTCAATATTTTTTCTCTTTTCTTGCTCAATTGCACAAGAATTGAAGCTTACTATGGGTTTGGAATCATAGTGGTCACTGGAGCAGACTTGAGATTTTTCACTTGCCCAGCCCTCCCAACAGCCATTGCACAACTTATTGGAAGAAATTAAGGTGTATTTTTCGTGTATGATTCGAAATAAATGCAAAAAGATTCAAACAAGGGTCCCTTCCTAAGTCAAATCAAATTTCAAGTAAGGAAACCATTTTTCTAGATGCAACTAAAGACCATTAGTTGGGAGTGATTATTTATCCAAGGAACACCAAGATAAGACATTGAAGTGAACCATTCATCATACCGAGCATAGCCACTGCATCAAGAATAGGGATATTCACCAAGACAAAACTTCCAAAAAATGAACAAAAACAAAGCAAAGTAGGAAAGCGGAAAAGAAAAACTAAACTACCCCATATACAAGTTGTGCACATAAAAAAATGGTCACAGTTAATCAAACCTATTAATTAATTAAATATGAATTATTTAATTAATCTTCTAAAGTCATCTACATATAAATAAAATTATTTATTTATTTATATCGTTCACATTTCTAATTCTTCTAGCTTAATTAAATAAATAAGTTTATTTAATTATTACCATATTCCTCTTAATTAAATTAATTAAATTTCATTATTTATTTATATTAATTATCATGATTCTAAATTTGAATTTTCAAATTATAGAATATTCTTCTTCACTTCACATTTAATTAAATATTCTTAAATGTTTAATTAGAAACTTTCCTCATCTCACACTTAATTAAATATTGTAAATATTTAATTACTTTCATTTTCATCTCTCACACATAATTAAATATTAATTATTTAAATTATGGAAGCTTCTAAATTTATTGTCACATGTAATTAAATAAATTTATTTAATTAATTAAGGATTTATCCTCAACTACCAACTAACTCCTCATTAATGAAGTGCACAAATGGAAACTTTCCTTCATTTTTGAATGGAGAAGGTTGTGTAAGAGGAAACATCTCCCATTATTCTCTCAACCTTCCATATTTCTCTCAACTTCTCAATCTCTCACCATTCATCTTGACAGGTTTGAATTTAGCCGTTGATCTTTGCCAACTAGATTCTTGCCTCCAAAAATCTATAAATACAGCCCTCTTGTGAGTTGAAAAAGATCCTATATTTTGTGAATTTAAGCATGATTACTATAGTTGCATTCGAATCAACATTTAGCATTTCAATTTTAACTTCATAGCTTCAATCATTTAGCAAATAAACATGCATTGATACATAATCTCATTCTCCTAAGTTTTCATTCCAACAAGTTGTTGCTTATACTAACTGAGAGCTAGTAACTTGCATCGAATCCTTGGAGATAGAGGACAATGGAATGCATTTCAAAGAGTTGTTATTATTTAGAGTTTGTTTTGATCTTTTTAATTAGTTTCCTTTGATTTAATGTTTCATTGGTGTGTTAGTTTATCTTATTAATTAGTCCACATATTCTCACACACATTTTTGGCACCCACCGTGGGGCCTTGCCCTATTTTTAATATTTTTATTGCAGATTTTCTGACAAGTGACAGACTAGAGCTTTGGTTTAGTGCATACAAGCTCTGTTTTGGCACATACGATGATTGTTTTAGTGCATTTGTTAGTTCCTTTAGCGCATTTACTGACTATTTTAGTGCATCCCTGTTTTCTCCTTTAGCGCATTTGTTAACTGGTTTAGTGCATTTTGTAGTTCTTTTAGAGCATACAGGGGGTGTAAAAAACAAATCCTAATTCTAATGCTATCCGCGGATAGAGATTTTTCAATTCAGTTTTAATGTAAAATGAAGCAAATCCTAGGCTAGTCACTTAAATCTGGAATTAACCAATCCTAGGATAGTCACCAAATGTTATTTTTTCTTGGCTAAAATGAATCCAATGTTTTTTGTGAAGCAACATCTTCACTTAGTGTAGAAAATTGTCATTTGGATTTAAAATTGAACCATTTGCTTGTTGTGATTGTGGGGTAATAGGTTTATGCTCTCCCCTTTACTGGGTGACCAAAACACCAGACTTAGCTTTTTCATTTTATGCAATTCATGCTTTATTACATCTTGTAGAAGGCCTGTCATAGTGGGAATAAGTACTCACCCTACAGGAACGACCTAAGTGGGAACAACCAAAGCCAGGTTTTCCAACCCACTCTAATCAAAAGTGAATTTTTGGGAAACCCATATTCAATGGAAGTGAGCAATATAACCATCCTCAAAATATTTGTTCTAAATATTGGGAGGTCTCTTGAGGGAGTTTATGTATTGCCACACCGAATAGATACCTTTATTATGAACCATAGTGTAGAAAGCCAACCAAGTCAGTATCCAAACATCATATTAAACACAGTGCAAGGGGAGGGAAGAATCTGCCCCCATGACACTCACCATATAATTTCCATGGATTTTTTGCTTAAGGGATCAAGAAATCTAACCTTGAGTACGCACCTGGAAAAGACAAAAACATGGGTACCCTCTAGGGGGCGACACAGCTGTGTGAGTTGACGCAATTTTAAGATGTAGGTTGTGGTTCCTATGATGACCTTTTTGACAACTAAGAGTGAGTCTATTTGAAGTGCCTATTTTGTTCAATACTTGTGAAAATCTCAAGAACATACACTGTTAGATTTTAGGATTTGCAAAACAATTGTTTTCTACTATATGTCATGTTTTTCCAAATTTAAATCAGATAAAGATCATCCAAAAACATCAAACTATCAAAACATGTTTGTCTTAGAATAGTAATTGGATAGTTTAGCGCATCCCTGGTCTATTTTAGCAGATATGTGCTCTATTTCAGTGCACTTATGCTCTATTTTAGCACATTTATGCTCTATCTCAGTGCATTCATGCTTTGTTTTAGTGCATTTGTTCTCTGTTTTAGTGCATTCATGCTCTGTTTTAGCGCATATGTGTAATATTGTGGGGCATAGATTAGATATTTTAGCACATCTGTAGAAAATTTTAGCACATCTGCAGAAAATTTTAGCTCATCTGTATTTCGAACCTGGGTAATTTTCTGACACCCAAAAATTTGCCATCTCAGTCTAGTCTTTTTCTATGCTTAGGATTTGGAAGTCTGCAACTTTTGCCAAGAAGTCCCTAGAGAAGAAGATTAAGAAGCCAAATAAATCTCTCAGTTATAAGAAGTTATTGAAAAAGAGGAATTTTTTATACCAAATTTGAAAGGTTTTGCTTGAACACAGAACCTTTATTCATTGATATCACGACTTTGTTAGAGGTTTCATTGACGATTTTTCTTTAGAACCATTATATTCACGAGCTTTCTTTGAAATAAGAGCTCTTTTTCAAAGGAATAATCATAGTCAGTGTATTCGTTCCTCTTTCATTCCCCAACCAGAAATTATGTACTCTAATCGTCCCAATCAATTTATGCAATAAAGAGCTTAGGAAACATTAGGCATTTGTCAAAATCCTTATTTTTACAAAACTATGATCAAACCTCACAAAGTGCAAGATCATCTTTATTTTTTATTTTTGGTTTAATTCCTGCAAACAAGATTATCATCCTTTCAATTAGGGAATCACGAGCTAAAGATTATAAATTTCATAAGTCATATCAATAGAATTTTCATTCTATTCCGACTTAGATATCCATCAAAATTACACTATTTCATTATTTTGATCAAAGTTAGTGGAAATTTGGCAAAATCGTATGCTTTTTGTCACAAGATCTTGAAAGCACATAGAAGGAGATGAAAGGGAAAGTACATTAAGCAACATGGGTGATAAAAGAAATAATAGTGATAGGGAAGAAAATCCTTTTCACAAATTTCACACGGGGGCTAATTCTAATACTAATGAGATAACAGAAAAAAAAAGCTTCAAGAAGTAGAATAGGATCCTCAATTCCATACTCTCATGGAGAGAGTTTTAGAATGAAACAAGGAAAGATATTTCGTTTCATTATCTAATCAAGGAGCTAAGTTAGCTGTTGATTTCGACATGGAAGGGATTAGGGAAAATCTTGAAGCCCCCCTTAATAATTTTAGTGCTCTAACCCAATAGATAAAAGAATTGCAAGCGAAAATAAAGGAAATCCAAGGGGGTACAACAAAGAAGTATGTTTTGGATGATATCTGCCCATATCCATTTGACAGGATTCTTCAAATGATTCCTTTTCCAAAACATTATGAAATCCCAAATATTGATAGGTATAATGTTAAAACGGATCCCATTGATCATGTGAGGGATTTTTGAAATATGAGCTTAGAATTCACTCATGAAGATACCTACCTAATGCGATTGTTTCCATGAAGTCTGGGTGGACAATCCATGGAGTGGATTTCCAAGATCACTCCCCCCATCAGAACATTTGAGGAGTTAATAAATAAATTCATATCACAATACTCCTACAATATCCAACACCAGATAACCATGCTTGATTTATGTAGTGTGAAACAAAAGATTGGAGAATCTTTCACCACATTTTTTCAAAGGTGGAGAAGGTTGTTTTCCAGATATTCCCATCCTGTTCCTGAAAAGGAAAAGATGGAGATCTTTATCGACAGTCTGAATCAAGAGATGAGTTATAGGCTAAACCTTCACTGTCCTCAATCGTTTGAAAAATTGATTGAAAATGCAATTACCATTGAAGGTGCCTTGGTCAAGCAGGGATTTTTAAAGCTTGGTAAAGAAATTCCAAATTCGTACAACAACAACAACAACAACAGAAACAACAATGACAAGTCAGGATTTTGGACTCAAAATAAAAATGTTGTGAATGATAGAGTGGTAGATGCTAACAATGTGAATATAAAGCCTACCATTCTCAATGTATCAGGGATTCAACATAGCAATAATGTTGGAAATTCTAGTAACCAAGGCAATAATTCCAATCAAGGAAATGTGACCAACAATCGTGGTTATAATCTTGGCAATAATCAAAATTCAAATGCGCCCAAATCTCAATTTTTTTGAAATCGATGGAGTTTTACTCCCTTGGGCCAGTCTTTAGAATCCATTCTTAAAGAACTGTTGAATCAAAACACTATTACATTTCTACCACAAAGATATTATGAGCCTTGAGTTAAACCACCATCATGGAATTACTCGCACTTTTGTGAATATCATAGGTGTAACGGTCATAAGACAAAAAAATTCCAAGGGTTAAGGAATCTCATTCAGGATTTGATTGATAACCGTACCATAACGATTGAGGGAAATAATGCGAACGATGATCATCAAGAATTCAAGGATCCTCTCCCCAATTATAAAAAATGGGAATCTTTGGGTGATAAAGGAAAGAATGTGAATCATGTCTATGACACCATTATCAATCATATTTATACTAACGATCAGCAAATCAATGCTATCAGAATCACAGGAAAACAATAATATCAAGAGGTCAATGCTACGACAAGGGGAAAAGCCAAAATCATTGTAAATGGAAGTTCATCTAAGGTGGCAATTCCCCCTCCAAGTCAATACAATTTGGTTGATCAACTACGGAAAACATCGGCCCAAATTTCTATCTTGGAGCTCCTAAAAATATCACCCACACATAAGGACATTCTGGAAAAGGCACTTGTTGGCACAACTGTGTCTCCTGATCTGGATATCAATAAATTTCAAGCTATGGTGGGACACTTGTCCTCACCCACATGTTTATCCTTTACTGAGAAGGATGACTCATCCATGACCCATCCCCATAATTCTTCAATTTATCTACAGGTCATGGTTCATAAATCCTGAATTAGACATGTCCTAATAGACGGGGGAGCTGGATTAAACATTTATACTTTGAAATTGGTCCTTTCTTTAGGATATTCAGAAGAATCTATAGATCCATGAAGAAAAATTACAATCAAAGCATAAAATGATGAGGAAAGAGCTCCCAAAGGCCTCATCATGTTACCAATCAGAGTGGGACCTATTGTGAAGAATACCTTTTGTCAGGTTTTGGATTGAGATCTATCTTATAACATACTCTTGGGTCTCCCATGGATCCATGAGATGCAAGCAGTTCCATCCACTTATCATCGATGCTTAAAGTTTCCATATGATGGACAAGAATTAACAATATCGGTCGATCACATCAGTAGTCAAACTTGTTCTAACCTTAGAGAAACTCAGGACACATTTGTCCCACATAATAGAGAGGCTTTGGCCATTTCTACCTCTAAACACAATGAGCAAGCAAGAGAAATGATAAGTAATTTTGGCACTAAGCTAAAACTAAAATATAATGAGGTGGGAGAATATTCCTTATGTCTCTCTAATCTACCCATGTCTCCAAGATCCCATGGTCAACCATCAACATCCATACAACAGGCTACAACAACTTTAACCTCAGGCACACAAACTTCAGTTCCCATCACCAAGTTTGATGGAATATTTATCAAAGAAAATGAAATGAAAGATAGAGATATCCTTGATTGGATCTATAAAGATGAAGAGGAATCATTACAACATGTCAATTTACCCACAAAGAAATATGGAAAAGGTTATACAATAATGTAGCAAATGGGCTATGAAGGGAATGGCCCTATAGGAAAAAGAAAGGAGGGTATTGTTGAACCTATCCGACTAAAAACAATGCACCCAAAGGATAAAACTGGGTTAGGATATGGTGAGGATACAAAGAAAGAAGTAGCACAAAGAACATCCAATGAGGATACAAAGGAAAAAGTAGTACAAAGAACATCCAATGAGGAGTTAGCTAACACAATCCTTAGAATTCAAGAAGACAATTCTGACACTGAATCCAATGAATATGAATGGGACATCTTTGATGATAAATTTTGGAAAGATAAACAGGTGGATGTCGTACAGAAACTCACACCTACATTCATACAAGGAGAAAGCTCAAGGCCTCCGCTTGATTACGTTCTACTAACCGATCATGACTCGAGTGAGGACGATTCAATTCAAAGTGAGATAGATCATCAATAGGAGGATACCATCATAGATCTTTCCCATAATGAAGGTGATGATAGCATCATGACCCTAACGGCTAGTGACCTTACCTAGCCTAATGATCCATTTCCCTTGGTCCATCCCGAACTCATTGATTGGGAACAAATTACACCAATTGATATCCCAACTTTTCCCGATGATGAAACCATAATAAACTTCCTTTGTTCATCCAAACCAGAAAAAAGTTCCACCAGGGAATCACCAAATCAAATTTTCAGACAGGAAAGTGTCAAGTTTCTCAGCTACAAAATTAATAACATAAAAGAAATATCTAATGGTGAAAACCTAACAAAGGTAGTATTAGATCATGAAAAGATAAAAATAAAAAGCATATCTAATGGTGAAAACCTTTCAAAGGCACTGGAAGATGGGAAATTTGACACTCTCCCTGAACATTATCAAGAAAGGTCTTCTATTTTAATAGAACCAACAATGGCAATCAATTTAGGTACTGTGGAATAGCCCAAAGTCTTGCAACTTGCTGCATCACTAACAAAAGAGGAAATCCTTGGATTCACAGAATTTCTCAAGAACAATCAAATCAATTTTGCATGGTCCTACATAGATATGCCTGGATTGGATCCAAATCTCATCATGCATCATTTATCTATCATGCCAGGAGTGAAACTTGTGAAGCAAAAACTCAGAAAAATGAATCCACATGTTGCATTATTAGTCAAGGAGGAGTTAAAAAAATTGTTAGATGTAAGATTCATTCGGTCTATAGACTATGCAGAATGGATCTCCAATACCTTGCCTATATCAAATCCATATGGAAGAATCAAAATTTGTACAAATTTCAGGGATTTAAATAAGGCATGCCCTAAAGACGATTTCCCTCTACCAAACATAGATATGATTGTAGATTTGACTGTTGGAAATGCTATGTATTCACTAATGGATGGATTTTCGGGATACAACTAGATAAAAATTGCACCTGAAGATCAAGATAAAACAATGTTAACATGTCCTTGAGGTACATATTGTTGGAATGTAATGTTGTTTGGACTCAAGAATGCAGAAGCTACTTATCAATGAGAAATGACTACCATTTTTCATGACATGATGCACACATTCATGGAGGTTTATGTTGATGATCTTCTAGCCAAATCGCACACAAGAGAAGAACATTTAGATATCTTATCTAAAAACTTTAATAGGATGGAAAAATTCAAAGTGAGACTTAATCCAAAGAAATGTGTCTTTGGGGTGAAATCTGGAAAGCTTCTAGGATATATTGTGACAAAAAATGGAATTGAAGTGGATCCAACAAAGGTACAAGCAATCCTCGATATTCCACCCCCAAGGAACATTAGTCAATTACACTCATTGCAAGGATGGTTGCAATCCATCAAGAGATTCATTACGCAACTGGTAGATTAGAGTTTACCATTCACTTATCTCTTACATAAGAATGTTCCATGTAAATGGGAAGACAGATGTGAAGTAGTGATTGATCAAATAAAGCATTATCTAATGATTCCACCAGTGCAAGGTGAACCACTCATATTGTATATTTCTGCCACGAAAGTGTCCTTGGGAGCATTATTGGCACAGGAAGACAAAACAGGAAAGGAGCGAGCAATATATTACATTAGTCAAACTTTGACAAGATATGAACTAAATTACACCTTCATTGAAAAATCTTGCTTAGCAATAGTGTTCACTTCTCAAAAATTGTGACACTATATGCTAACTCATATAATAAGGCTTGTGGCTAAGATTGATCCACTAAAATATATTCTCAATAAGGCAACCTTAACTGGTAGATTGGATAAATGGGTCATGATCCTGAGTGAGTTTGACATCCATTATGTGGATCAGAAGACTATAAAAGGATAGGTAATAGCAGATCAGTTGGCAGAGGCACCGATGCAAGCAAAACATCCAATACACATTGATTTTCCTAACGTTGATGTATTCACAATAGTCGTTAAGCAGTTATGGGCACTCTATTTTTATGGCTCCTACACTCAACATGGTTCGGGGGAAGGAATTATTTTAATCACACCTCAAGGACATACAGTTCCAAAATCTTATTGGCTAATGTTTCCTTGCAAAAATAACATAGTTGAGTATGAGGCATTGTTAATTGGAATGAGAATTGCAGTAGACTTGAAAATCATAGAACTACAAGTTTTTGGGGATTCACAACTTGTCATAAATCAAATCAATGATGAATATCAAACTAAGGATGAAAAGTCAATTCCTTACAAGAAAATGGTGGATGATTTTAAGAAATACTTTGTTAATATTAAGCTCACACAAATTTTGTGTACTGATAATAAAGTTGTAGACACTATGGCTACAATTGCATCACTGCTCCAATTGTCAGAGAACCAAGCACGATACGATTTCCTGGTGGAACAAATATTTTCTCCTGCCTATGATAATCCAGAAACCCAAATCATTTGTCACCTAACCAGTTCCAATTCTCCCTTGTATGGCCAAATATATGCTTATCTAAAAGATACTACTTTGCCCCTAGATTTGTCTAGAAATCATAAAAGGAATTTCAAATGTCAATCTTCTCATTACACCTTAATTGCTGATATCTTGTACCGACATGGTCTTGATGGTACCCTCCTTTGATGTCTCGAACGTGATGAATCAAAAAATGCCTTACAAGAGGTACATGGTGGTATTTGTGGGACACATTCAAGTGGACTAACCTTAGCAAAGAAAAATGTTAGAATGGGTTACTATTGGCTGACTATAGAGAAAGAATCATTCATCTTTGTGAAAAAATGTTCAAAATTTCAAATTCATGGGAATCTCATTCATGCTCCTGCTCAAGAATTACAACCCTTCACCACAACATGGCCTTTTTCTTAGTGGGGATTGGATCTGATTGGAAAGATACATCCGTCATCATCAAATAGACACAAGTTTATTATCATAGCCACTGAGTACTTTACTAAGTGGATTGAAGTTGGTCCCCTAACAACTGTTACCAGGAAACAAATTTCATCATTCATTTTGAACTATATCATATGTCAGTATGGCATTCCCAACTCCATTATTATAGATAATGGAAGACCTTTTAAAAATCAAGATGTTGATGAACTCTGTGAAATATTTCACATCCAACACAGGTTCTCTACACCTTATTATCCACAAGGAAATGGCCAAGTAGAGGCTTCAAACAAAACAATTATGAAGATTTTGAAGAAAATAGTAAATGATGTCGGTTGTGATTGGCATGTCCAATTAAATCCAGAATTATGGGAATATAGAACAAGTATTCGCACACCAATAGGTGCTGCCCCATATGCCTTGGTTTATGGAGCATAAGCTATTTTTCCATTACAAGTTGAGATTCCCTCGCTTTGAGTATCACTAAAAGGGTTAATAAATGATGAAGATTACAAAGTATCAAGATTGCAAGAGTTGGAACTGGAACTGCTTGCTGAATGGTGTCAAAATACAACTAATCATTTAAAGGAATATCAAAAATTTATCTTCCGCAACTACAATCACAGAGTCAAACCACGAGCTTTTCAAGTGGGTGACTTAGTTCTCAAAGAAAATGCTCGTAATCAACAGGATCGAGAAAAGAAAGGAAAGTTCGAGCCAAATTGGTTGGGCCCTTTCATTCTCATTGCAGCATATGGATCAGGGGCATATCATTTGTCAACATTGGAAGGGGACCTGTTTGAAGATCCAACCAACAACATTCGCCTGAAGAAGTTTTATGCTTGAAAAATATCAAAAACAATATAAAAAGTCCTAAAAAAATATCAAAAAAACAATATAAAGAGTCATGAAAAAATTCATAAAAACTAGAAAAATGTTTCATTAGGGTGAAAACCTAGCAAACAGGCATCTTTTGACACAACAAAAATACAAATAAACAAATAAAATACAAATAGAGAAAAATACAAAAAAAATACAAAAATCGGAAAAAGTGCAATAAAAACAAATGGTGAAAACCTGGCAAACATGCACTCTTTGTGATTTGGTTAGGATATCTCATCTATTAGGATACATTCTACATATCCATCTTACATCAGCATCACATACATGCCTAGCCATCACATCCGCATCATGCGTCCAAATATTTCCTTGAAACGATAAGGATTTCATCATGGCTTGATGATTAATGTTATCCTTAGCAGTAGTTGTGTCTAATTAGGAGTCAGAGTGCAGGATCACTGGGGGTAATTTCACTTCTTGGAACTTTTTTGTAGGAAAGCAACAACATGTGTCAAGTAATATCATAAACAACCAAATTATCCATTCAAAACTGGGTCTAAACAACTGTTTGATAGAAAACTGAAACAAATTGGATTATCTTAATCTGAATAAAATGAATGAAAAACTCAAGGCATAAGTTGAATTATTGTTTTGACATTTGATGATATCATATCTTTGGAGTGGTTCAATGATGTATTAAACTAGAATCACAGGGAAGGAGTATGATTTTTCTTTGGTTGTTGTTTGTAAGCTAGTCACTAGTATTGTGCAAATTTTTCATGGGACATGCTCTACAACGTATCATTGATGACATTTCAGAATTTGCATAGGAAAATGGTTAACTTTTTTCAATTTATGCAAACAATACTCAGGTCATCTTGGTTCAATTATACCTCGACGCTTGTATTAACTTGAAACATCAAACATCATGAAACCAGTACTCAGGTCATCATTGGTGCTAATATCCCCTTTGATTCTTGTACTAACTTTCAACATATAAAAAGGCTCATGGAATGACAAATAGGAGAATGGTTCATCTTTTTCATTCTAGTTTTGTATGAATCATTTAGATTTTCATTTAGGGTTGTATGATAGGTTTTTGGAGGTTTGAAATACTTCATATATCTTTTAAGACGTCAATTGAGTACACTAGAAATTTATTACATCTCATTTCATTATCATTTTTCATATTTCATCATTCTTCATTTAGGTTATCATTATCATTTCATTTACATTTTTATATTTTCATTATCACATCATTTATATCATTATTCATCATTATCATTATTAGGTCTTATTCATTTTATCATAATCATTATCCATATTATATTGCATCGCATCATTTTACATATCATTTACATATCATGTGCATATAATTCATTATTGCATATCACTTGTTAATCATTCATCTCATCATTTATATTTTACCTCATTTTCACATCATTTTCATTATCATTCATTTAACATCATTTGCATAACCATACATTGATAAAAAAAAAATGCATACATTCTATTCATTGCATACATCATGTAGGAAAATCATTCATATTACATCATATCATCATGTAGCAAAATTATTTGCATACATCATATCATCATGTTAGAATTCATTTCATAAGATCATCCAATCATGAAGCATATTCATCAAATAATCATTTACATTATAAAATTTGCATCATCATCCTATAAGCATACATTGCAGTAAAAAAAATGCATCATCATTATAGATCATATCAAAGTGCATATATCATCATTCATAAGAATGCATAATCATAAAACCACATAGCATATAGAAGCAAAAATACATACATAAATCAATGACACATCCATATCATATCACCATTGCATATCAAAATCTCATCAAAATAAATGTCCATGTGTATAAAGATATCAAATGTTTGAACAAGATATATGTAAAATACAATGGCAAGGTGTATCCATAATCATCATTGAGGGGCATCTGGATGTGGAGCATGACTATTGCTACCTCTGGAGGTGGTAGGTCTTGATGGGTCTCTACTGCCAGAAGCACTGATCTCTCATCTGATAGGTTGTCCCACACTCCTGGTAGCACTCCTAGTGTGACTGTGTGAATGGGTCTATGACCGAGTACCTAACTGTGTATAGGCTATCCTCCACACAGGGGGTACTGCCTCAAAGTATCTCATCTAGTAGTACTCTTCTTGATGAGCATTCTTCAGTCCCTCTACCACAACCTCTCCAATGGAGGTGCTCTTAACTGACCTCAAGAGTCTCTATGCTACTCCCTTTGCCTGAATGTACCACTCTCTGAAGTTGTCTCTCTCTGCTGTAAGTTGCGCTACCTATGGGTCAGGAGGTGGTGGTTGTGGAATCTTTGTCTGTAATTGGCTAATGGTAGCTTGTGCCTATGTTAACTAACTCTAAAGAGTTTGAACCTGCCTGCAGAATATCAGCCTATCCCTGTAACGACACTCTGATAGTAATATGTGGAGCTGAAGTACTCGGTTGGTCCACCACTCTAGTTGTGCGAGGCCTCATCCTAAAGGGAACATCCAAGAAAAATATATCTACCACCCCCACCACCTCTACCATCCCCATCATCATCATTGTCATTGGAGCTATCTGAATCCTCCTCCTCATCGATATCCATGGCCACCCCACCTATATCCTTTGCCCCATGTGGCTGCCCTGCCTATGCCTGTCCCTGTGCATGTTCTTGTGCCTTGATCTCTGCATGTGTCTATGGCTGTTGTCTTACCCGTCGTATAACTGGTCCGCCTAATAGTGGAGCAGGCTCATCTGGACTAGTCAACCTAGGAAACGAATGTGAGTATAAGTAGGCAGCATAATCATTTGTCATATTTGCATCTGTAACCTTTGGATGAATGGCCCAAAACTCTAGCTAAAGCTCTGTATACTCGGCTCTCGCTGCCTCATATGTAATGAAATAACCCCACTCTGGAACATCCTCTCGACATCTAGCATAATGAGCCACACCCTGTGGCATCATCTGAACTCATCCATACTGCCTAAGTACCTGCATAACCAAATAGTGTTCAATAATGAAAGGGGTGCGGCCAATCATGTATCTCGCTATCCCACAGTAAGGTAACACTATATCATCCTCATCCCATGCATCACAATCAAGATACGATCTCCAAATGACTGTATCCATATCATCCAATATACGTCGCCAGTACTCTAACTTTCCCAACATAGGCTGGACAAGGGGAGCTATGTATGCATATACATATGATAACCAAGTGGGTGATGGCGATATGCTCCCATGCCCAAATATGAAGAAGAGTAACCCCAGATGATATACTCTTCTCATCTATATATACCACCTAATGAAGATCGTGGTATATATGGGCAAGCATGTAGGATCCCCATGCATATCTAGTCTGATGGATAATCATTTCCTCCAAAATTTGACCCCAGCCCACTGATAGTCCCTTTGACCTACGATCAGGACAAAGGAAGCCACTAATGAAACCTGCTAGAACTAACAGAAGTGGGGTATAACTCTAAACCATGTCTCTCCATGGAATCTCATATCCACAAGCATGAGGATCCTAGAAGACTCTCCTCTCCGTAAGGCGTCTTTCCCTCCAATCTCCTTGTGATCATAGATCACAAGATCACCAACTACCGGGATGCCTAACATCCTATACACATCCTTGGGTGTAACAGTAATCTCTCTAGTCGGAAAGTGAAACGTATTATGCGCACTATGCCATCTCTCGGCTAATGCAGTCAATAGTGCCCTGTTGACCCTGTACTGTGGGATCTTGAGAAGGGAACCCAACCCACATATAACAATAAATCCTATCTCTGCTTGAGATACTCTGGGAATCATCTCCCATGTACGGGGAAATCTCTCTCTGATCTGGAGGATATTAAAATCCTCCTATAAACATCAAATGCATCAAGATCAAATCATCAATAAGGATTATCAAATTAGAAAGAAAATCATGTCAATCAAGAAAGTGAATCATATCAATCAGTAGCATATTCATTACTATTTGTTCTTCAAGAAGGAAGACAAATTTATCAACTTCTACTATCTGTTCTTCAAGCAGGAAGACAAATTTATCAATTTCTACTATTTTTTTTCATTAAACATGGAAACAAATTTAACAGCCAATCGGCTCAACATCAACACCATTACTATTTGTTTTTCAATCATCAAAGAAAATTTATCAGAATCATTTTACTATTTGTTCTTCAAGTGCGAAGACAAATTTATTAGACAATCATCGAAATCAAGTTAATCTATTCTTGGTGTTATTCAAAATCATTACATCAGTTGTCTAATACAACAACAATCATCAAGCAAACATCAAATCAATCTCAAAATAGCAAAATCAGCAAAAATTCATGGATATGCTAAAATAGTTCATCGATGCGCTATTTCATCTATGCACTACTTTATCCATGGATGTGCTAAAACAAAGATTTTATGCACTAATTCATCTATGTGCTACTTTATCAGGGGTATGCGCTAATCTATCTAGTGTATGCGCTATTTGAGCATCGGATGCGCTATTCTATCAATCCTATGTGTTATTTCATCTATGCGCTAATCTATTCATCTATAAGCTAAAACAGTTCATCAATGCGCAAGGTTAAATGTGCTATTCTAGCTCTCCTATGTGCTAATCTAAGGCTCGCATGCGCTAAAACAAAATCCTATGTGCAAAAGAAGAAATTCAAAAATTCAAAAAAATGAAAAAATCATCAAAAATGCATTCAAAATTCACGGAGGATCAAGCAATCTTACCGAAGGTCCGTACGCTACTAGTCTCTGATGACGGTGGGCTCGCTCAAATTGTTGGCACTCATAGTGGATCAACATCTTGAAAATTTGTCTCAGAGCTCTGAAAACTACAAAAGGCTACTGTTCAAATGACAATGACTTTTTACCTTTTTCCACCTTTTAAGGGGGTAAAAAAGGGAAGTTCTTCTTATTTTTACTATGCAATGCGCTATTTCGAGAGATAAATCAATGAATTCTCTCCAAAATCATCTCAATTCTTTCATTATCATCATCATCATTCAAATAATGCGATTTATCTCTCGAGGGGGCATATAGCATTAGTCAATTTTCAAGGTCAGGGGAAAACTTTTTAATTCTTTGAAGCAATGCTTAAAACACATCACTTCAAAGAGGGGCAAAATGTACACATCTAAAAATGGTCACAGTTAATCAAACCTATTAATTAATTAAATATGAATTATTTAATTAATCTTATAAAGTCATCTACATATAAATAAAATTAATTATTTACTTATATCATTCACTTTTCTAATTCTTCTAGCTTAATTAAATAAATAAGTTTATTTAATTATTACCATCTTCCTCTTAATTAAATTAATTAAATTTCATTATTTATTTATATTAATTATCATAATTCTAAATTTGAATTTTCAAATTATAGAATATTCTTCTTCACTTCACATTTAATTAAATATTCTAAATGTTTAATTAGAAACTTTCCTCATCTCACACTTAATTAAATATTGTAAATATTTAATTACTTTCGTTTTCATCTCTCACACATAATTAAATATTAATTATTTCAATTATGGAAGCTTCTAAATTTATTGTCACATGTAATTAAATATATTTATTTATTTAATTAAGGATTTATCCTCAACTACCAACTAACTCCTCATAAATGAAGTGCACAAATGGCAACTTTCCTTCATTTTTGAATGGAGAAGGTTGTGTAGGAGGAAACATCTCCCATTATTCTCTCAACCTTCCATCTTTCTCTCAACTTCTCAATCTCTCACCGTTCATCTTGACAAGTTTGAATTCATCCATTGATCTTTGCCAACTAGATTTTTGCCTCCAAAAATCTATAAATACAGCCCTCTTGTGAGTTGAAAAAGATCCTAGATTTTGTGAATTTAAGCATGATTACTATATTTGCATTCGAATCAGAATTTAGCATTTCAAGTTCATAGCATAGAATTTTAGTTTTAACTTCATAGCTTCAATCATTTAGCAAATAAACATACATTGCTACATAATCTCATTCTCCTAAGTTGTCATTCCAACAAGCTGCTGCTTATACCAATTGAGATCCAGTAACTTGCATCAAATCCTTGGAGATAGAGGACAATGGAACTCATTTGAAGGAGTTGTTGTTATTTAGATTTTGTTTTATCTTTTTAATTAGTTTCCTTTGATTTAATGTTTCATTGGTGTGTTAGTTTATCTTATTAATTAGTCCACATATTCTCACACACACAAGTATTTACAAAGGCTGGCTTAGTAGAGCCTAGGAAAGGAAATAATTCTTAAGGTTTCTCCCATTGGCGGGCAATGGGACGTCTTCACCAGTCAATTTCTTGAGGTGAAAAGCATTGTCTCCTAGAATTTTAGAAATTTGAAAGGGGTCAAGCTAGAGCTTGTTGAATTTGTCATGTCCCACATTCTTTTCATGGGCCTTTTCCCAACATAGGACCAAATTAGTGATTCTAAAGTCCTTAACTTTGGCTTGATGGTCAAACCATCTCTTGACTACACCTTGATGTTTGGCGAAATTTACAATAGCTTTATCATGAACTTCTTCTAAATGTAAAAATTCAGCTAGGTGAGCGGCTTGGTGATCCCCCTCGTCATAATAAGTATTGATAAATTGGAGGGTGGGGATCTTTAAGTGTACGGGAAAGATGAGCTCTAGTCCATAGACTAGATGAAATGGTGAATCTCTTAGGGAAGCCTTGCGATGTGTGTGATCTTCCCAGAGGGTAAAACGTAACTAGGCATGGGCCAATATTTGTGATTCTTATCAAGCAGCTTCTTGATCACAATGATCAAGTTCTTGTTGGTGGATTCAACTAGGCCATTTCCTTGAGGGTAGTAATTGGATGAAAATTTGAGGGCAATGCCATAATCATAGGCCCAATTAGTGAATTTTAGTGAGGAAAAGGTGGGGCCATTATCACAAACAAGGGCATATGGGAAACCAAAACGATTCAAGATAAAGATTTCAAGAAAATTAGTTACTACCTTTGTGGTACATTTCCTACATGCAATAGTTGCTATCCATCTAGTACAATAATTAGAGGTGGTTATAATGTACTTGTGGCCTACAGAGGATGGAAGAACTACCTGACCAATGAAGTTGAGACCCCATTGCACAAATGATGCTACTCTAGGACTGGTTGCAATGGGACAATGACACTTCTTTCTCTAATAGAAACGGTTTGAAAAATGTGGTAGGTTTGGACGTGATTGTGCACATCCTTGAAGATGGTCGGCCAGTAATACCCAACCTACAAGATTTGATGAGCAATGGAAGGGACAAACCCATGGACGGTGCCAAACTTATCATGAAATTCTATTAAAACCTGTGTTGCTTCTTCCTTTCCAAGGTATCTGAGGTAGATCCCTTCATGATTTTTCTTGTACAGAATGGAACCTTGAAGCATATAGTTGTTTCTCTTTAGCCTAAGGGCACATTTTTGGACCCGTTGCAAGCAAGGAAGGCACTTGATATGCAACAGATAGTAGACAATGTTGTCATACCATTCTCCATGGGAGACATCCTCAAGCTGATATTGTGGAACCGTGAGTTTAGGACCTACCTCTGGCAGTGTTTCAGCTATCATTTAGGTAAGGGCCTACCCTCTTACTAATTTCATAGGCTGAATTTCCATATCATATTCCTACAACAACATAAACTATTTTTCCCTTCTTTCTCCTAGTTCACTTTGCATTAGCAACGTTTTCACTATCGGATAAGGCACTATGGAAAACACCTTATTACGGAGGATGTAATGTCTAAACTTCTTGAGTCCTCTGACTAGACCATATGCATGTTTCTCTATGTCATGTTACCTTAGCTCAACATCCTTTAATGGAGAAATCATGAGTAAAATCAAGTGTTCACTCCCTTCATCATCCTTTTGTGTCAATATGCCAGCACACGAATGGTCTGAAGTAAATAAGTAAATATAGAACAACTTCAAGTATTCAGGGTTGACTAATACAGGTGCATCAACAATTGCTTTCTTAATTTCTTCGAAGGATTTCTTTGCCTCTAGTTTCCAATCAACTTTGGTGTCTTTCTTTAGCACAACATTGAGTGGTTTGACTATTTTAGTAAAGCCTATGATGAATTTCCTGATGAAGTTTATCTTTCCAAAGAAGGATTTTTGTTCTTTCTTGCTACCTAGCAGTTAAATGTTCATTATGGCTTGGATTCATTCAAGGTCTATGGATATCCCTTTCTCAAAGAGGACATGCCCCAAAAATTTTCCCTCTATAACCCCAAAGATACACTTCTTTGGATTCAAATAAATGCCAAACTCTCTGCATCTCTGGGAGACCTTACATAAATCAGAGACATGGTCTCCTCTATTCTTAGAAAAACCTCTAAGATCATCCATATAAATAATTATACACTTACCAATTATTTCTTTGAAGGATATATCCATCACACGTTGGAAAGCGGCGCTAGCATTGATTAGTCTGAATGACATTCTCCTGCACACAAAGGTTCCCCACTTGGTGGTGAACATTGTCTTGTGTCTATCCTCATACTACACCATTACTTGATTATATCTAGAGTATCCATCTAGGAAAGACATCATTTGAGATTCATTGACTATTTGAAGGACTTCATCCAATAAGAGCACAGGGTAATTTTATTTCTTCAAAGCTTTGTTCAAGTTACAGAAATACATACAAACCTAATTTCACCATTCTTTTTTCGAACTGGAACCATATTTTCCACCCATATGGAGCGTATGACTAGAAATATGATTCTCACGAACAACAACTTATGTACCTCTTTGTAAATAATTGGTTCCAATAATGCATTGACATGGTGTTGTCGTTGTCAAAATTATCTCACACCTGGCTTAAGAGGAATGGTGTGTGTGATGATTGAGGTGTCGTATGTCTTCAAATCCCCATAACTCCAAGCAACCATGTCATGGTACTTATGCAAAGCATTAATGATCCCTTTCTTCTCTTCTGGTGTGTACACCTTACCAATGAATACATTTTTAAATTCCTTGGATGTTCCAAGGTTATGGGTGTCACATTGATTGCTGATGGAGTCCTTATTTTCTTGTTGATCTTGATCTCTGATCTGATCTAAATCAAATATTCACTCAATCTAGACCATACCTCGGGGAATGGTGTTGGTTTTGAGATTAATGACCCTTTCTATATCTAATTCAGCCTCTTCGGGCTTAGCCTCATCAATGATCTAAGTTGCAAATACATCAAAGCTGGTGATGAAGTCTAAGATGTATTTATTATCATTAAACACTTGGAAATTGGCCACATTGTCTGGCACAAACGAGGTGGAGGTGAGCTCAACAGTCAACCTTTTGAGACTAGATAATGATAGAGGTTGGAGGATGTTGGTCGCTTGAGCCAAGGCATCAACCGTATAATTCTAAGAGTGAGGGATCAACTGAATATTGAATGAATCTAGGCTCTCCATGAGATCACATACCCTATGCCTATAATTAGTTAAAATTCTATCATGATAGGAATAAAGCTTTCTAACTTCTTTTATGACCAACTCTGAGTCACCAAACACTTGTAACATTTTAACCCCTTGTATTAAGGCCATCTGAAGACCAAAGACTAATGCCTCATACTTCGCTACATTATTTGTGCAATAGAACTGAAGTCTACGAGCAACAAAGTATGACTTACCTGTAGGCTTGATCAATTTGAAGCCAACTCTAGCTCCCTGCTTGGATTTGGACCCATCAAAGCATAGCTTCCAAAAATTGGAATAGTCCTCAACCTTAGAGTTTATGGAGCTCACTTTTTCATTCAACAATGTATTCACTTTGGCAACCTTAGGAGACAATGTGGGCTTAGCATAGCTTCAATCTAGTTGTACCATCTGATGTTCTCTTTTTGGGGAAACACATCCTTTGATATGTTCAATTTCCACTTGGCATAAACATAATTCAAACTCGGAGTGGGAAACATTGTGTACCTTGCACCAACTAGGAAAAAGTAGCTCTTGAAAATTAATTCTTGCACCCAAATTGAGTTGATCCTGCACACATTTTTCTATGAAATCTTGGAAACCATCAAGTAATCCAATACTACCATCCTTGTAAGAATCTTCATCATCTGATTCAACCAATATCTCTATACTTTATGGCATGTGACCCAAGCCGACAAGTGGATTACATAACACCAGGAGTACTTCGTCAGCCATTTCTTCTTGATAAGATTCATGCTCATCTAGATATGCCACAGGGTAGCAATTTCCTAATTTTGTTTTAGCAAATAGTACCTCATTCATTTTGTTGTACTCATTAATCATGAATTTCATGCATGGTTCTCTCTTAATGCGGATTTGATTTGGTAATCCTTTCCATGGCAACCATAAGTGAGAATAATCGGTGGTTGCATATATGTTTAATGCTCAAGTGAAATCCCTTCCTAGAATGATACAGTATATGTCAGGGATATCAACAACTTGAATGTCAATTGTTTGTTGTACCCTAGGATCAAAAGCAATTTACATAGGTATCCTATTTATTTTCACCAACTATGTTGATCTTTGTCTTGTCTAGTTGTGTCACCTTGCACTAGGAGGGAGTCGGGACTATTCCCAAAGCTTTGCAAACCACCAGGGGCATGACATTAGCAGAAGCCCCCAAATCAAGCAAGCAATTATGCAGATTTTTCCCAAATATCCTGATGGTGATCAGGAATGGAGGATTCTCCAGCTTTCCTTGAAACAACCCTCCAAAAGTGTCAACTTGGGCTACCTGACCTTTATCTTTATTGTTACCCTTGTTTTGGGCTTGATTCTGGTCTAATTCTTTGGTAGGTTTTTTGTTTACCCGTTGATTTGAAGGTGGGTCTACCTTCTTGTTAAATATATGGGGGACGAGAGGCTCATTTTGTGAATCATGAAAGGAGACCCTCTTGGCGGGTGTTTCCTGGGCTAACTTAGATGAAGGAGTCCTATTTATCATTCTAAAAAATGAATTCCTAACTATTGAGACCTTAATTAACTCAAAGGTAGATAGGCTCAAGTTGACCTTCTTAAATTATTTTGTTATATATTCTCCCATTTGTTCAATTTCGGATTCAAAAGGGGTGTTGTGAGATGATCCAATGGGTTGGTTTTGATTTTGGCCCTACTACCTATTCTTGTTAAAGTACCAAGTGGGTATGTGAGGATAGCCTAGGTTATTACTGACATTCGGGTTAGGAGGGGTACTAAAGTTGTTAGGCGCAATTGAGGTTGTGAGAGGACCACCTATTTTCCTCTTCCTTAAGTCATATGAGGTTTCCCTTTGATGAAACATTTGGACTTCATCTTATCTTGGCTCTTCCTCATCCACCAGACGATTATCTATTGAATTAAAGAGTTGATACAAAGGGATTTTGACACTTACCTCTTCCACTTTCTCATCATTTGTGGTGAAAATATCCTTCTCAAGCACATTTCTCTCACCCTTGGGGAAAGGAGCTTGATTCACAACCAGCACCGAGGAATCATATGGTTCAGATGGAACAAGGTCCTGGCATCCTGAACTATTGACCGAATTTTGGACTTCCATTTGGAAAATTTTGGTGGTTGTCTAGAACTCTAGACAATTCAATTTGGAGTGTCTACTCATCTTATAGATACAACACTAGCTAGAAAGGATTGTCTCAACCAAGTATACCCTGCTTGTGGTCTTATCATTATTGCTCAATTGGTTGAGTGGCGTGGGAATACCATTGTTGTTTGGCCTAATGGTCCATGTTCATTTTTTCATTTGTGAGGGTCTTTTTCCAAGGTTTTGTCTCAAATTCTGCCCTCTCTCATAATTCTACCCTGAAGAAGCATTTGAATCACAACTTTCATGGTTGATGTTGGCTTGGATGCTTCTTTGTGAAGCCTACAACTAATTGTTCTGATTCTGTAAGTACTTCATTTCAATCGACATCTTCTTAATCATTTTTGTTAGCTCCTCTATCTAATCCTTTTCAACATGGTTTGGTTGTGGCATTGAATTTTGAAGGAAGACTAGTTGCACTACTGGTTGATTTTGCTGAGTGGGTGGAAACTTGAAGCCTTGGAGGTATGAGGGCACTTGGGGTGGATGAGCATAGACCTATTGTTGTTGTGGCTACAATTATTGAGGCATGGGAGGCTCTTGATTCAATGGTTTTCTAGGGTGAGGCACCATTGCAAGTTGAGGGATTTGATTCATCAAGGGTGTTTGTTGTGCCAGAGCTTGAGTAATCCCTTGAACCTGATATGGGGGAGAAATTGGTCCCAAAGAGGGTAGCGGTCTAGCAATATTCTACCCTAAATCCATATTGGCTTTAACTACTTCTGTTCAAGCATCCAACAACCAACTAGGTGGTGGGTTCATCCTCTTCACCAAGGTGGAAGTGAGGTTGTCCAAGGCTACATAGTATACCAATTGAGCAGATGCATCATCAACCACATAGGGCATTTGCAACGTCATGTACCCTCAATGAAATCTGTCACTAAAAGAGTTGATCAGTTCATTGATTTCTCTTCGAATGGAAATGAACTGTTGGTATAACTCAAAGAGGTTGACCTAGATCTTAAATTTCTTCATGAAAGCATCCTTCAAAAGATCCCAAGTGGTTATGGATCTTGGTGGCAAGTTAATGTACCAGTAGAAGGCCTTGTCGCCCAAAGAGTAAGGAAGAGCCCAAATGCCACATCCTCATGTACAATCTACATATCTTTCAAAGCTATTTGAAAGATCTCGATGTGTTCTTCTACTGTCCTTTGTGGATCCTAAGGGTTAAACTTGGTGCAAAATCCCTTTGGGTTCTTTGGAGTATCATAGTTAAAAATAAAGGACAAGGGAGAAGGATTGTTGCCTAGCCATGCCATAGGAGGTGGAGGTGTGGGAGGCTATGATAGATTGACCTAAGGCTGCAAATGGATAGCAGTAGTAGTTGGCATAACGCCCAGGAAAGGAGGTGTGCTGAATTGGAAGGCAACACCTTGGATGTGGGAGATGGCAACCTAGAAGGCAGTTTCGAGTGGCTGAGGAGAGGAAAGGGCTACCAACGGTGAAGGAGAAGGTGAAGGTGAGTGGTTGGATGGGGAATATGTGGATGGAGGTGAAGTGGGTTGGTTGGAAGTGTTAGAGGCAGATACTTCCCCTCTTTTAGCTCTTCTAGCCTTGGTAGGGGGTGGTAGCTCTTGAAATTCCCCTTTTTTTGGTGTGGACCTTAGTACTCGATGGAACCTCTCAGGGGAGAAGAAACTAATTTGACCCATCTTATCATGATTCAAGCCCTCCCTCTAGTGCCAATTCTGTTGATGGGTGGTTTTGCACTTCTGAAAAAAGGTAATGCATAGATGCGTCACCTCTCTTGAAAGGTAGAAATCTACAATAGATTACAAATTACTACCACAAGATCTTTCAGGTGTGATGTCATGACTTACTTGGAATGCCTTAGTTGGTTCATGTGATTTTATAGTAATCATATGGCAACCTTACGCATGCTAATTTTAAGGGAGATTGGTTCTTGAAATGGAGTTCCTAAGGAGTTAGAGCTGATGTGTAGTTGCTGCAAGTTCAAAACAGAAATCTAGACTCCACCTTTATCATTAGATTTTGCCTTACCATGATTCCTAAACTTTGTTTAAATTACTATTTCAAAGAAAGATCAAATGGTAAATGAGGGGAGAAATTTCCTAGACCTACAACTATTGATCAACAGTGATAATGGAGGACACTACAGTGGACAACCTTCCTAAAACTAAGTTCCATTTAACCAAATCAACTTACAATATCATGAAAATGTGTTGTCTTCTAAGGTCCATAGATTTTCCATCATTCATTCACCATGAACATGAATAAAAGATGAAGTTTAAAGTGCAGCAATAAATATATGTGTTCATACTAGCTTTGCACTACTATTTATCATCAACAAACAACAAAAAGCATGAACAATGAAGGGCATCAATATAACAAAATCCTTCAGCATCAGTGAACAACATTTACCAATCTATTAAAGCATGTAAACACATAGAACAACAAAGTAAATTTACTCAAATCCACTAACTATGAGGAGAAGAATCATGAAACATGCATGAAACTCAAGAATCCACAAAAATAAATGAATTTCTATTAGAATTCTAGTAGCATGTCTTTACAACAACTCAAATCACCCTTGAAAATGAGAGGAGACCCCCTATTTATAGTGCTCAAAAGGAAAAATGAGTGGCCAAGATTTAATCTCATTGTGTGGCCAAAATTCACTACAAACTAGGGTTTCACCTACCCCCAATATTTTATAATTTAAAATACTTTGCTTTGTCTTTTATCCTATTTTGTCCTCTAGTGCATGTCATTCTAGAATTTTGTCTTTTGTTGATTGTTCTTTGCTATAACTATATAGTGACGAATTCATCATCAATAATAGGCTTTCCTTCCATTTTCTTTGCAATGGCATATTCCATGAATTTTCCTATCAATACCTGAAGCTTATCCCACTCCATTATATATGATTTAAGCACTTGAAATGACAAATTTTTTGATCAGCCTGTGATCAATTGCCAGTTCTTCATGCACTTGGGCATGGCCTGAACCATTTGTTTAGATTGGATGGAAGTATTGGCAGTGAAGTCCATAAAATTTGGCATTAGCAAATTTGTTGTCCCTTGCTCCATTTTTTAATGGAAATGTGGCCTAATTTTCCCCAGATCGAGCTCAAGGGCCATCATTTCATAGTCAGTCATTAGCTTGAGGTAATCCTCAACATCGGCCATGTGTTGTTTGGCCCACTCTAAATCGAGTTATACCTCATGGATCACTCACTCCAAGACTTCTTTTATGTGGTCCAAGCTCATCTTTCAGGTCTCAACTAGCCACTGATCAGCCTTGGGTACACCTAGCTCCCTTTCCCATAGTCTGTGTGGTATCTTGAGGATGGCTTCAAGTTTAGGATAGGTGATCCCATATAGTTCAATGAAGCAGCGGAAAGTCCTCTCACCATCCTCTAATTGATTTTTCATGTCCCAAAACTTGTTAATGGTTTAGATGGCATGACTAATGCCCATATCACCATTATAAATTACCCTTTGAAACCAATCCTTAGTGGCCTTAGTCCAACTCTTTCTTTTTTCTAGATTTTCTAATTGCTATTTTGACAGCAGCAGTGGCAGGGCCGATGATGTTGGCAATTCTTTTGGAGTATACCATTTTTGTATGTAGTCATTTAGCTCTACTACCTGCACCTTCAATTCCTCCTTTGAGGATTGGTCTTTATTTGTTTGATGTAAAATTGTAGCTATGGACCCCTAGAGTTGATCAATATTTTTCTCTCTTGTAGCTATACCTAGGTCAATGGTGGATATGTTGTAGGTCACCCCCTCCTCTTTATCTAATACCGAGGTGGCAATTTTCACCGTTTGCGATCCCTATGCATCCATCGTGATGTGTGACCTAAATTTCTGATTTTTTTCCTTCTTGGCTCCTATATGAGCTCTCGCTAGGATTGCCTCCAGTCTTTCTTTCGGATCCATAGGGGTTGGGGCCTTCTTTTGCATTTTATTCTCTATCCATCTAGGCATTTCAAACCCTTCCTTGGGTGCTTCATGATCACCCTCTTGTCTTTGAATATGTTGGATGGCCCATTCTTCATGGCCTAAAGCCTCTTTCTCTATTTTCTCTTCTTCTTCATCATCTGAATCTTTGATAAAGGTATCCTTTTCCTTGGTAGCAACAACATTTTTCTTGGGGCTATCCTCCCCTTCAGGAAAATTTTCTTCTTCCATTTCAAGCTCTATATGGCATTCGACCTGAGGACTCTTTCTCATCTCAACCTCTTCTTCGAGCTTATCTTCTTCTTTATTTTCATCTTCCTTCTTTTCTTCTAAGGACTGCCTCCCTATTTCCTCACCAACATTTTTCGAGTTTCTTGGACAACTCTTCTTCAAGCTCTTGATCAGAGGAATCTATTACATATTTGACATTTTTTTCCTCGACATCTTCCTCTGAGGAGTGAGACTTCTCCTCTTCATATACCAACTCATCAATGACTAGATGTTCATACTATGGATGTGCATGGTAGTCATCATTGTAAGGATCCTCGGGCTTGGAATCCTTTTCCTTTTCAGCTGCTTCCCTCATTTTCTTTTTAATCTCCTGCAAAATATGCATGGTTGTCTCCATTTTAGGTGATTTTGTTGAAGGAGGGATGGGGAGACCAACAATGACCTGAGCTAGGGAAACATGCACCATGGGATTCATTAATATTCCAGAAAGCTCCATGGGAATATTTTGCATATGGCTAGAAAATTATTTTGGGAGAGAAAGTGAAGGCATAGTAGTGGTGGTGGCCAAGGGAACCATGGATGATGAAGACATGAAAGAGGAGGAAAGTAGGGAAGTCATCACAGAGGAGGAATCCCTAACCACAATAGGAGTAGTGGGTGAGGTGGAGGCAAGGTGAACCAAGATGTCAATTGCAGGAAAGGAGGAGATAGCTAATGCCTAAGATATCGGAGGAGTGATGGAAGTGAAAATGGTGGTGGCGGAAAGGATATAGGTAGTAGGTGGTGATTTGGATTTCTCGGCCTCTTCTTCTTCTCCTTCATATACTGGATCTTCTTGAATTGTTGGCATCTCAGAGAACCCGCCAAACTTCTTTTCTTTCTTTTAAGTTTCAGCCTCTGACAACTTTCTATAATAGACCTTATGCTTTGGTTGATGCTTTGATACCTCCTTTCTTTTATAGGACCTAGTGGCAGGAGGATATTTCTAAGCCTCTTCAGTTGCAATAGTGGTAGTTCTGCTATTTGTTTTTCTTTCAAGCTCGCCATAATTAATTTCATCTCCTTGAAGTTTTAGCTGAGCAATTTGGGCATCGATCCACTGCCCTGCCTTGTTCTAAATTAGCTTTGTTAGAATGTCGAGGTCATTGAACTCTTCCTTGTTCCAGTCTATGAGGGGTAATGGCATATTAGCAACAACATTGAACCTCGGATCTACAATTGTTCTTTCATCTTCAACAATATAATTTGGTACTGGGAATAGCTTGATTTTTTTGACAAAGTACGTCGTCATATGCATGTAATTGCTCATGTGCACCTCTTTGTCATCTCAAAAATTAGCCCAAAAATCTTCAACATTGTGGAGGTGGGCATACTCCTTTCCTAGAAATCTCTTCAATTTTTCATATGGGTCCATTCTCGACCGAAGAGCGTATTGGCTTAGATTGTACTCAACAAGTTCCTTTGTAGAACATTTGACACATTGGGCCACTAAGAGAGCATACATTCCCTGACCAAATGTAAGAGGATATGGAACTGCAGCCTGGTGCTTTCCATCAAGAAGACTGTGGGCATGTTACAGCTGCCTTGATACTTCTAACAAAATCATCCGGTCATTTGGATATTGGGGCAGGTTGTATGGTCTATCACTAAAGCTCTCGATTTGGATATAAGTAAATTTGGGAAACTAGATAAAAATGAATCTAAACCTTTGGATGAAGGCGTGGGCACTATGAGTGACCCTTCTCTCAAAGTCCCCTCCAAGAAGCCCGATGATGTGCCTGATGAAGGCATTGTTCACCTTGCAATAGTCTCTCTTGAAGTTCTAGTATTGTAGCTATAGATACTGGTCATACACTCTCAATTCTCTTCCCGGAGTTGCACTTTGTGCTACAAACAAAACTTTGTATGGATTGGCATCTGCTAGAAGGTAGAATAGATAGGAGGTCATGTAGAACTGATAAGACTTCTTCACTGCTAGGAATTGCTCATGCAAGTTCTTGCTAATCATCCAAGCCCAATCGAACTTGGCGGTGCCTCCGATAATCTCTTCAATGAAATAAAACATCCAATCATAGAAAAATGTTGTAGTTGGGATGCCCATGACTCTACTTAGAAAAGTCACCAAATCATGATAATCTTCATAGAAGTCACTCCTGAACAACTCTTGGGGTACTTTTTTTGCACTACCCCTTTTGTCCTTTAACCAATGTTGGTTAATCAGATTTTTGTACTTCAAGGGGTCCACCTTCCACATGTTCTCTGTGTATTCCATTGATTCTTGTTCTGCGGGGTCATGAGTGGGGATATAGAATGTCTATGCAATAGACTTGGCGAAGAGATCAACCAACACCTGACCATCCTAGTCTACAATATTTCTTCTTTTTTCTTGGTAGGCTTCTCTACAACCCATTACCAATTTTGTGGTTACAAGATCCAAAGGGAAGCCAACCCCCTTAGCCATACCACTCTTCCTTATTCTCTTTGCATTTTTTTTGGTAGGTTTAATTATAACCATCTGGCTGAACTCATCTATATTTATGTGGTTGAGGTTGGTTTCTCTGATTTTGTCCCATTCAGTAGCGACCTTGGAGGTGACCTCCACTCAGTGAAATTGAAACCTCATCTGATCTTTATCTTCTTTCCCTCTTGGGGCCTTAGTAGGTTTCTTCCCCTTTTCTTTCTCAATGGATGCCCTCGATGGCCCTGCAACTAGTTCCATAAATCCTACAGGCGAAACATGTAGTAAGCATATTCATATATAGAATGATGGGAGCGTTAGAAAAAACCTACAAAAAAAATGTTAGATCGACAAATTCATCCTTCAATAATCATAACATCTCTTAAATTTCATTATTTTCCTTTCTTTTGGGGAAGATTAAGAAATGTGAGCCCAGGGATGCGGGTTTCCCTAGGCTAGCGACCATTTTGGAGGTAGCAGTGAGCAAACGACGAGGAGGGCACGATGACCCGTAGTCGGCCACCCGCATTAGGATTTCCGCACTATTAGTGGGGTCCACCGAGGTGCTAAGTCACTTGGGGGATTCAATATTTATTGCCTTTGAGGTCTTTGAAATGGTGGTGCAGTCATTTTGGCATGCGGGTCTAGGGGTTGCGGAGGCAAACAACATATTTGCTGCTTGGAGGTCCGTCATTTGGAAAAAACACTGGCATGAAAGAACCTTGTAGATGGAGTCTCGTAGGGTGCAATCCATAGGCATGGAGGATGGTCATTTTTATTCTTTAAAAGATCAAGTACTCTGGAAGAGGGGCGGGTAAGATCATGTAGGAAGCAGCCAAATGGTGGTCGTTTTGAAATGGAAAAGATGGGATGGAGACCCATAGGCGGTGGTTCGCACCATCATTGGTAAGAAGTATCACTTTGGGCAAGGCTAAACGGCTGTAGGAAGGTCAAACCCTACAACATGAGAGGTAGTTTAAGCACAACTATTTTAAAACAACGATCATGGAATGGTCGGGACAAGGTGATGGCCCATAGACGATCAAATAGAATAATTTTACATGAAGGGACTGAAAGGAAAAAGACAATGAGAGCTCTATGAAGCAGATGGGTGAAAGGATTCAGTTGTTTTGAAATGGCTATTAGCATAGGGTGGCCCATAGTTGGCGGCCCGCAAGGACCAGCCTGCTAGCGCCTAATACTTAGTAACTTTTGAGGAGTGTGAGTTGGTCGACGAGGAAGGGCTCAAGACCCACCAAGTGGACGAAAGGGTGAGGTTGGAAATTTTTGGTTTTGGTGTTGTTAACGGCGGTGAATAGTGGGTGGTGGTCCATGAGAGACAACCCGCAAACAGTCGAATAGAATAAAGGTTTCCTGACGGTGAAAGGTTCGGTAGAATCCATAGAGCGAGAGGGCAACAAATGACAATCATTTGGAAAAATAAAAGGCAAAGAGCCAATGGCATTAAGCGGCCCACAAAATCAGTCCCATGATGGTTGATAGCCACTGGGAAGATTTGACTAAGTGTTGGATTTGATCTCGAAATCACCAAAAATGTGTCCGTAGAGCCCGAAAGGTGGAAGGCTAGGGTGAGACAACCCTTTTGAAAATGGAAAATAGAAGGGGCCATCCGCAAATGGAATCTCATGCTCACAGACCCGCAAAGGCCATTTGGGTGCCCACAACTTAAGTTTTTCTTAGGATTAAAGGTGATGGTGGGGAGATGGCACCAACCCATATGAACGGGTCTGCCAAAGGCAATGGTTATGGCTCAAAGTTTGACTTTCAAAGTGCTGACGTATCAATGGTGGAGGTATGTTGGCTACAAGGGTTCAATGGTCCTAGTTAAGAACAACCACAGAGGAGCTAAGTTTTTCCTTGCTTAAAAAGGCTGAGATTCAAAGGATTTTTAAATTCTAAATCATGGGTTTTACGTAGAAAACCTTATTCTAGTGAATTTTATCATTTTTTCTTCTAAACTCCTAACCAATTTGTAGAATTTTACAGAAAAAACCTAACCAGATGGTGAAGGAAACCCTACCTAAAAATCTAGCAAGGAACATGAGGAATCCAATGGCAACAATGAGGCTCGAACATCGACAGGATCTTGTAGGCATGGAGGCGGTGAACGCAAGTGGCGCACTAACAGATTTTAGAGAGAATGTTAGTGATAATGACATCTCAACCTCACTATTTATAGAAATTTATGCATTAAATGTCATCATTAAATTCCTATGCGATGGTAGGCTTGGTTGGTGGGCACTAATTTCAAATAGTCGTCAACGAGAAATGTGGAGCCCGAGGGGCAGGTTGTAGCCAGGAGTTCGTCATTTGGAAATGGCCAGGGAAACGGATATGGGGAACACGAAACCCATAGGGTGGATGGCCAAAATGACTTGGAAATCATGCAAGCAATGAACAAGGGATGGAATTTTGCAAAGGGCAGCCCACTAGGGAAGACCCAAAAAGTGCAAAGGATATCAATTTCAAGGACTTAGGGAAAACTGTCAAAGGAGCTCCGCAAAGGCCAAAGGCTTAGAAATTTTGAGGGTGGTGAACTTTGGTCAGCTTAAGATGATAAATTTTAGGGCTCACTGACCATTTAAGACTCAAAATAGGTGGCACACAAAATGAGGCAAGGGAAAAATCGATCTGGCGAGCAACAAAAGGGAGGGTCCCCGTTCATAACAGGGCATGTGTGTTATAGGCACAACAGTAACAAACATTGAAGAGGAGATTGAAAAAATACCTAAGGAGACTCCAATGGAAGAATAACATGTATCTACCTCCTCTAGAGCTCCTACATGGTGGTGGAAGTAGAAAGGATAAAAACTAAGAAAAATCCAAGGAATCTTGACACCACAAGAGTCAATGAAGCTAGGGAAACAATAACAAAGATTGCTACCCCAATAGTAGATAAGGATGAAAAAGAGTTGCAAGCATCAAACTATCAACAATCAACTATCAAATTTTAATATGGGGAAGCAAACCAAAAGACAACAAATGTCCTCCCTGGACTTGGTCGTGGATTCTAGAAAGGCTCAAATGAATAAGGACAAATAAACGAATGATGAGATTAAGGCTCAAATTGGGCAGATGAAGACGTTTCTCAAAATTCTAGTCTCCCTAGCATAAGATCAGCCCACTTCTTCAAAAGCCCTAGTTTTGATGAGCAAGAAGGAGATGGATGAATTCAATGAGATGAAGAAGTCTCAAATTTTTGATAGATGGATTGAGTAGTTCAAAATATAAATGGAGGAAACTTTGATATCTAATTATAAGCAATATAAAAAGGCTTATACCTTAGAAGAAAAACTATAGAAATATACAGATAATCTAAGGGATGAAGATGAGAAATATCGGATAGACATAAAACACCTCCAAGAACTGAATAATATGAGAGTACAAGAGTTAAGGCAAGCTCTTATTTTGGTCGATGAGGATATCAATTTTGTTAGTAAATGCATTAATACTATATCTTTTAGAATGGAGCTTATAGTAGAGCATCAATTAATCCTGCTAGAATTACATAAGGATCTATATGATAATTCTTCTTACTTTGAAAGTTGCATCATCAGCATCATCATCCCTGATCTCCTACTACAAAGTACATTTTGGCAGTTGTTTTCATTGATGTTAACACTAAGGAGATTGTTGGCAGATGTGATTATTGGTTGTAATTGATGTTAACCCTTGGAATTGGTTTTCTTTGTTTGGGATAATAATGGTTGGATGTCATGCCTTATCAAAGAAGAGAAGAATTGAATAATTTCATTGTTGGATGTCGTGCCTTATCAAAGAAGAGAAGAATTGAATAATTTCATTGTTGGATGTCATTCCTTATCAAAGAATTATTATTTTTTATGTTCATATAATGCATTATTACTGTCAGTCGAGTTGATTTTGTAGCAATATATTAAGATGAGGATTAGAATAATTAGGATAAGGATTAGGAGAATGACTAATGTTGGAGAGATGTTGCTAAAGTTTTATAATCTATCTCATGCTCTCTCTCCTGATGTTTCTGATAATATATGTGTTGTTATTTAAGGAATTTTTAGTCTCCACAAGTTGCTCAAATGTTTTTGGTTCAGGAAGTTGCATTGAAGTCTATCTAAGAGAATGGTTTGTATTCCTCTGTTATTGCAGTTTTGTTTTTGTGGTTTGGTATTCAATTTCAGTGCTATGCATACATTTCACTCCTATTTTCTCTTGTCACATGTGTTTTCGAGGAGGTTCTTATGAATTCCAAAAGTTTGTACGTGTTTCTAGTTGTTTGGACTAGTCTGGGAAATGCTCCACATTTCTCTACATTAATGTATTTGTTGGATGTTGTGGTTGCATTGCTAATATGTAGTTGTCATTGATGTCAACTCTATTGGCATTGATGATGCTTAAGGTTGTATATGTCAAGGATATTGAGAAAATTGTAATAAATATATTGTAGGCAGCTAGTGAAGAAGGTGTAACTGATGAAGAATCTGATAAAGAAACTAGAAATGAAGATAAATGGGTATTCATTGCCATCAAAGAAAATGGTCAGGTTTCCATTGAATCTACTAGAAATATGAATGTTGAGAAAGCTCTTGCAGAAAAAATTGAAGAAAAAGATGAGTGGGTAATTGACAGTGGATGCTCACATCATATGACTAGTGACAAGAGAAATTTTGTAAGCTTGGAAGACTATGATGGTGGTGTTGTAAGATTTTGAGACAACACTTCTGGTGTGATTCGTGGCAGAGGCACTATTTCTTTTGGTGGTAAGCACAATAGTGATGATGTTCTTTATGTAGAAGGCTTAAAGAATAACTTGTTAAGTGTTGCACAGATGGTATACAAGGGTTACAATCTTCAATTCAAGTATGGTAAGTGTAGAATAAGGGTAAGTTCTGGAAATATGATTGCTATAGGTACAAAGACCAAAGGTAATATCTTTCATTTGAGTGCAGCTAGTGAAATTTTTTTAATTGCTCAAATTGATGTAAGTTGGCTATGGCATAGGAGGTTGTGTCATGTGAACTTTGATAACATTGTAAAGATAAGCTCTACTCAAGCATTCAAAGATATTCCTAAGTTAGTGAAGCCTACTAACAATATGTGCAAGGAATGTTAGATGGGAAAGCAAACAAGAAATTCTTTTTGGAGAAAATAGTATAGCTCCAATGGAGTACTAGATTTGATACATATTGATTTATGTGGTCCATCCAGAATCAAAAGTCTACAATGTGAAAGGTATTTTATTTTTCTCATTGATGATTATTCTAGAATGATATGGGTTGCTATCTTAAGAGAAAAACATGAAGGATTAGAAAAATTCAAAATTTTCAAAGCTATGGCAGAAAATGAGATAGGTCAAAAGATCAAAAGTCTAAGGTCGAACAAAGGTGGTGAATTCACTTCCTGGGAATTCAATTCTTTCTGTGAAGAGCATGGAATCCAACAAAAACTATCTGCTCCCCGGACCCCTCAACAAAATGGATTTGTTGAAAGAAAGAACAAAACCATCCTAGACACTACCAGAACCATGATGCTGGAAGCAAATGTTCCTCATTTTTACTGGAGAGAAGTTGTAAGTACTATTTTTACACCATTAATAGGGTGAATTTCAATAGTAATTATGGTAAGATACCATTTGAGCTATGGTTTGGTTATAATCCTACTATCAAGTATTTCAAAAAAAATGGAAGCAAATGTTACATCAAGAGAGATGATGATATAAGAAAGTTTGATGCTAGAAGTGATGAAGGAATATTTTTGGGTTAATCTACTAAAATCAAATCTTACCGGTGCTTTAATAAGAGGTTAAACAAAATGGTTGAAAGTGCAAATGTCAAAGTTGATGAAGATATTGTTAGACCATCCAGATGTAGTGGATATGATTCGGATGATCAACATGATAATAATAACAATGGAAATAATGTTCAGACACATAATCAACTTCATATTGTTCTGGTGAACCAAGGGAATCAAGAGGCAGAGACTAGCAGAAGTGCAGAAGAAAGAACACAAGAACAAGAAGTAAGAGAAAATCCCAAAACTCCCAAGTGTGTAAGGAAAAATCACTCTGATAGTCAGATCATAGGAGACAAGAGAAAAGGTGTGCAAACTAGAAGAATAATTTTGGAAGAGTGTTGTATAATTTCTAAAGTTGAGCCCAACAATATCAATGAAGCATACAAAGATGAATATTGGATTGAAGCCATGAAATAAGAACTAATGTAGATAGAGAAGAATAATACATGGGATCTTGTTCCTAGACCTGAGAACAAAAATCTGATTGGAACCAAATGGGTGTTTCAAAATAAGCTGAATGGGCAAGGTGAAGTGGTCAAAAACAAAGCAAGACTAGTTTGTAAAGGGTACTCATAGATGGAAGGTATTGATTTTGAAGAAACTTTTCCCCCTGTTGCTAGAATTGAAGTTGTAAGATTATTTCTTGCTTATGCTACTTTCAAGAATTATAAAGTCTATTAGACGGATATAAAGTCAACATTTCTAAATGGTGAGCTAGAAGAAGAAGTCTATGTTGAACAACCAAATGGATTTCAATTGACTGATGAAAAGGACATGGTATGTAGATTGAAGAAATCTTGATATGGACTTAAGCAAACTCCTAGAGCTTGGTATGCTAGATTGGATAAATACTTGTTGAAACTTGGATTCAATAAAGGTACCGCTGACAACAATTTGTATTTCAAGTTGGATTAGAATAAAGAATTGATCATTGAAATTTTTGTTTATGATATTATTTTTGAAGGTGATGATGATTTGTGCATGAAGTTTGCTAATGAAATAAAAAGTGAGTTTGAAATGTCAATGATAGGATAGCTGAAATTCTTTTTAGGACTACAAATCACTCATTTAGATGATGGAATTTTCATATCTCAGTCTAAGTATGTGAGAGAGCTACTGAAAAAGTTTGGCATGGAAAATTCAAAGCCAGTTGGTACACCTATGGTAACCGGATGTAAACTTACACAAAATGATGATTCTCCCAAAGAAAATCAGACAAGATACAGGTCAATGATTGGTGGATTACTTTATTTGAATCAGACTAGGCCAAATATAATGAATGTTGTATGCATGGTTGCTAGATTTCAAGTTGATCCTAAAGAGTCTCATATGACTATTGTGAAAAGAATTTTTAGATATTTGAAAGGGACAGTTGATCTTGGTCTTTGGTATCCTAGGGATGACGATCTTATCCTGAGTTCTTTCATTGATGTTGATTGGGCAGGACATGTGGGTGAAAAGAAGAGTAGTGGTGGTGGTGCATTCTTCTTAGGGAATAAGTTGGTATCTTGGCTAAGCAAAAATAATTTTTTTGTTTCATTGTCTACTATTGAGGGAGAATATATTGCTACTGCAAACAGTTGTACGCAAGTATTGTGTATGAATCAAATGTTGAGAGATGTCATAACTGAGTATGTATAACCCATTTCCATATTCTCTGACAATTCAAGTGCCATAAAATTTTCCAAGAATCTAGTGCTTCATTCAAAGACAAATCATATATCCATCAAATATCATTTCTTGAGAGACAAAGTAGGTGACAAAGAAGTTAGATTGGAGTATATACCTACCAAGGAGAAAATTTCAGACATATTTACTAATCCTTTTCCTAAGGACACTTTTGAGTATCTCAGAGACAAATTAGGGGTGATTTCCCCTCCTAATCAGAACTAAGAGATGCAAGTATTTTCATCAGTCCATGAATTCAAAGCCATATCTTATTCTAGATTGATGTTGTGTTGGTTGCTACTTAGGGGGAGTAGTTAGATGATTCAAATATGTGATCAGAGCATGTGTACCTTTTCCATTGATGTCAAAGGGGGAGAGAAGAGCAATGAAAAAAACATAGGAGAAGAAGGAAATAGGAAAAGAATGCACAATCTCAGGGGGAGATTGTTGGAGAAGAGTTAGTTGGGTTGATGGTATTATTTTTCACATCATGTTTTGCCATCAATGACAAAGGGGGAGATTTTTGGATGTTGTGGTTGTTATTGATGTCAACACTATTAGCATTGATGATGCTTAAGGTTGTATATGTCAAGGATATTGAGAAAATTGTAATAAATATATTGCAGGAATCCAGTGAAGCTGAGAAGGTCAGAGTGGTGGAAAGTGTTGAAAGTTGCTAATCTGAAGGTGCACTTCAAAGGGTTTGTTGTTGAAACTTTCTAGTATGTTATCTGAAATTTTCAGAGGTTCGCATCAAGATTTATGGAAGTTATGAAGATTTTTTCCTATAGTTATTTAGTTTTTGTAGATGGTGCTCTCGGATTAAGAGGATGAAATTCTGGTAATTTCAGTTGTTGTGTATTTTTTTGTAATTTTCAGATATGTTTCTAGATCATGCTCTATTATTTTGGTAAATTCGCATTGACTAACATGTTTTTGATTGAATATTTTTCATTGTATGCTTGAAGTTTTCATGTTCTTGGCCAACATGATGGTGGTAGCGTGTTGCAAATCTTTATGGATTAATATTTTATTGTTTGGCATGTTCTAAGGTGTTTGTTTGGGTCCTCACTATGTTGTCATTGACTTGTATTGGTGTGCATTAATATTTATTCATGTATTGAGGCTGACAATTGTAATTCATTATTTATTTGTGGCTGACAAAGTAGTTGACATAAATCTTTGTGGCAGATATATAAGAGCAATTTTTTACTCATTTTGAAGTGTGATCAAGGTATTCTTGGTGTGTGCAAGTGATGTACATTGTGAATAAAGGTCAAATCATTCAAGAGAAGAGAAGAGTGTGGAAGAGTGTGTAGAAGTTTTTGTGTGCCTAACCGGAACTGTAATTAGGTTTTTGCAGAAGTTAATTTCTCAGTTCAACTTCATCAGATGGATTTAATATAATTATTGTATGTAAGGCAGTGAGCCTTCCTTTGAGCAGTGTTCTCTATGCAATTTGCTTGAATGTAAGTGCATTCATCTTTTATTCTTCATTATACTTCTAACAAGGTATAATCTTGTGGAATAACATCCACTGTGGTTTTTCCCCTTACAGGGTTTCCACGTATAAAATCTTGGTTTTCATGTGTCTCTGATGTGTTGTTGATTTATGCTTGCACTGTTATTTATAAGATCTGAGATTTAAGGTTGATTAATGTTGAATAAGTTTGATTTTAGTAACAAATGATTCACCCCCCCTCTTAGTTGTCTATCCTTGTTTTTCCAATAGTATCTATTTCTATATATTGGTGAATGTGTTCACAACATATATGAAATTTCTTAGTTCCAATATCATATGTTGAAGTGGTCTACAAGATGTTCTATAATTGTTACATCATTTGGTTATGTATTCTATGTTTCTTGAATAAATATTTATGTACCTATTTTGTCTATGGTAGTTGTTGATGGCTTGAAAGTATGAAAGAAGTGTATGGAAGTGATGTTGGATGTTCAAGGAACATCCCTATGTGATATTCATATTGCTAATTGGACGCTTTGGTGCCACATTACATCTTGAGTTGGTTTTTTGGGTTATTGTGGGTATCTAGATGATAAGGTTTTTTCCTTTGCTTAGGTCATGTTCTTGGGGGCCTACACCAACAATGGAAGATGTATCATGATAGATTTGGGTTTTTTCCTATCCTATTTAGGACTACATCAAGTAAATTCAATTGAAAGAGTGTTTATGGTCCAACTGGTTATGTGCTTCAATGTCTCATCCACATGTTTCCTTGATGTCAACTTTGGTTGATGTGTGCCTATGTGTAAATAATTTTGGATCACATTGAATGAAGTGTAAAGATTGTTTTTCATCCTCTCTATTCTCAAGATATGATCGCTTCATGCTTTGGTATCCAACCGGTTGAATTCATTGAACTTATTCTCTTCGTAGCTAACCTAATTGAAGAATTAATTTTATTTATTGGATATAAATGCAAGATCATTTTGGATGCAACTAGGAAAAAGTGTGTACAAGTATGAAAAAGTGTGTAATCAAGCTATATTATATATCAAATAGAGATAGTGCTAAATATTATGAAAGGAAAGATAAATTGAGCTTGAATGCCTCATTCAATAGAGAGTTGTGTTGCTAATATTTGTAATTGTCTTATAAATCTTTTGTATCCCGCTCTAAGATAGTGAATCTCATTAGGTCCTTTTTATCTTGCTCCTGGAGATGGTTGGTACTTCAATGTTGCAATTCCTTTTTGTTTCTTGTTGTAAGGTAGTGAGCCTTTCTATAAACTTCTTTTGGTAGTTCAAGCCTTATATGTTGAGTTAAATCTCACCATGGTTTTTCCCTAATTGGGTTTTCCATGTAATATAGTGTCTCTTTGTGCATGTGTGTGTTCTCTATCTCTTTATCTTTGGTTCTGATCTAATTACTACTATATTTTTCATTCGTAAAGTTTTTTGAAGGTGTTAAAGATTCAAAACATTTATATCCTTCCCTATTACTACTTTGCTTAAAGTTCTATCTCTATCTTCTAAATGATTTTTTGTTGTGTAGAAATTTTCATGTTCTCGAAGGGGTTAAGTTTTGTGTAGACTGATTCACCCCCTCTTAGTCTTTGGAAGTTTTCAATAATTGGTATCAGATCCAATTTCCTCTGTAGAAGCTTAATTGCTTGAGGTAAAGATCCAAAATGGCACATTATGGTTCATACAGGGTTCTTAGGTTTGATGGGACTAATTAATCCTTATGTAAATTGAGAAGGGAAGGATACCTAAAATCTCTTAGGTTTGTGGTGTGGCAATCAATCAAAAGTGGTTATACTATTCCAACCACTCCTCTTAAAAATCTAGCTGAAATTAGACTGCATGAATACAATGCCAAAGCCAAGAATGTTATCTTGTGTGGGTTGCCTAACTTAGAACTTTTGAAGGTGGTGAATTGTAGGCCTACCAAATATGTTTGGGAAAATATCACTAGCATCTATGAAGGAGACACTAAAGTGAAACAAGCTAAGATATAGATCTTCAAAAGTATATTTGAGACTCTAAAGATGACTAAAGATGAATATATTGAAAGTTATATGCTTTGGGTACAAGAAATTATCTTTGGGATCTCTAGACTTGGTGGAAAATTAAAAGAAAGTGAAATTGTAAAGAATTTTTCGATACCTCTCACAAAATGTTATAGTCACAAAGTATCTACCATTGAAGAATCTAAAGATTTGGATCAATATTCAGTTGATGAAATTCTTGGTATTCTTACAGCCTTTGAGATGAGAGAAATTGGTATTAAAATGAGCTTAATTATGCCTTAATTTAGTGTTTTAAAATGTATTTTACATATTCATATTAAGTTTAGGGCCTTTTACATAAAATGGGTTTAATTATGCCTTAATTTAGTGTTATAATATGTATTTTACATATTCACATTGAGTTAAGGGCCCTATTAAAATAAAATAGACTTAATTATGTCTTATTTATGGTGTTGTAATGTGTAACTTTACACTTTCACACTTATCTATGACTTTATTAATTAATTAAGGTTAATTTTCCTTAATTGGCCCCTTTAATTCAAATCCAAACATAATTAATTTCAATTTTTGAAGGGTAAAACCTGACATTCATTAATGCCTAAACATAACACTCATCCTTGAATAATATGTGTCATAGGTAGGTGACCTAGGAACCATTCACCCAAGGGCGAATGGGTCCTCACTTAGGCCTAGGATCTAAATTTAGATTTTTTTTTGGCAGTATTTTAATATTTTCAAATTTATACCTCAATGGCAGCTTGTGATATTTGAATTAAGGATAAATTATTATAAATAAAAGGCTATTTAATCAAATCAAGTCTAAGTTTTCTAGAGAATATTTTAATTATATTTTTGGGAGATCAATTATAAGAGCCAATATTATTGTCAAGGGCATTCAAGAGAGGATTTCTTCATCATTTGTTGCAGTAATCAAGATCCAAGAATTATGTCAAAGTTATGTGGATGCATGCATGTTTTTGGATCTAATATGTTGATGTAGGTTTCATGATTCAATCAAGCATTCAAAGTATCATTTTAAGCAAAGATTCAAATTCAAGATCCACATCCATTGAATCCATTTCATGCAAGTTGGAAAACTCCATTATCAAAGGTTCATCCAAGGGTTTAGTGAGTTATGACATGGAATTTTTCAAATTCATCATTCCTTTCATGCTTTTATTCATTTCAAGGTTTAATTACCAAAATAGGGTTTGACCAAGGAAAACCCCCATTCACCTAATGAACAACATTTTTCCCTCTTGATGTGTGTTTTTAAATTTTAGTTGGAGGATCTATTGAAGAACAAAAATTGCAAAGTTGTCAAAATTGCATTTGTTGTCACCATTCTTACAAAAATAATGAAAATTGACCTACAAAATTTATTTTTGGCTTTCTAACTATGAGATTTGGGAATCTCGGAGTGAAGACACAAGAGAAAAAAATTGAGAAACAGATTTTTAGGATCTCTAGCCAGGACCCATTCACCATAGAGAAAATGAGTCCTTAGTGTGCTTCAAAAAAGAACTTTCTACAAAAGGTACATATCATTTATCCCTTCCAAAATTTCCAAATGCTTTGTAGGTTTCATTGTATTATGCTTAATATTCTAAATGAAATTTGTAGCTTTCAATTTGGATTGTTTTTTCTATTTTTAATCTTTCTCCCCAAAGTGTTGTTTGACCCAAACCCCATCCTTGCAAAAAAGGGAAATTTGTAGATTCACACTTTGACTTGATTCACCTTGACGTTGATAGTCATTTCACTTGGTGGATGTCATTTCCTGATGATATTAGATAAGTAGGACCCCTTTTCCCTCTTTGGATCCTCTTTTTTTTTTTTGCAAATTCCCCTATCCTATTTTTCTATATTTCATTTTGGTGAACCCAACCTTGTACAACAACATTTCTGAAAATTGGAGTCCTTTTAACCCTAGATCTAAGTTTTGAAATTGATTGCATTAGGTTTTCATTAGAAGCATTAAACTTAGGGTTCTTGAAATCTTGCATTAGTTTTCATTTCATATAAGGGGTTTAAATTTGCATTTCTGCATTATTTAAATCTAAAAAAATTCAAAAATTTGTATGCATATTACATTAATTTTGTATTGTGTTTGCATATTAGTGTACTTTTCATCATTTATATTCAAAAATTGAATCAAAATTTTATTTCAAAAAGTGTCACATAGTTCATCATTTTTCATTAGTTTTACTTGCATTTACACAAAAAAAATTGGAAAATTTTGTTACAGAAATACTAATCATAGACCTGAAATAGAGAACACATATAATCACTCAGAAATTACATTTTTCAATTTTAAAAAACCATATACCAGGACCCATTTTCCCCTAGGTGAATGAGTCCTTGGAGGCCTGCAAAAACCAACTTTTTAAATATTTTTTGTGGTTTTCTTCATTTCCTAAGTTTGTTGGTAACCCATTGTATCAGTTTGGAAAGTTTCAGGAATTTTTGTTTTATGTATCTAAATCATGTTGGCAAGAGACACTACAACTTTCATCTGGTGTTTTCATTGATGGAAAACCTATGCATTGATGAAGTACACATATCCTCATTCAATCTTACCAGTAAATAGATTGATAATCGACAAGGTAGAACATAGTATCTAATAACTTAGCAGTTAACGATCTATGTAAAGATTTCAGGTTATCATTTTGTGTTGTGCATCTCAGGAAATGATTATTGGTGTAATATATCTCTATTGAGACTGAATCACAGTGGCTCGTATCAATTTTTATGGGAATTAGAAGATCTAGTTAGTGCATTTTCAGTTTTTCTTGTATTCAGGTCGACCTCATGAATATATTAAGTCGTGGATGTATGATAACTAATTAATTGAGTATCTCTATGTTTGTATATCTTCATTTGGGTCCTAGACAAGTTGTGGCTGACCATTAAGGGTACGCATTTCATATTTATCATTATGTTAGCCGTTAGTTGTAATTTTTTTATGTTCTATTGAAGCCGACAAAGTGTAAATAAATCCTATGTTGTGGATATATATACATGATCATCCATATCATTTTTTATGATGTACATATGTAGTGAATGTTTGAATTGTGAGTTAGAGAAGAGTAGAGGTGCGATAAAGTATAGTTTCACTTGTGTATAGAAGATCTGTGTTGTGTGTATGAGTAGAGAAAAACAAAATTACTGAATCAATCTATAAGGTAGAAGATCTATCATTGTGCTTAATCTCAAACTGTAATCAAGCATTTTAGATGCTATCATCTCAGTTCAAATCTTCAGATGGTTTTAATTTGAAATCTTGGGAAGCAAGCCCTCTTTTCTTTGATTAGTGAGCTCTAGGAAAGGTGCCTAAATGCAAGTGCATTCCCTTTTGTAATATTCATTTTGAGTATACTCGTAATCATAATTGTGGATTGGCCATCCACCGTGGTTTTTCCCTTAACAAGGTTTCCACGTAAAAATCTTGGTGTTATGGTGTTGTGTCTATTTTCTTACTTATTATTTATGTTTGAATGTTACTAATGCTTGGAAGTTAAAGGTTAATACAATTAATCTTTGCACAACACTGATTCACCCCCCCCCCCTCTTGGTGTGGCTTGTTTCCAACAATTGGTATCAAAGCTAGTTCCTCAGAAGAAGAATTCTAACAGCTTGGGAGATCTTGGAATAAATTTAAAATGGATTCAACCAGTCTTGAACAATAGCTTATGGTGGCCCTAGATGACCTTGATCAGTCAAAAGCTAAAGTCCAGAAACTACAAGTGAATCTCAATGATGCAAAAAAAATCATTGTCTCTGAAAGACAAAATCAACAAGTCAAGAGAGAAGAGAAAGGAACTTTGTGATCAAATTCAACAAAAAGATAACAAGAGAATTGAAGATGAACCAACCACTAAAGACCTAAAAGAAAAGATAGAGGAATGTGAAAAGATTACCCAAGAGAATACAATTCTAAAGGCTGAAATGAAATCCATCATGATGAGAATGACCAAAGATATTGAAGATAGAAAGAAGAATGAAGAAGCCTAGCTCAGTCCCTGAAAGAAAAATATGAAGTATGTAGCTGACTAGATGATGAATTGGAAGTATCCAGAAGTAGTGAAGAAGCACTTGAAAGATAGATGGATGATCTCAAAAATGAACTTGTTATTGCAAATGAGTACAAGGAGAAGTTCAAAGCTAGCTCAGCCATGCTCAATGAACTAATTGATAATCAAAGGACTCATGGTGATAAAAGAGGTTTTGGATTTGAGAAAGGATTCTGGACAAAGGAGATTCAGGCAAGGAAATCAGATGAACAATGCTGGCAGGTATTTAGTAAGACAACCTAATGCTCAAAGATTTCATGGATATTGTTTTAATTGTAACAAGTTTGGACACATGGCTTCTCAGTGCAAAAGTAGAATGAACCAAAGTGGTCCATCTTTCTCAGGTCAGTGTTTTAATTTATATAAGATTGGTCATAAGTCAAATGAATGCAAAACTATGATGAATCAATTTCACATAAACATCGGATGTTATACTTGCAATAGACTTGGACATATTGCTAATCAATGTAGATCAAGAGGAAATCAATGGAACAACCATTCTAGTAAGAGGAATGTTGTATGTTATAATTGCAACAAAATTGCACACATTGCTACATTCTATCAGAACACAAAAGGTTCAATAAATCAAAGGAAAAATATGCAAAAGGATGTTAAAGCAAAAGGTAAAGTCACTATAGATGAGGTCAGGAAAAAATGCAGAAAAAATCGATGAAGAAGAGTCTCTCCATTGAAGAAACCACACCTGCACCAGAACCTACCTCCGGTAACTCCTCTGGGAATTAGTCTCAGGCCTCTGGCCTAGGGGGGGTAGTCAAGAAAATCATTAAACCCCCTAACCGATAAATGGCACAAGATGTAAGTAGTTACTGGAGATGCATATATGCCTAACAAATATTTTGGAACTCATCAGAGGAAGTGGTATACCATATTAAAATTCTACAAAATATTTATCAAGTTTATGTACATAGAAATGGTGCAACCGAATGAATTACGGAAAAGGCATTTATTACGAAAAAAAGGTTAGGTATGCGAATGATAAAAGATCACTTCTATTCCTCATTTGTCACTTTTACCTTTGAAGAGAAAGAAGTTGGAAAGCTCCAAGCGACCTAAGGTGAATCAAGGCAAAAATCAAGTGTGAAAGTGATTCAACGATCGATTTTTTATCTGGCACAAAAAGATGTTTATCAAGAACTTCTTGGATTTTGTGATTTGAAAAATATGAATACTCCTTTAGTAGTTGAAGTTAAGGACATACCTCATCTTGAATTTAAATTGCATCCCTACAAGTCTTTAGAGACTGATCCATTAGGGGAATTTTTGTCAGTTCTGCATGGAGTCTTGCATACAGAGGACATTAAGGTTTACATTCATGCAAATATTGAAGAGTTGGGAATCTCTCAACTTATGAATCTATACAATCATCATATTGTTGATGAAAACTTCAATGTAAAACCAGAACACCAAATTTTGGAAACAAATAAATTCACTCAAATGGTTAAATTTCCTATGTTATGGAATCGGAATGGGTTCATTATGTCTTGAGTTGGGTACATGATGAGTTTGTGTGGCTTAATATTCCCTTCAAAATTACTAAGGAAGCCATAAGTGCAGTAACTGGTCTAAATTCCTCCGATGGTCTACCTATTTTGAAGTCTGTGAAAAATCAAATTGTCACCGATGATATAGGCTCAACATATGGTAGGAGAGCAATCATTGTTGACAATATTGCTGATATAAATGTTAGATTTTCATCCATGGTAATTGGTTATAAGATTTACCACTCTAGCCAAGAAAACATTGTATCTGGTATGGCGATTTATGCCACCTACCAAATGGTGAAATAAAATGTGGAATATGATCTCTATGAATTATTAAGGATTCAGTTGATGGAAAACCTTGCGAAGATCAAGAAAGACAAGAAAAATCCATTCAAATATGGTAGTCTAGTTTTATGTTTATTTTTTTATTTCATGGAGGAAGTCTCGAGTGTTGGAAAAGTTCAATGACGAAAGAACATCTCGGTAGCCGAACAGATTAGGGATCTATTATACAATCTTACAAATATCAAAACTAGAAATGAAAATATCTGGGGTTATTTCAAAATCTTTCAAGCTAGAATGCAAGCTAGGGAAAGAATTCCCACCACCATTGTGCATAAATACAAAGATTCAATCTTCTTTATGGTGAATATCGATCAGTGCATGATGGAGGCAGTAGATCCAAGAACTATTTGGATCATGCCTATGGGCTATGAGGTCAAGGGAAACATTTTTGAAATGTATGCCCAACATCTGATAAGAAACCTTTGGATCCGACTGAAGATATTTTTGGTACCTATGCAGATAAACACACTAAAATTCATAATGAGCTTAAGAAACCAATAATAACAAAAAGAGTAAGAAAATAAGTTGAAATTCTTACAAAAAATTTGGGTGTATCGATGGAGCAACTAAGTGAAGCCAGAAAGAAAAAGGAAGAAGGTGAAGTAGCAAGGCAATCTACTAAAGAGGCAAAAAAAAGCACAATTAGTTGGTCTGAAAGCACCACCTACCCGATCTAGAACAACCAAAAGCTCGGCATCTCACTCAGCTCCTGCAGTGAAATCTACTCCTATGAAAAGTGAAAGAAAGAGATCCAAAAAGGAAGCCAAAGGAAGGAAAAGAAAAAGAGTGTACATGATTGTTTATGATGATGAGGAAACAAAATCTAATGAAGGTGTTAAGGAAATCAAGCAACAAGACACTAAACCAACAATTGTGCCAAAACCCTCTAGTATAGATGCTCAGGCAAAGAAGAAGACCAAGGTTGAAACACCTAGTATGGCTGTTGAAAATTTTGAAAAAGGAATAATCTTAGATGGAAATCTTAAACCTCTTTGTCAATGGTATGAATCTTTCTCTGAATTTGATAGAAGAATTCTAGAAGAATCTAAAATAAAGCACATGAATATATTCAACAAATTTTTGGTTGAAATCAGGCCTAGCCTCCCAAAAAGTTTGTATGATATTTTGGAATCAAGGAGATTAAATGCCCTGACTGAAGAAGAATGAATGAGAGAGAGAATTCTTGCAGAACTATGTTCGGAAATGTTTGTGGAAGACATGCAAGCATTCATGAACAAAGCAAAAAGGAAGTTCAAAAGAAAGTCAAGGGTCACTAAACTGATGATTGGTCAAATAGATGAAGTTATACAAGAAAAAAAACAAATTTTGAAAGAGCTACTACTGAATGATATAATTAAAGTTGTGTCTAAGGAGACTCATATAGATGATGTCTCATCTAATCCGGTCAAAGATGCAAAAGAAGGAAATTTTGATGCCGGTGAAAACCTCAAGATTCTACTTCTAGATAACAACATAGAAATCCCCATGGAAGTTGAAGCAACTACGAATGTATTAGTTGATTTGGTAGAAAACACTGAAGAGAAATCAAAAGCTTCAATTGAGGAAGCATTAGTTGAGGAAAAGAAAAGTGATGTAAAGATGAAGACAAGAGACACTGTCGAGACAGTTAAAAAATTCTTGGTGGAACATAAGGAAGAGATTGAACTAGAATTAATTAAAGGTCCATTGACCTATCAACCTTGAGCCCAATCTAGATTATGAAGGTGGCCTCGTTTGCTCAAATAAAAGCTCAAGAAGAGTTGTTAAAATCTCATATTAAAGATAGTGAATTGTTGGCACTTGCGTCTGGAGTACTGGAGAAGATCATGCCCTTCTTTGTGAAAGATCAAATTGAATCTTCATCTAGTGAACTGAAGAGGCTTATCAGCTTCGTGAGTACTCATTTTGAGTCTCTTGAAAAGTTTGTGTTGGCAAAAGTGAAGAAGGAATTTGATGCTAAAAGGTTCAGTGGACTAAAAATATTGATTGCCAAAGACAAAGTCACCTTAGCCAATTATGTCAAGCACATACAGGATGCCTTATCTGAAGGAGGCAACATTTAAAAATCTTGTTTGTCTTTTTCAAAGTTTACAAAAGCAAATGAGAAGAAGGTGAAAGACCTAGAAAACCAATTAGCAACTATCTCTGAGGCATTTTATCCCTTATCTAGTCATGTTGGGAAGGTTGAAGGTGAAGTAATTTCTCTTCTAAATAGAATAAAAGGGTTGAAGCATGAAAATGATAAAATTATCTCCAAAACCTGTGAACTTAGAAGAATCATTAGCCCCAAAATTGATGTAATGGGCAGTGCCCTAAAATGAGAGGAAACTATGGTAGTCAATGATCCAACCAGCCTGGAATCCGTAGAAATGCTATATTATCTTATTTGTGGAAACATAACCATAATGGAAAGTCTCAAATGAGTTTGAGACTCAAACCTGGCAGAACTAAAGAAGGATTTTGTAGACATCTTTAAACTTTTGTAAGGTAAAGAATCACCTTTATACAGACACAATTTTGATTAATTCTTTTTGGTATGTGATCCCCACCTTTTCCATTGATGTCAAAGGGGGAGAAGTGGAGTGAAAAATTTATTATCAGCTCAAGGGGAGAGTAGCATTGAGAGTAGCATTTTTAATATTTTGAAATTTTGGATTGCAGTGAAGTTTATCTTGGTACTAATCCGACACTTAGTTATTTTTCACGAAGTGTTTCCATCAATGCCAAAGGGGGAGATTTTTGGAAAGAGACACTACAACTATCCTCTATTGTTGTCATTTATGGAAAACCTATGTGTTGATCATGTACACATATCCTCATTCAAGCTTACTGAAAGATAGATTGATAATCGACAGGGTAGAACAAAGTATCTAGTAACTTAGCAGTCATCAATTTGTGTAAATATTTCAGGTTATCATTTTGGTTTGTGCATCTTAGGAAATGATTATTGGTGTAATATATCTATTGAGACTGAAGCACAATGGCTCGTATCAATTCATATGGTAATTAGAAGATCTGGTTGGCATATTCTCAGTTTTTCTTATATTCAAGCTGACCTCATGAATATATTAAGTCACAGATTTATGCGAACTAATTAGTTGAGTATCTCTATGTTTGTATATCTTCGTTTGGATCCTAGCCAAGTTGTGGCCAACCATTAAGGGTACACATTGCATATTTTTCATTATGTGAGCCGTCAGTTGTAATTTTTTTATGTTCTATTGAATCCAACAAAGTGTAAATAAATCCTATGTTGCAGATATATATACATGATCATTTGTATCATTTTGTATGATGTACATATGTAGTTAATGTTTGAATTATGAATTAGAGAAGAGCAGAGGTGTGATAAAGTGTAGTTTCACTTGCGCATAGAATATCTATGTTGTGTGTATGAGCAGAGAAAAATAGAATTAAAAAATCAGTCTGTAAGGCAACCGATCTATCATTGTGCTTAATCTCAAACTATAATCAGGCATTTTAGATGCTATCATCTTAGTTCAAATCTTCAGATGGTTTTAATTTGAACTCTTGGGCAGAAAGCCCTCTTTTCTTTGAGAAGTGAGCTCTAGGCAGTGTGCCTGAATCCAAGTGCATTCCCTTTTGTAATCTTCATTTTGAGTATACTCAGAATCATAATTGTGGATTGGCCATCCACCATGGTTTTCCCCCAATAGGGTTTCCATTTAAAAACCTTGGTCTTATGGTGTTGTGTCTATTTTATTGCTTATGCTTTATGTTTGAATGTTCCTAATTCTTGGAAGTTAAAGGTTAATAAAGTTAATCTTTACACAACACTAATTCACCCCCCCTCTCAGTGTGGCTTGTTTCCAACAAATCATATCATCCATTTAGTTTAGCCATTTTGAATCATTTCAGTAGAAAAAATAATTAGATCTGAAAATGTTTACATTATTGAAGCTTTGCATCATGTGGATAAAATTACTTTTAAATTTTGGAATCACAACATTTACATTCATTAAACTTTGCATAAGTTGGATAAAAGTACCTTTCATTTTTTGATATACATTGTTTATATTCTTGAAGCTTTACATAAGTTGGATAAAAGTACTTTTCACTTTTGGAATCAAAATGTTTACATTCATGAAACTTTACATAAGTTGGATAGAAGTAATTTTTATTTTTGGATATAGATTGTTTATATTCTTGAAGCTTTACATAAGTTGGATAAAAGTACTTTACATTTTTGGATACACATTGTTTATATTCTTCAAGAATTGCATAAGATGGATGAAAGTACTTTCCATTTTTGGACACACGATGTTAGTATCTTATCTTTATAATCATGCCAAGAAAAATTTCATCTCTCCCCCTTATGAGAATGCTTAAATGAAAGATAATACAATAATGGAAAATCATGACAATAAAACTTGGTCTTCTCCCAATATCTCTCCTATTTGTGAAGAATATATTTTGGTGTTAGAAGATCATACCAATGAGAGTTATGAGAGTCCTATTTGTTTCTCTTTCCCTACTAAGTAAAATATTATTGAACAAGAGAATGCCATCATTGATAAGTAAGAAATTCCAACAATTTATGACTCTCCTACTTGTGATGAAGTTATTTTAGAAGAACCAACCATTGAATGCCATGAATATCTAGTTTGTTTCTTTCCTAAAAACACTCCTACTAGGGAAGATATCATGGTGGAATAAAATGATAACATTGACACATATCTTTCAAACAATATTAATGTGTCTTCCTTAGATGAAGATGATGAAGTGACATTAGACTCCCCTTCACTAGGAGATCATGAAAATAAGGATAAGTTTATTGAGGTTATGAAAATTAGAACTCCCTCGAGTCCCATAATTATTAGACCTAAAAATCATTTAATTATTGAACCACCTAAGCCTCAACTTATCCTCTATCCACCCACACAATAACTACAAGTTCAAAATAAACTTGTGCTTATCTTAGAACTACCTTCAAGGCAACTTAATAATGATAATGTTTTGTAGAAACAAAATTGCAATACCATTGTTCATACATATAACACTAGAAACAATTTTCAACCAAGAAAAAAAACTCCAACATCCATCGCATTGCCTCAACCTATCTTTCCTAGTGCTCTCATTTTCCCTAACATAATGGAAAGGAGTATGATCTTGTTGAAAAAAATAATAATACTCCCAGTAATATATCCTTATGGGATCTTATTCAAGCCTCCCCTCATTATCATAACATGATTCGAAGTGCTTTATAACAAGTTCCTACCCCTCCTAATTTGCAACCAAATGATATGGCAGGCCAAATTCAAGTTATGAATTTGTTCAACCTAGTCATTAATCTACATCAAGATGAGTTACCTTGATTAGAATTGAAAAACAAAATGAATATTTCATGATAATAGCTATATCTAATAGGACTGGGAGAAAAAGAATCCCTATTGACAATGGTTCAGCCCTTAATGTGTGTAGCATAAACCTTTTGGATAAGATTAGGTAGACAAAAGCCAAATTCAATCATACTCTTTATCTATTCATAGGTTTGATAACATAAGAAAACAATCACTTGGTGTGATCACATTACCTATTACAGTTGGAAAGGCCACATTGCAAACTATCATCCATGTTATACCTCATGATCTTTCATATAATCTTCTTTTAGGTAGGTCATGGATTCATGAAATGAATGGCGTTCCTTCTACTCTTCATTGTAAAATGAAGTATTTCTACAAAAATAAAGTTTACACACTCAAGTCCGACCCTAAACCAGATAGTTTTCTCATTGAGAAAGACAAGGAAATTCCTTTGAAAACATTGACACCAACTACACAAGTAGAACCTATGCAAGAGAAAGAAAAATAAAAAGAGAAGAATATTGTTCATAAGTCACAAATTTATTAGAATATGATTGGGGTTCCTTCTATTTTACACCTACATTCATGGGAAAATACAAGATCATAACAAAAGAGTTTGAAAATAGAAAAGAAAAATCATTAATCTCAACTCAAAATTTGGAAGCATCCACTTCAACCACTTTAGAAGAAGAATCAAATTACACAACAAACTTTGATGAAGTTCATTATGAACAACCACCAAATCCAAAAGAAATGAAAAATCTTTATGGAAGAGGTTATGAACTTATGAAACAACTTGGTTATAGCAGAAAAGGATGCAGTGCTAGAGAACAAGATATTTATGTCCCTATAGAACCTAACATGCTAGAAACAACTAGTGGTCTTGGTTATTGTCCATCAAAAGAAACAAAAGAATCAAAAAAACCTTGAATCAATACCAGCACTATTAAAAAATATTCCCCTAAGTCGACTTTAACATTAGCGCATCCTAAACTGATAGAAACTAGTGTTCTTGGTTATTGTCCTTTGAGAGAAATGAAAGAAGCAAAGAAATCTTCGCTTAACATCAATTTCATCACAAAAAACATTCCTAGGACATGTCCTAGTAATGATTGGAGTTTGTTATATTTTATTCCCTCCTTTAAGGGAAAGTTAAAAATATCATAATCTAAAGAGTCTTGTGTAGGTATGACACCTTGTACTAAGCAAGAGATATATTTGTCACAAAATAAAGGAATATCTTCTACTAATTATCAAGAGTATCTTGTTGAGACTCCTCCAAGATAATTTGATATCTCTCCCTCCAATAACACGAAAGAAGTTTTAAAAAAAGAGTTCATGGGCATTGTACTAATGAATGTAAGGCTTTAAGTGATAAAATTTAGCATCTTAAGGATTGTGGTGCTCTTCCTTATGTTGAAGCTAATTGATATTGATTTTCATGTTTCTCATCAATCACCTTGGTTCACCCTTGTCTTTCACTAAGTAGGGATGAAGGGTTAGGTAGCCTTGTCCTCATATGGTACTTGTTGAGTGTCTCTTTTGGCTAGTTTATTAGACTAGCTGCCAGCATCTCCCTTCGGGTTCGCGACATGGTTTAACAACCTCTCGTGGATCTTAACTGACACTTGTATCAGGAATTGATAGGTCAATATTTTGGTGCAATGGAAAGGGAAAAAATTGGTATTAGATCCAATCATGGGTTCGAACCCCTTAGGTGATGCTGAGGGGGGTATTGTTGGACTAACCGCTAGCATATCCCTTCGGGCTCATGAAATGGTTCAACCGCCTCCTGTGGCTCTTAACTGACGCTTTTATCAGGAATTGATAGGTTGATCTTGTGGTGCAATGGAAAGGCCAACATAGTTGATCGCCTTCCATTTATATATAAGAGAAAGCTTGGGATGTGGATGGCATCCCTTAAGTTGGCTCATAGGTGACATACTTTATTGCACAATGTAGTTTCATCCGGGAACATATGACTTGGCATAGGGCTTTCTGAGTAAGCTCTCATGTCTTCTTCTACATTAAAATGTACTCACAAAAACGGTGTTAGAAATCACTCTAAAGTGGGGGCATGCATTGGCATTATCATTCCTCATTTTTTATTATATGATTGTCTTTCTTCTTGTGATGCATCCTTTTCTTGGTGGTGTCATTGGGTTTGATTTCCTCTAAGAGTGTGATATTTATTTTATCCTTGACATGTCCTCTCTTGGAGACATTAGGCACAATGATCCCTAAGAAGAATACCTTACATGAACTAAGAAATATCCCTTTGAACAAACCTATACTAGCATTAATGTTCATAAGTGTTTAGCATAATACAACTTGTTAACCTTGTGAAGCTCAAAACCCTTTCAAGGCCACCAAGAATAACACACCTTTCTTTTCAATGGAGCCTTTCCTTATTCATAGGTGCTTATCATAATGCAGCTAGTTAATCCCTATAGAGCCCAAAAACCTCTTCAAGGCCACCTAGCATAACACACCTTGCTTTCTAGTGGAGCCTTGCCTTGTTCATAGGTGCTTAGTATAATGCAGCTTGTTAAGCCTTATGAATCACAAAACTTTGTCTTGTGGAACCTTATTGAATTTTTCAAAAGGAATAGATTTGATGTGGTTTCCACCCTTTGGGAGACTCACCTAGTGGATAGCCTAAGGTTCCACTACCCCGAAGTGAGCACACGACAAAAATATTAGATATGTTCTATGTCATATCAGAAAGTCTAGGCTTGATCTTCCTAGTCTTTAATGTTGTATGATTGAGTATCTTTGTCATTGTTAAATACATATGTCTTGAATGTCTAATTTAGTGTGAGTTTGACATGGGTTAATCTTCTCACTAAAGTGGGGGCGAAATGCAGTGCAGGAAAAAATCCCCTTTTCACACTTAATTAGGAATTAATATTAAAATGACCTTAATTATGTCTTAATTTAGTGTTGTAATATGTATTTTATATATTCACATTAATTTTATGGCCTTTTAAATAAAATGGATTTAATTATGCCTTAATTTAGAGTTGTAATATGCATTTTACATATTCACATTGAGTTAAGGGCACTATTTAAATAAAGTGGACTTAATTGTGCCTTGTTTATGGTGTTATAAGGTGTACCTTTACACTTTCACACTTATATAGGGATTTATTAATTAATTGAGGTTAATTTTCCTTAATTGGCCCCTTTAATTCAAATCCAAGCCTAATTAATTTCAATTTACGAAGGGTAAAACTTGACATTCATTAATGCCTAAACATAAAACTCATCCTTGAAGAATGTGTGTCCTAGGTAAGTCACCTAGGATCCATTCGCCCAAGGGTTAATGGGTCCTCACTTAGGCCTAGGACCTGAATTTGAATTATTTTTTTGGTAGTATTTTAATATTTTCAAATCTATATCTCAATGTTGGCTTTTGATATTTGAATTAAGGATAAATTATTATAAATAAAGGATACTTCATCAAATCAAGTCTAATTTTTCTAGAGAATATTTCAATTAGATTTTTGGGAGATCAATTACAATATCCAATATTATTGTCAAGGGCATTCAAGAGAGGATTTTTCATAATTTGTTGCAGCAATCAAGATCCAAGCATTATGTTAAAGTTATGTGGGTTCATGCATATTTTTGGATCTAATATGGTGATTTAGGTTTCATGATTCAACCAAGCATTCAAAGTATTATTTCAAGCAAAGATTCAAAGTTAAGATCCACATCCATTGAAGCCATTTCATGCAAGTTGTAGATCTCCATTATCAAAGGTTCATCCAAGGGCTTGGTGAGTTGTAACATAGAGTTGTTCATTCATCATTCCTTTCATACTTTTATTCATTTCAAGGTTTAATTACCAAAATGGGGTTTGACCAAGGCAAAACCTCATTCACCTAATAAACAACATTTTTCCCTCTTGATGTCTATCTTTAGATTTTAGGTGGAAGATCTATTGAAGAACAAAAATTGAAAAGTTTTCAAAGTTGCATTTTTTGTCACCATTCTTGTAAAGTCATGGAAATTGACCTAAAAAATTTATTTATGACTTTCTAACTAAAAGATTCGGGAATCTTGGAGTGCAAACACAGGAGAACAAAACCCATAAATAGATTTTCAAGAGCCCTACCCATTCACCATAGGGAGAATGAGTCCTTAGTGAGCTTCAAAATAGCACTTTCTACAAAAGGTACATGACACTTATCCCTTCCAAATTGTCCAGATTCTTTGTAGGTTCAATCAGTATTATGCTTAATCTTCTAAATTACCTTTGTAGCTTGCAATTTGGAGTTTTTTTCTATTTTTAATCTTTCTCCCCAAAGTGTTGTCTGACCTAGGCCCCCGTCCTTGCAAAAAAGGGAAATTTGTAGATTCACACTTTGACTTGATTTACCTTGAGGTTGATAGTCATTTCATTGTGTGGATCTCATTTCTAAATGAAATTGGAGAAGTAGGACCCATTTTCCCTATTTGGATCCACTTTTCCATTTTGGAAAATTCCCCTATCCTATTTTTCTATATTTTAAGGCATAAGGCTATTGATTGTAGAGTTAAAAAAAGAAGGAATAGAAACATTGGAAGAATTCCTTTCTTATCTCAAAGAAACAATACAGTGTTATTTCATGTTTATTGTTTTTCTGCATTAATTATAGTCACAAGGCTAATGAGTGCAGATCTAAAGTGAAGAGGAACAACTCTGTTTCAGAGCATAATGTTGTGTGTTACAAGTGAAATAGTATGGGACATAAGGAATACTATTGTAGAAATGGTTTTGGTGAAGCCATCTGCTCAGTACTAGAAGAAGAATGAATCCCCTAATCAACAAAAGAGGTGAAATGAAAAGATTCAAAATGAAAACCATGAGAAGAAGGATGACTCTAATCTTGTGCACTCTGCACAATATTCTAAGACAAACTAAGATAAAGCATTATCTAAGGGGGAGATTTCTCTTGCAGAATCCTTTTGCTCCCTAAAAAGGAAAAGGTGTTGAAATTCTCAACATTGGATCTGGACAGTTGGAATGCAGATCTATTGTACATAAAAGTACCTCTATTGAATTTTTTGGTGGAAATAAAAGATGTGTGGAAGATTGGTATACTTTTCCTAAGTTATATCATTCCTTTTTTAATTACCACACATAAAGATATGTTTCAGAAAGGTGAATAATTCTTCCAAGATATTCACAATTTAGAAAAGTCATGGTCCACATCTCTTCGTAGGAAAGGTTTTTGGCTTGTGGACTAGAAGATAAGTTGAGAAAAATGTCAAGGTGTGTATCCAAATTCTCAAATTCCTTACACCTTCTGAAGTAAAATATGAAAGTGAAAGAATTTCTTCCCATACTCTAATAGGGTGAAGTTAAGATAAAGGCTTGGTAGAATGTTTTGCATTCATTGAGAAAGAATGTCTTATCCATATTTTCTTATGGATATATTCAGTAATGTTATGTTTGTTTGTAAGTGTAGGTTCAAAAAGCAGATGGTTTCAGTTTCTCTATATGCTTGGTACTTGTGTCAGTTGGTGTGTATATACAATTTTAGTTATGAAATTTTTTACATGTCCTAATACATTTAAAATATTGATGCTAGGTTATCATACTTCAAGCCAATCCTAAGAAATCCCATGAGAATTTTGTGAAAATAATTTTTAGATACTTGAAGGGAACTCTGGATTATGGTCTATGGTACAGAAAGGATAAATATTTCTCTTTGAGTGCCTATACTGATGTTGATTTGGAAATTTGTGTTGATGACTAAAGGAGTAAAAGTGGAAATGCATTCTTTCTGGGAGACAAGTTGGTCTTTGTTGGAGTTGAGAAGATACAACACCACAGAAGCCCAAAAGATCTTTGCAAGCAAATAACCTGTTACAAGGAGAAACAAAAAGAAGCAACAAAGGAAATGTTCAAGAATGTGGAGCAATGTATTCACCTGAAAATGTAAAATGAATAATGATACAAAAGATAGTTTTCACCTACATATAGATGAAAACCCTAAAAAAGAAAACCCTAGGCTTGCACAATAATAATTAATAAAGTAATTAATTATTATGTACCTAATGTTAGCTTAAGTGAAAAAGAGGTAAAAGAGAATTTTACGTAATTAAACAAATATTCTTTAATTAATAAATTAAATACCCAATTACTCTAACACCCCCCCTTAAGCTAGACTTAGGGAGAAGCTAAAACCTAGAAGAATGATGAACCAATCTGTTTCAAAATGTGTGCCATGATAGGATGTTGAAGAGTCTCACTGTCTGAATGGAAACAAATAATGTCAAATCCAAACTGATGTGAAGAATACTAAAATGCAACCTCTGAATGCACGAATAATGGTGGGTGAACAGTGATAACTTGATTGTCAAGGTAGAGGAGATGAATGTCCTCAAAATAATCCTCCAAATCTGCAATATAGGACTCAACAAACAAGAAAGATATGTCTGCAACATAAGAGTCCAAAGTAGCTATGTATGGAAGATGTATGATTCCCTACTGCACTGAATCAAGAACAACAAGAGATGTTGATGAAGTCTCAGTCTGAAGAGTAGGAACTGTGAGACAAACCTCTGATCCATCGGAATAAGTAAGGGTGTCTAAATACTCAAGCTCCTCTAAAGTATCATGATCAAATGGTGTATTATCTCTCCAAGCAATAAGTATGAGACAATCTGAAGCAGGATCCTCTGGGAATGGAGACAGAATAGGGTCTTCATAGATCTCCCAAAGACGTGTCCAAAGTGGGCGAGGACAATCAATGTTCGATATAGCCAACACAGTGTCATGATCAACACTAGATAATATAACTCCTGCAATGTGATTTCTAATAATATCCCATGCTAATCTGCCCTCTAAAGTTGTTGGTTCAGGTATGAGATCATACAAATAAGGCAAAATATTAAGCCACCTACAATGTGTAAGTATACCCTTTGCCCATGACTCATAATTACCCCGTTCTAGAAGAACAACTGAAGGGTGAGTAGAGAAACCCATGATAACTCTTCAAATGAAAAAATTCAGAGACTAATGATCTCAGCAATGATAAAACATATCAAGATAACTCATCCAATGCAAACAAACCCATGTAGGAGCCAGGATGACCAAGTAATTGAGCAAAGTGTAAAAACACACAAAGATGAATAAAAAATACCTAGTAAATATTCTGATAAAATAGATTGTGGATCTGGAAAGAGCACTGTAACACCTTTCCAACGCCTATTCATTTGCACAAAACGGACACCGTGGCCAAAAGTTATGAATTTTTCAAAAACTGAATTTAGCTTGCAAGAAACAAATTTTCTAGCAAAAAACATTTATTTCTAACTTATTTCTAGAAAATCTACTAACTGTTTGTAAACAAAAATAAAAACTTAGAAATATTTTGATGCTAGAAACAAAACCCAGAAATCATTTTTTGATCCAACAAGCAGAATATGAGAAAATGATTTTTTTTTACTTTCAGTCAGGAGAAAAATGATGCGCGCCATTTTTTCAACAGTGATTTTCTCCAGATTTGTGCAAGATATGCAAAATCTAAAAGATACCCAGTTCAGATTTTGACATTGGCTACAAAACCCAAAAATCATTTTTCCTATAAATGAGTGAAAATTGAATTTTTGAAGCAAAAATGATGATGGCTCTAATAAAAAACGGCTTGCAACAAACCCTTGTAGCTCCAAAAATCTTCAAAACAAGAACAAGCAGCTGCAGATCTGAAGCTCTGATACCATGTTGGAGTTGAAAAGATACAACACCATAGAAGCCCAAAAGATCTTTGCAAGCAAATAACCTGTTACAAGGAGAAACAAAAAGAAGCAACAAAGGAAATGCTCAAGAATGTGGAGCAATGTATTCACCTGAAAATGTAAAATGAATAATGATACAAAATATAGTTTTCACCTACATATAGATGAAAACCCTAAAAAGGAAAACCCTAGGCTTGCACAATAATAATTAATAAAGTAATTAATTATTATGTACCTAATGTTAGGTTAAGTGAAAAAGAGGTAAAAGGGAATTTTACGTAATTAAACAAATATTGTTTAATTAATAAAGTAAATACCCAATTACTCTAACAGCCTCATGATTCAGTAAAAAGTAGGATTTTGTGTCTTTGTCCACAACAGAAGAAAAATAAATTGCTACACCATCTTGTTGCACTCAAGTGATTTGGATGAAGTAGACCTTAAAGGATGTAAATGTGGTGTATGATGAACCTATTCCTATATTATGTGACAATACAAGTGTTATTAAAATTTATAAGAATCTATTAATGCATTCAAAGACTAAACACATCTCAATTTGGTACCATTTTTTGAGAGAGAAAGTTACAGAACATGAAGTCAGAATGGAGTATATGCCTACAAAGGAACAAATTGCAAATATCTTTACAAAGGCTCTTTCAAAGGATACTTTAGAATATTTGAGGCAGAATTTGGGGTTTATTTCCCCTCTTTGTTCTAACTAGATACATTAATGGTGCATCTATCTAGGGGGAGAAATTCATGTCACATCCTTTCTCTTGGATTGATTGGAGATACCCTTCAAGGGGAGCTATTAGTAAGGGGGATTCCTAAAGAAATTATGTAGTTGGTGTATATGTGTGAAAAATTACTGTTGTTGTTCAAAGGGGGAGCATGTTTTGCTCCTTGAATAGAAGATCATTTTTCTCTTTTCTCTTAGACAAAAAAAATCATGCTACTACCTTGTGTAGAAGTATTTGGCCCTTTGTCCTTGATTTCAAATGGGCAGAGTGAGCAGTGTGTTGCCATCTATGCCAAAGGGGGAGATTCTTGGTAGTTTTTTTCATTGATTTCAACACTGATGGTTGTTGTCATTAATGTCAACACTAATGGTTTTTATTGATGTTAACACTAAGGAGATTATTGGAAGTTGTGATTGTTGTTTGTAATTGATGTTAACCCTTGGCATTGGTTTTCTTTGTTTGGGCTAATAATGGTTGTATGTCATGCCTTATCAAAGAAGAGAAGAATTGAAGAAGTTCATGATTGGATGTCATGCCTTATCAAAGAAGTATATTATTGATGTTCATATAATGCATTATTACTGTTAGTAAAGTTTATTTTTGTGTCACCAAAAAGTGTAGCCTTTGACACTTTTCTCTCATTTGGACCCTTGCCTATGGATATTTGTACCTTTTTCAGCCTCTTTTTACCCCTTTCCAAGCCTTGCGCCAAAGTGTTTTAAGGTGATGTAAAACATTTTCATACTTTCGTAGGCTTGTTATCACTAAATCAACCCTTTCTTATGCTATAATGACCCCTTAATGCACATACATACCATATTTTATTGTGTTTTCATGAGACAATCCCAAAAAACATAAATAATCACATTTTAATCACCTAAAACCAATGAAAATTTTCCAGGTGGACTAGGTCGCCACCTTGGGAAACCTAGTCCTATGTGGCATAAAATTCAAATTTATCTCAAATTTCTTTCGGGATTTTGTCACTAAAACCCTAAGGTCATCCTATATGGTGTTATTTCAAGAAAATTAGGGCATAAATTCTATAAATAAGGGATTTTCCCCTCATTTTGACCTAATTCCATTCATTCTAAACCCTAATTTCTCTCCTCAATCACTCTTCTCTCCTTCTCAAGAAAGCTAGGGTTTGAGCATTCCAAGTCAACAAGACATCTTTTCTGAAACATTCAAGGGTTGATTGCTGCAACAACACAAGATCTCTCATCATGGAAAGGTAACTCACTCCATCACTTCACGTTTCAGGCTTCATTACATTATTTCTATTAATTTTGGTTTATTTACCTAAAAGGGGTTTGACCAATGCAAACCCCTAATCCCTAACAATCAACATTATTTCTTTCTCTCCTTGTGTGTTTGCAGATTTAGGTACATTGAAGAATTTTTGAAGACCTCTTCTTTCTTGCAAATTCCAAACATCCACCAAAAGTCACTTTCAGGCCTGAATATCAGAGTTTCAAAAGCGGACAACTATGAAGAACCAAAGTGGAAACCGAGGGCTTTCATTTCCCCTTCAAAAATTCTATAAATCTTGAAGAGGACTAAGTCGCCAACAATAGCGACCTAGTCCCACTAGAGAGGCCTTTCTATGATTTTCACATTTCTTGATACCCATTTGGCAGAAATAGGCTTCGGACCAGTTTTCTCAAATCTGAGACTAGGCCGCCCAACTTGGCACAAGTGTCCCTTCTGCAACATTTTAATTAGAATTCCAGACCTCCATTAGATCTTTCTTCAAATTCCAGGTGTACACATTCTATCTCCTTCATTTCTATTTAGTTTAGTGTACATCTTAGGTCATTTTGTATATGTTTGCATATCATAGTGTGTTTTACAACATAGTTGCATTCTTTAGGTTTTGCATTCATAGTTAGCTTCTATTTTCAGTTTATTTCATTTAGACACATCACACACACCTCAAAACCCTTAATCCTTTGAATGAAATCACCAAAAAGGTATATCATTAAGTGGAAAGAGAGTCATTTCCCAAACTAAGTGCTCTTTAGGTGAAAAACCCTAAGGGCCTAGTAAGGGGAATCCTCTTTCCCCTTTAGCATATCATCATTTTTGGTGGTTCATTTTATTGAACCCTACATTCCTACACCCTCTTTTCTAATTTGGACCTCTTTAGCATCCTGGGTTTGCATTGCATTGCATTGTGCATTGTTTAATTTGCATTCTAGGGTTTTAAAATTTTGCATTAGTGAAAGTGCATAATAGGTTGCATTTTTGCATCTTAGAACATTACACATCTCTAAAAATTTTCATTTTCATGTTAGGTCTGCATCACCCAATATAGAAACCACCTGAATCAATCCAAAACATCTCAAAAATCTCAAAAAAATCACTGGGAGGACTAAGTCGCCACTTTGGGCGACCTAGTCCCTTCAGGCATCTAAAACTGCCCTTTATAGAGCTAAGAACCTAGTTTTTGGGCTTATTTTTTGTGCCATTACCTATTTGTATCAATCGGTTGTGCTTCTGTAACGTGCATTTCATTATATATAGCTTAAATTAGCTCATTCATGCATTGCACATTTTCAAATTTTGCATTCAGAATATTTTATTTTCAGATTAATGCATAGTGTAATCAGTGAAATACTTTGTTTGACATTTGAGAATTGCATTTCATTTTAAGTCTTTACATTGCACTGTAAATTATTCAAACATGTTAGTTTCAATTCTTTCCAAAATTGCAAAGAAAAAATTATTAAATAAACATGTTAATCCTTCATCCACTGTATTCCCTGGTTATGAGAGTCTGGAAAATGAAAACATTAATAATTGTCTTGAGCTTACTCTACCTTCTATCTCTCCTACTTGTGAGGATGATGTGTTAGAAGAAAATACAAACATAGGCAATCATAACGATCATAATGTTTCCTCTCTTGATACCTCTCCTTCTAGTGATGAAGGTATCTTGTTAAAAGAAGGTACAATCATTGAGCATCATGAAGGTCTTGATTTTTATTCTCCTCATCCCCTTTGGGAAGATACTTTAACACAATAAAATACAATTATAAACACATTTCTAAACATTACCTTACCTAGTCTCCCTAACCATGATGATCAAACTTTCCCTTCTTCTAATATACCTCCTTAATGCAAAGAGGGTAGGTTGGTGTTAGAATATATACAGGTCTTACAATTCATAAGACTCTCGACCCTCCCTACCTATTTTAAAATAATAGTGGTCCTTCTATTGATGCCTCCTCCCCTTTTATTAAAGCATGTGATGAACCTCTTCCAAGCTCTCATACTAGGGTTGATAGTATGGAACAAGAGAATGAGCCCTTTGACAATCAAATAGAATCCTATCCTAATCCTTCCTCTCCTCATCATCCCATCATTGATCATTTCCTTAATAATATTATGCCCTTACAAGAATATGTAGAGCCTATATTAGACTCTCCTTCCCTAAAGGATGTTAATATTATTCAACCTCAACTCATCCTTTACCCTCCTTCACCCAAACCTAACCCTAAATTTATCCTCTACCGCTAACCCATAATGTGTCACAACAACCGAGTCATAATATTGTTGCTCATATGCATTACACCCACAACAATCCATGACTGCAACCACCGCCCTCAAATTCCTTACCTTCATCCCCTCCCATCTTACCTACTTCCCCTCACTTGAATTCCCTCCTTAGGGAGTATGACCTTGTTGATCAGCTAAGGAATACTCCCGCTAAAATCTCCTTACGGGATCTTATTCAAGTCTCCCCTCACTATCACAACATGATGCAGAATTCCCTACAACAAGTTCCTATCCCTTCTAATGAGAAATAAAATCATATAGAAGCTATTCTTCACAAAACTAATGTTGATATTGTTTTTCACCAAAGTGAGCTTCCTCCTTTGGATGTGTAAAAACAAAATGATGCTTTCGTAATAATATCTCAATACAACAAAAAAGGGATCAAGATAGCTCTTGTAGATACTGGTTTTGATCTTAATGTGTGTAGTGTGAGCCTTTTGGATAAGCTTGGCCTTGATATATCCCACATCAAACCTGATTCTCTCTCTATCAAAGGATTTGACAACGTCACTAAGAAACCACTCGGTGTGATCACTATACCTCTTATAGTTGGAATGGCCACATTGGACACACAAATCCATGCTATGCCTCATTATCTTTCATACAGTCTTCTCTTAGGCAGGCCATGGATTCATGCGATGAGTGGAGTGGCTTCCACTCTTCACCATAAGATGAAGTACATCTACAATCGCAAAGTGTACACACTTGATGTCGATCCCAAACTTAATAGTTGCTTAATAATTGAAAAATCCAAAGAGACTCATTCCAACACCTTAACACCAACCACCCAAGTAACACATAATCATCACCATCTTGAGCCCATCATGAAGATATTTGATGATGATTGGGGTTTCTTATAATTCACCCCTCCTTTACTAGGAGAATCCAAAATCACCCAAAATGACTCTAAAAAGGGAAATGCAGTCTTGTCAACACAAGACTTGATCTATCCTTCACACGCATCCATCTCAACCAATTCTTCCAATGAATCACCCAATCCAAAAAATATGAAAAATCTCTATGGAAAAGGTTATGAGCTCATGAAACAACCTAGCTATTGTGGAAAAGGTTATGGTTCTAATGAACAAGGTATCTGCAACCCTATAGAGCCTAACATGCAATCATCACATCATGGCCCTGGTTATTGTCCTCTGATCAAAATCACCAAGCCTTCACATCCCACCAACCCTATCTCAAATCACCCTTCTAACCCTACCTTCCAAAGTGATCCTTGCTTAAAGTGAATTTCATCTCGTATAACACTGCTGATTCAGATTCTACACACTCCTACAAAAGAGTGTACAAAATCTCACAATCTATAGCACCTTGTGTAAGTATGAAATACTATACTAAGAAATACCTTTCTTTGTTGCAACCTAAAGGAACACCTTCTACCCTCGATCAAGAAGGTATTTTGTTTAGACTCCTCCAAGATGACTTGATCTCTCTCCCTCCCAGACCTCGAAAGAAATTTTTCCATAAAAATTCCTTTTGTGCCTACCACTGATTTCATGGTCATCACAATAATGAATGTAAGGCCTTGAGTAGTATAATTCAACATCTTAAGGATTCTAGAGCTCTCCCTTATATGTAGGCACCTAATTCCTCTAATCGATACTAATTTTCATAGCCTTTCATTTCACCCATCCCTTTGGCTCACTCTTTTCCTACACTAAGTGGGGGCAAGGGGTTAGTTAGCCTCTTCCCTCATATGTCACTTGTCGTGTCTCTTTCGACTTATCGTTAACCTTTCATGAACATATAATAGCAAGCTTGGGATGTGGACGACATGTCTTAAGCTGACTCGCATGTGACATACACCCCTTTTTCATGATGCGGCTTATCAAAAACATATGACTTGGCATAGGGCTTTCTGAACAAGCTCTCATGTCCTCTTCTTCTTCTACTTTAAAGAAATTTCTCATAGTATGGTGTTTATCAATTCCTTTAAAGTGGGGGAATACATTGACACTCACATTTCATTGTGTGATTTTCATTTTCTTTTGATTCCCTCTCTTGAAAAAATTATGCACAATGTTGCTTAGGATGAGACATTTGCATTTTTCCTCTCTTGCATACAAGATGATTCTTTTCCTCTCTTGCTTACAAGATGAGTCCATTTTCACTTTTCCTCTCTTGGAGACATTATGCATAATATTCCTTAAGATGAGACATCGCATGGACAAAGAAAAATCCCTTTAAACAACATTATTTCAAAATGTATTTTCTTTTGTGGTGCCTTGTCAAAGTTATCAAGAGGTATAGCTTTGGTATGGTTAAGCAGTAATCCCAACCAGTGGCACGAATTTCCCCATAGCCACCTTTGTGAGTACATACCAACTGTGTGCATATTTCTCACCTTCTTTGGGATAACTCACCTCGTGTACAACCTGATGTTCTATGGCCCCAGAGTGAGCGCACCTTTTCACCTTTCCCTCTCTCTTTCTTCAAGGTCTTGTCATTGCATGATCATGCATCTCATTTTTTTGTAATTCATTCACCCTTGAATGTGTCTTTTGTAATGATGTTGAGTTGACTTAGAATATTGAATCCTTGTGGGCTTGACCACATCCTTCTTCTTTCGTGTTCTTCACCATTTACATTGGGCTAATTTAGTGTGAGTTTGAAGCAAGTTCATCCTCTCACTAAAGTGGGGGCTAAATGTGTTACCAAAAAGTGTAGCCTTTGACACTTTTCGCTCATTTGGACCCTTGCCTGTAGATTTTTGGACCTTTTTCAGCCTCTTTTTACCCCTTTCCAATCCTTGTGCCAAAGTGTTGTAAGGTGTTGTAAAACATTTTCATGCTTTCTTAGGATTTTCATCACTAAATCAACATTTATTATGCTATAATGACCCCTTAATGCACATATATACCTTATTTTAGTTTCTTTTCATGAGAAAATCCTGAAAAACATTAATAATCACATTTTAATCACTAAAAATCAATAAAAATTTCCTAGGTGGACTAGGTCACCACCTTGGGTGACCTAGTCCCATGTGGCATAAAATTCAAATTTAACTCAAATTTCTTTTAGGATTTTGTTTATAAAACCCTAAGGTCGACCTATATGGTGTTATTTTAGGAAAATTAGGGCATCACTTCTATAAATAAGGGATTTTCCCCTCATTTTTACCTAATTCCATTCATTCTAAACCCTAATTTCTCTCCTCAATCACTCTTCTCTCCTTCTCAAGCAAGGCAGGGTTTGAGCATTCAAATTCAACAAGACATCTTTTCTAAAGCATTCAATGGTTGATTGTTGTAACAACACAAGATATCTCATCATGGAAAGGTAACTCACTCCATTACTTCATGTTTCATGCTTCATTACATTATTTGTATTTATTTTGGTTTAGTTACCTCAAAGGGGTTTGACCAAGGGAAACCCTTAATCCCTAACAATCAACATTATTTCTTTCTCTCCTTGTGTTTTTGCAGATTTAGGTACATTGAAGATCATTGAAGACTTTTTGAAGACCTCTCCTTTCTTTCAAAGTACAAACATCCACCAAAATTCACTTTCAAGATTGAATAGGAGAGTTTTAGAAGTGGACAACTATGAAGAACCAAGGTGCAAATCGGGGGCTTCCGTTTCCCCTTCAAAAAATTTAGAAATCCTAAAGAGGACTAAGTCACCAACAATGGAGACCTAGTCCCACTGGATAGGCCTTTCTGTAATTTTCACATTTCCAAATACCCATTTGGCAGAAACAAGCTCTGGACTAGTTTTCTCAAATCTAGGACTAGGTCGCCTAACATGGCACAAGTGTCCCTTTTGGCTTCTGCAACATTTTCATCAGCATTCCAAACCTCCATCAGATCCTTCTTCAAATTCTAGGTACACACATTCGATCTTCTTCATTTTTTTTAGTTTAGTGTACATTCTTAGGTCATTTTGTATATGTTTGCATATCATAGTGTGTTTTCCATCATAGTTGCATTCTTTAGGTTTTACATTCATAGTTAGCTTTTATTTTCAATTTATAGCATTTAGACAAACCTCACAACCCTTAATCATTTGAATGCAATCACCAAAACGGTATATCATTAAGTGGAAAGAGAGACATTTCCTAAATCAAGTGATCTTTAGGTGAAAAACCCTAAGGGCCTAGTAAGCAGAATCATCTTTCCCTTTTAGAATATCATCATTTTTGGTGGTTCAATTTTATAGTAATATATTTGTTGAATTTGGTAAAAATAAACTCCATAGCTCCCAATGATCACCTATAATCAAACACCTATCACAAAAAGAGAGAATAGCAAAGTTATGGAGGACAAGAGCTATTGATCCAAAAAAACATGAATCATATTAATGTGCATCTTCTAATGATTATACAATAAAGAATCCTTATAAAATGATAATTAACCTAGAAAATGAAGGTGAGGATAAAACAAGATCATGAAATTTGTCCTCATCCTATGACATGAAACATAAAGAAAACATGACCAAAGTAATCTTAAGTAATTAGAGGAAAAGGAACCTAATAATTAGTTAATTAATTAATTAAGAAATACCTTTTACTCTAACACCCCCCTTAAGATAAAAAGGAGAAAAACCATATGGGAGAAAACTCCTCTCCAAAAGAGAGAATTACAAGTGAAGGACTAAAGAAGCCTCCAAACAAGAGTGAAGGATTGATAATCCTCCAAAACAAAGAGAAGGATGAAGAATCCTCCAACCAAGATTGTCCCAAAAATATAGGAACAAAGGATGAACATGAAGAACACCACTGAAGCATGAAGAAGCTACAAAAATTGTTGAAGAATGAATACTATAGTGCTAAAAGAAGAACCTTCACTGAAATAGATGATGATCAAGATCAATAAGACATAAATCTGCATGAGTTCCCCTAACAAAACTACTCAAATCAGATGGAAAACAAAGGCAAACATCAAGAAGTCGAAGATATAGATGGAATAAGTACCAATAGTCTGAAGAATTGATCAAGTGAAAATGGAAGATCACCTTCAAAAATAGGAATATAAGAGTGTCGATATGGTAAGTGCTCCATCTCACTAAAATGTAGTCATTGCATCTACTTAGTGCATAGGAACAAATATTTTATACATAGTTCACTCCAACGTGAAACCAAGGAAGCATTAGCACCAATAGTAGAAACCCCCCATAATGTTGATAAGGGAGATTCATGATAGGTACACTAAAACTGAATTCCAAAAAGAAGTGCATGAAGAAGAATAAGGAACATTTGAATGTGCAAACATGAAAAGCACCAACATATATAAAGGTTGTGCAAAAAAAAGGCACACACATGAGGCTCTTTTCATGAAAGGAACACTCACTTGACAAAGGTGTGATGGAAAATAAAGGAAAACATCGACCCACCATGGAACTTTATATCATAGTGTGAGTATAATAAGGAACAAGATGATGTGCAAGATCCCCAAAAACTATACACTAGAATGTTGATGCACTTAATTTTAGTGTGTTTACATAATGAGAAATGCATACAATGGAAGCTCGTAATGTCCAAAAAGGGACTACATGCTGAAAATAAAATTCTCTAATATAAAAAGAAGAAAATAGTAGCACCATAATGAATAATAGGAAAAAACATGCACTTTCAAAAAGAATTGCACCCAAAAAGGAGTCTAGATGTAGAAGATATGGCCCATCGATGTCTCGAAAATGAGAACTACACAATACCAGCACTAAGGAAACAAAATTCTAGAAAAAGCTAAAATTCAAAAATAGAAACCACTAGCAGCACTACAAAGAGCACAAAATTCTACCCTATTTCAAAAACTAATGCATCAAAAAAGACCAACATATGGTCGAGATATGACCATTGGAAGATGAGGTGCAAAACTAAAAATCCCAATGGAGAGGGGTTGAGTAGAAAAAAAAGGAACACCACCAAATTTAGAAAAAATAACCCCAAATTTGGAGGTCTACCAATTTTAAGTTCTCGATCTACATGTTAGGAAGGTTGTACAGACTCCCTGGCAAAACATTTTACCTCAAAAGCTCCTGACATAGATTTTGGTGATTTGATAGGCAATCTTAAGGTTTTTGGGCCTTCTGAGCACAATGGTAACATCTGTTTTGGCTCAAAATGCACCAAAATTATAACTAATCTCTAGATCCAAAAAACAACAATCAATTCAAACCCTTGTAGATCTAACCTTTGGAGTCCAAATTAGGCCAAATAGAATGAAAAACTAACTTTCTCGACAGCTCTTAATCCAATAGTAAACAATTATTTGCTCCAAGATGCATTGAATAATAGCTTGAGGAATGAAATATATCAAGAAGAGGAGAGGGGATTACACGTATAGAGTTCTGATACCATGTTGAAGTTAGGAAAAATCAAATCCACAACTCCCAAGGACCTCCTACAATCAAACACCTATCACAGAAAGAGAGAATAATAAAGCTATGGAACGAGATATTGATCCAAAAAAGAATGAATCATATTAATGTACATCTTCTAATGATTATGCAATAGAGAATCCTTATAAAATGATAATTAACCTAGAAACCCTAGGTGAGGATAAAATAATATCATGACATGTGTCCTCATCCTATGACATGAGACATAAAGAAAACATGACCTAAGTAAGCTTAAGTAATTAGAGGGAAAAGAACCTAATAACTAAATAATTAATTAATTAGGAAATAATTTTTACTCTAACAATACTAAGATGGGGATTAGAAGCATTAATATGAGGATTAGGAGCTTGACTAATGTCGAAGAAATGTTGTTGAAGGTCTACAGTTTGTCTCATGCTATCTCCTGATGTTCCTGATAATATATGTGTTAGTAGAATGAAGTTTTGGTCTTGAAAAGTTACTCAAATGTTTCTAGTTCAATAATTTGTATTGAATTCAGATTGGAAGAATGCTTTGCATTCCTCCACTATTGTTGTTGTCACTCAGAATTGTACCTAGTTCAATAAGGAGTTCAACATTCTAGTGAAACAATGGAACTAACCTGAAGGTGTGGGACCTTGCAAATGAGGTTAGTGTTGGAAGTTTGGAATTTTGTCATTATTGATGCAACTTGGAAGCATGAGCATGAAGTGTACATACATCCATTGATTCGACTAACCCAGTGTTGTCATTGATGTCAACATTGTGGGGAATCATTTTTGGTGTCATTTGTATAGTACTAACCATACCAAAAATATGATCTATCAGGAATTTGGCTATGTGTTGACGATGTTCTTGTTTCGTGTGTTAGTTTTTGGGTCTGCACTTCATTGCAAGAAGAGGTATAACTCTATTATTTTAACCATATCATTATGACTGGCTTATACAGCTATATTCAAGATCTCATGATTTTTTTTGAAGCATACTAGAAGATATCAATGACAGAGTTAAACTCTCTATATCACTATCATCTCTCTGTTTAGTATATCACTATGGAAGATTTTTCATTTCCTTGAGAATAATGTTTTGGTACCATGGTTCTAAAGTTAGTCTTAAACTCATGTCAACGAAATGTAAAATTGAAGAAAGATCAAATCTAGAAGTTCTATGTATTGGGAAGCATATGTATGATTGGATTTTTTTGTGATTAGATCCAATTCTTGGCCAACCTAATGCATGATATGTGTCGAGAAGATTAAATATATATTACAAATGTTAGTTGGATCTATTTTATATCCATGTTGAGCTAAATTAATTATTGCATGTTTGCTTGGGCGTGAAGATGATTTTGAATCATGTGTGGTGCCGAAAAAAATTGTTTTGGTTTTTTTGTTTACATCTAATTAGGTCGACCTAATTGATGTGTGCGAATGAAATCGAGTATATATATGGGATATTTTGGTGTTAAGAAGAGATATGAGTGATCATAAATGACATATTAGGTGTGAGTGGTCTCATATGATGTGAACATGAAAATTCAGTGGTAAGACTTAGGAATCAGAGCAAAGTTGTTGAGAGACTGCTAAGTAGAGCAGTACTTTATATTCTGAGTTTCAAAGGAACTGAAATATAGCACAAGGAAGGTGAACTTTGTATCATTTCATACTTTTTCTATGAGCCATTTTTTAATTGTATTTAACTCTAGCTATGAACCTTATAAGGACAATGTGTCCTGGTAATGAGTCCCTATAATATACTATATTCAAATATAATATATTGTGAGCTAATCCTCACCATGGTTTTTCCCATTTTGGGTTTATCAAATAAAAATCTTGGTGTTCATATGTTTTGTGACTTAATGGATGATTCATGATTTCATTCTTTATTTCAGTTAATATTTTTTGGTGATTGAATAAGCTATGTTCAAAAGTTTAATAGAATATTGATTCACCCCCTATTAGTATTTTTAATGTTCAACAATTGGTATCAGAGCTCAGTTCCTTTAGAAAAGCCTAACATCTTGAGGAAGATCTTGGAAGTTTGAATACATGGCAGACAAGAAGTGGCATGTTCCTCTAGAAGAAATTTCTATAATTGAATATGTAGAAGATGACTACATATTTGACAAAGAATAACCTAAGGTTGCTCTTGAAGATCTTGATAGAGTTGAAACTAAGAACAAAAGTTTGAAAGAAATCCTAGGAGAAGCAAATGAATGCATCAAAAATTTGAGAGAAGAAATTAAGAAGTTCATACAAAGACATAGGGAAGTCAATGTATAGTTGAAGCAAGTGAATGAAGAGATCACTAGACTAAAAGTGAAAAAGGAAGAAAAAGGAAGGATTGAGGAATGCCTAAATGCATTGGTACAAAGCAAGACTAAAGAATACTCTAGACTTGAACAAAAAGTGGTAAATCTGAGATCTAATCTAGAAAAGGCAAGAATACATGAGGATAAATTCAAAATAAGTACTATAATGCTTGAAGAGTTAATTGCAATACAAAAATCCTCTAAGGAAAAAGGTGGTTTGGGACTTGAAGAAGGACAAATTTCAAAAGAAAATAAGACACCTATCAAGGTTAACAATCAAAAGAAGATTCAGGTGGTAGGAGAGAAATCAAAAATCAAAGAATCAATGTTGGAAGACCTTCTATTAGACAACCAAATGCTCAAAGTTACTTGGTGGAACCACTAGAAATTTTCTGGTCCCACTGAATTATTATGATTAAACCTTGATAGTCATTACCTTAGGGTCCTGGTTTTGCAATTTTTTCATCTTCACACCCTCATTTGGCCTTCAGGCTTATGTTTTTGAGTTCATCGATTGTATCTATTCCCAATGTTTTCCTTAATCCCTCATGGCCTTCAACCTCGTGGTTTTACCATTCATTTAGTTGTCCCACCCGTCGTGACTTGGTGGTCCTTTTAAAACAACCTTTGGCACACGTGCTGTAATTTTTCCTTAAGTTGGGCTTTAAGTATTTGCATCGCCTATCACTCGTTCATTTTCAAATTCTCTTTTGCAACCTACGATGAGCAATGCCCTTCCTCTTTTTATATCAGCTTCTTGTATTCCTTGATGTGTTCATTTGTGTCCATGAGGAAGTAATGCCTGATGAGCGATGTGGTCAACATCTTGACCCATCGCTACCTTCTTAACTATCACCAGTTGTTTTGTGCAGGATGAAGCAAAACTCGCGACCGGAAATTCCTTGGTCATGTTCCATTACTGAGGTGCAAAATTTTACTGCTTGAGGTTGGTCTACATGGAGACAACACACGATGCGCGATGGATTTAGCATGTGGCGCTCAAGGAGTAGTTGTGGTTTGCATTGTTGGCTTCTCCATTATCTCTTGTCATGCTTTACAGGTTAGGATAAAACTCGCGACTGTTGCTACAAGGGTGATCTTTTTTAGTCTGGAAAATGGCTTAGGTAAAAATGTTGAATATGAATGCAGTACAAAATGTACATAGGATAGACTAGGGTATTGTCTTGGGTTCAACTCTTGTAAATGATAATATTAGATAATTTTGCATGAATCTTTGATATTGTGATATATTTGTAAAACCAAAGCATCTGCTCTCCTATAAGAAAATAGTACAATACTATAAATGGGAAACCAAGTGTTTTTTTTTCATTTGTCTTTCAATGTTTAATTGAATGTATGATTTTGTTCTTCTTTTAGCCTAAGGGCATAATTAAAATACTTGAAGGAATTCGTAGGTTTGTAAGTAATTTCCCAGGATTTTGATAAGAAGTTGTGTTTCGATAGCTGTGAATTTTCATAGTGTAAGGAATTATTATAATAAGCCATTAATTTCATGATTAGCGCATTACTAACTATCATGCATTTGACTCCATTCCCAATTGATGAGGTACTGATTTATCCTATGTATGTTTTTGTAATTTAATGAAGCATCTAGAATACCTTATCAAGGACTCATAATGAAGACAACACTAAATCAAATTTTGTTTATCCTTATATGCAAGTCTAAAATAATACCCTATTCCTAACGAGTAGAAGGTTATTTGTGTGAAGGTCATCCAAACTTTTGCTAAATAATGTCTATTTGCATAAAAGGGAACAGATCTATGTAGGATGTTCATTCTTTTAGTAGAACCTTTTGTGAACTCCATTAGGAAACACCCTCCCTGGTCTCAAAGAACCTAAAGTGCAGGGGTCGAGGGCTTAAAACCCTTTACCCGTAGAGTTGGCCATTCATCTATAAGATTCTTGATAATGAGGGTTGGCTACCTTCTAGAGATTTCTTAAGGTGTACTGGAAAAAATACCAACAAGATTGGCGACTCTACTGGGGAAGAATTTCACTCTCCAAACGTAGATCTTTGAATTATAGAGTCAAATGGTTTAAGTAGCATGGACAATTTGTTCATATTTTAAAGAATTCTTCATCTTGTTCAAAGAGTGGGCTGCAACATAACTCAAATGGATCTGAAAGTGACTCCGTTGAGGAGTTAGACCCAAAACATGTTGATTTGATAAGAAACTTTGTTTCATTTATTTCCTCTCAAATGGAGGTGGTGACTCTGGCTAAAGAACCTGACAAAGGATATGTTGAAGCAAGATCCATGTGCTCAAAGAAAAGGCTAGGTGGATGTTGTAGGAAGGCCAAGTATTTTCACATTATTCTGTAAACAGATTATGAGAATTATTTTATTTTCAAAGTGTAAATGAGTCCCAGTTAAGTGAAAAAACACCAATCAAGGGAAGAATTAGTTAAGCTTTGCATATTTCCAAGTGAACATTATTGAATTGTCTGTAGTTATAGAGGAAACATGTAAATCCTGATCTTAAGAAAACATTACTTAGAATTTATTATGAAAGGAGCTTGAGGGTTTTTTTAGTAAAAGGAATTTGAGTATCCCTAGTAGCATATGTAACAAACCTTGCAAAGGTACAACAAGTTATCTTGTCAGACCACGTTTTATGATAGAAATGTAAACAATGGGTCACCCCTGTCACATCAGGGAGGTTTCAATAGTGAAAGGTATAATTCCTTGGATTTTAGTGGTATTTGTGGATACCCAAATGTTGTACCATACAAGATCAGGGATAAGATACCAATATTTAAAGTTGAACAGGCTGAATCTGCAAATCAACATCTATAGGACTTTATTGATGTGATGGGAGACTATGAGGTAACCTTTGAAGATGTAGTTATGAAATTTTTTGTTCAATATTTGAAAGGAGATGCTAGAAATTAGCTCTCTTATTTGCATGTATCCTCAATACACTCATGGAGAGAATTCAAACTAGTATTCATGGAACAATTTGCAGAAAGGGTTGACCCAGTTTTGGTTAGGCAGAAATTTATGGATATGGAAAAGGATGAGAGTGAGTTGGTCCCTTCATTTAATCTTCAGTTTTCAAAGCTAATAAGGGAGATCCCAACACATATAAGACCAAATGATTCCAAATGTTTAGTTATTTGCTTGGGAGCATTTGATAAAAAGATGAGTTACTTGTTGAGAGATAAGGAACCTACAACATTATAACAAGAATATCACATTGCCATAGACATCAAGAACAATTTGAAATACTCAATGATGAGGGGAGGTTTTAATATTTTTGATGAGAATTTAATCACTCCCTATGATGTTGTTATGGTAAACGAGTCAATAAATAGTGAGTTAGGACACGGGGATGAGATCCATGTTGTTCCAAGCCCATCAATAATATCACATGAAGAGTATAATGTGGCTGAAAGGGATTGTGTACCTGTGTATAACAAAGGTGACCGAGAATTTGTAGTTCAGAGATTGTGTGACCTGCAAAGGCATGAATGGGAATCCCTTGACCATCTTTCCTCTAGGTTCATTGATTCTTTTCTTGGCATACCTAAAAAAATTAGGCCTAACACCCTGATGTGCATTGATTTGTTTTTTCAATCATATCAATCTGGATTGAGTTCTCTGCCAAAAGAAGTGAAGCCCCATGTCCTAAGCCAAGTTACTGATTGGATAAGGATTGTTGAGGGAATTCAAAATGAACATACTGGACAAATGTCACCTTAGAGTGACATCAATGAAGCCCATTACCAAGAGGATCAAGAATCTTTACTGTTAGGACAAGATGATGTGTTTGAGCATGAATAGTGGGTTAATGATGTTGTTTGTTTGGTGAATGATGTGGCTATTGAGACACAATACGAGAATGATGAAGTGGTGCCTGATTTCCACCCTTGGAATATTATGAGAGATGAGAGAAAGTAGGGGGAGGTGTCACCTTCTATTCTGATTGAAGATCGTGACATACAAAACAATAGTTCATCTGGTCATGAGCTAGATTCAGAGCATTATTTTGCTAGATACAAATCATCTTATGAAGTGGAGATGTAATTTTTGGCTCTGAATAGGGGATGTATTGGCAGTTTTGATGGGATTCAAGTGACTAAGGATGGAGAATTCTCCTCATGTGATGATTTTTCAAAATCTGGATCCATAGTTATGAGTATAAGTGACAAAGATGACTCTGGTGATGACTTTCAAGGCATGGAAGGTTGTGACCTACATACCCAAAAGACAAGGGTGAATGTAAGCGCGATGAGAATTTGGCATAATCCTATGTATGATGAACCTTCACCAACAAATGATATGACAGGAGATGATCATTATTGATGTAGGTATAACCCACTATTTGTTGTAAACTCTGATGATATCATGATAGATGTGCTCTACAAAGATATTAAAGGTGATATGAATGAAATGACTGAGAGTGAAAACCAAAGTGGTATAAATGAACCTCATTTTTTCATCACAACTATTGACCTAGATCAATTAGCCCCCCAATTGTCAGATAGATGTAATGATGAAGGTACTGATATCGGTACTGGAAGTAAATGGGTGGAGGTTGGGAATGTTATTTCCTATAATATTATCAACAATACCATTGCTAATGAGGACATTCGAGGTGACCCCATAATTTTTTGTTGTGATAAGGTAGTGTTTGGTGAAAATGCACCTGTTCTAGCATATTTTGTTGGCTAGTATAACTGTATGCTTGATTTTTTTGGAGATTCTCCTTAGCTTTTGAACCTTGTTATAGATTTGTTCCTGCTAAATAATGATAATACTCACCTTGACTGTAAAGGGAATATCATTAACAATGAATCATTTCTTTTTGACATCATAGAATTTGGTTCCAATATACAACAAGGCACATATGAAGGACTCCAGTATGATTTCCAAACTCACAATCAGGAAAATTATGAATGTGTTATCTTGCCATGTCAATCAGGTGAGATTTGGGTCCTTCAAGCTGACAAAGATGAAAGCAGTATATGAGATAGGAGTAGGGATTCCAATTGGAATAATCTAGATTACCCTATAATTATTGACCCACAGATGTGCCCACCACAAGAACAATAGGACAAGGTTTTTGATAGAGGAAATAATTGAGTTTCCTCTTCATTTGGTGGCCTGGGGCCACCAAACCATACCAGAACAAGAAAAGCTAAAAGCATGCTCGAGATCTAGTCAATTGGGTCAAGTGGTATGCTTCTACCTGAGATTTTGAAATCTTTCTATGCCTACAAGAGGCATACATCCTTAGTCAGAGCAACTAGTGGAACCCCTAGAAATTTTCTAGTCCCACTGAATTATTGTGATTAAACCCTGATAGTCATTGTCTTAGGGTCCTAGTTTTAAATTTTTTTCATGTTCACACCCTCATTTGGCCTCCAAGTTTCTATTTTTGAGTTGACCGATTATATCTATTCCTAGTCTTTTCCTTAATCTCTCATGGCCTTGATCCCCATGGTTTTACTAGCCCTTTTGTTGTCCCATCCGTTGTCACTAGGTGGTCCTTTCCAAACAACCTTTGGTGCACATGCTTTAAGTATTTGCATCACCTAACACTCATTCATTTTCAAATTCCCTTATGAAACCCGTGATGAGCAATGCCTTCCTCTTTTTATATTGATCGCCTGTATTCCTTCATGTGTTTGTTTGTGTTTGTGAGGAAGTAATGCTTGATGAGCGATGTGGTCAACATCTTGACCCATCGCTACCTTCTTAACTATCGCCGGTTGTTTTATGCAGGATAAAGTAGAACCCATTACTAGTGATGTCTTGGTCATGTTCCATCGATGAGGTGCAACGATTAGCTGCTTGAGGTTTGTCTACATGGACACAACATGCAATGGGCGATGGATTTAGCATGTGGCGATCAAGGATTAGTTGTGGTTTGCATCGTTAGCTTCTCCATTATCACTTGTCATCCTTTGTAGGTTAGGATGAAACTTGTGACTACCATTGGGTTAGGTTTACTCCTCGCTCAGTCTCAGTCTATCATGAGTTAAGATGGTTCAGGCCATTTCCAGCACGTGATGAGCGATGCGGTTAAGTATCAATGGTCGAGATCCTTTTATGACCACGATCTACGGTTGATGTTTCATCACTAGCTTCTTAGCCATCGCTTGATGAGAATCCCATGGGAAGGATGAATTGGTGATGGGCGATATATTTCAGTTTGCAACTTGGATTTGTCTGCAGTTGTAAGGATCGATGGCATACATGTCAAGGTTGATGGTGACTTTTCCTATTTTTGGCAAAGTGTGGATTATGACGGTGATGCCTTTTGGATGGCTTGTGTGGCATCTCCAATCAATGGCTTGGCGCCTCTTTTTACCTTTATTTTTCTCGTGATGTGCAAGAGAAAATATAACCATCTGGGAATGAAACCCCACGAGGTGAAATGACCTTGAAATTATCAGAAATGTAACTCTAATGATCCCTTTGCTTGTTTCTCCCTTAACCTATCGAAGGGATTTCAAGGTTCATTACAAGGGTGATCTTTTTGAGTCTGGAAAATGGCTTAGGTAAAACTGTTGAATATGAATGCAGTACAGAATGTACGTAGGATAGACTAGGGTATTGTCTTGGGTTCAATTCATGTAAATGATAATATTAGATAATTTTGCATGAATCTTTGATATTGTGATATATCTGTAAAATCGAAGCATCTGCTCTCCAATAAGAAACTATTACATTACTATAAATGGGAAACCAAGTGTTTTTTTTTTCATTTGTCTTTCAATGTTTAATTGAATGTACGATTTTGTTCTTCTTTTATCCTAAGGGGTTAATTAAAATACTTGAAGGAATTCATAGGTTTGTAAGCAATTTCCTAGGATTTTGATAACAATTTTTGTTTCGGTAGCTATGAATTTTCATAGTGTAAGGCATTATGAGAATAAGCCATTAATTTCATGATTAGTGCATTATTGACTATCATGCATTCGACTCCATTCCCAATTGATGAGGTACTAATTTATCCTATGTACATTTTTGTAATTTAATGAAGCATCTAGATTACCTTATCAAGGACTCATAATGAAGACAATGCTAAATCGAATTTTTTTTATCCTGAGATGCAAGTCTAAAATAATACCCTGTTCCTAATGAATAGAAGGTTATTTGTGTGAAGGTCAGCCAAAATTTTGCTAAATAATGTTTATTTGCATAAAGGGGAACATATATGTGTAGGATGTGTTGGACTCAAGGGAACACTAAGAGGGGGGGTGAATCAGTGTTTAGAAATCCTTAACTTTTATTACTCTAAAACTTAAACTATTATGTCATTACATTAAAAGAAAGATGCAAGAATTCAAAGGAAACATTCTTAACACAATGACACACAAATTTTTGCACGGAAACCCTGTTAGGGGAAAAACCACGGTGGAGGTTAATCCACAATTTGAGTACTCAAATATATTTTTTTTTACAAAAGAGAATGCACTTGCATTCAGGCACACTACCTAGAGCTCACTGCTCAAAAGAAGAGGCTCACTTCCATACAAAAGTTTAGATTAAGACCATCTTAAGGTTGAACTAAAATAATGGCATCTATTTATGCCAGGTTACAGTTCCGATGAAACTCATAGATTGAATTCTAGATCTACAGACTGATTCTTCTCTTCTCTCTTCTTTGCTATGCTCATAAATCCAACATCTGCACCACTCCTCTACTAATTTTAGCATCACACACATATTCACACATTTCAAAACTTCTTCAGTATTAGACACACCTCTATCTCTTTTCAAATGATAGAACCGATCTCATATATATATCCTCTAACAAGGATTTACTCATTCATCAGTCGGATTCATAATGTATTAAGTTCTTTTCAACTTGTTGGCTAGATCCACCACTAAATCTTTATGTGCATCCTCCAAAGTTGGTTAAGACAAAGAGAGGACCCAAAAAAAAATTAATCGAGCATGAAAATATTTAATTAATTACTCCTTATACATCCATGATTACTATACTCATCGATTCGGCCTTCTAACATAGATAACCAATATATTAGTGCACCGAATCTTCTAGATCGCGTACCAATGAGTGCGCATCAAAATAATCCTTCACCAAGGTATTACAAACATCAACAAACCTTCCTCAGATATCCACAACCCAAAATATCTATTTGGTAAGGTGTTCAAAACAACTTTTATGCCTGTAACTGGATGCCCTGTTCTTTACTTTGTTTTGTCAGTAGAAACCAAAATTATACTGCAGACTGGATGTAAGACTTCGGATGCCATTTAGGTTTCCATCAATGACAACACTTACAATTCATATGCCAACAATCTCCCCCTTTGGCATTGATGGAAACACTTAGTGAAAAATGATCTAGTGTCAGAATCATTATAGGTATACTGCCAAAATTTGCTAAACTTTCTCCTCCTAAGATTTATACTGCATTCTCTCCCCCTATAAGGCATTTTTCACTAAATTCTCTCCCCCTTTGACATCAATGAAAAATAATGTATTTCATATGCCAAAAAGACAAAAAGAGATACTAAGAAGATAGTGACAAAACATGTGTTCAAAATCCTCAAAGCTTCCAAACTTCAAAACATATATGCTCAGTTCTCCTCCTTTGATCAAAACTTCAAAAACTTGAAAACAAATAACTTCTATCTTTAGAATATTATCTTATGGTTTTTCTTCACTTTTGGAAGGAATTTCTTCCAAGCATCTATTGTGATTCCAATGATAATGATCAAACTATTGTTCTTGGAAGTCTTGTTAACAATTTCAGTTAGAGATTCAAGAATTGTAATTGCTTCTTCCAGTTTCTCACCATTCCTCAATATTTCCACCATTTGGTCCAACTTGCATTCAATTAGATCCTTTACCTTCCAAAAATTATCCACAAGAGTGTTCTTGGAGAGTTGAATTTTTGTGTCTGTTGACTGTAGCTCTCATATTCTTTTTCTGATGGTGCCATCTTGATCCAGCAACATGTCAAAGCTTTTACCAATGCCATTCAATTCTATTTCAATTTGTTCCAACTTCTCTCTATAATTACTAATAGCATGGGGCCAATAGATGCAATAGTTGTAGATGTCAGTGGCTAAGTTTATGCATTGCCTTAACTCTTTCATTTTCTTCTTTAGTTTGGAAAGGGATAGTCTGAATTGCTCCTTCAAATGAGAGATAACTTCCCCAACTTCCTTTTCTTGAGCTTCAGAATTCAATGTTTCTTTGCTACATTCAATCATTTCATTGGGAAAAATGTTCTACAATCTTTCCAATCTAATCTTGCATTGCTCAACAAGATAATTTAACATACTTAGAATCATGTCTTGATCATATGATGGTTTGACAGACCATAACCTAGCTATTTTTTGCATTCCACCTTCTCCTTGAATACGATGTTGTAGTTTTTCTTTTGTCAGATCTTCTTCTTCCTCAGTGGCTTTTTCTAGTTCTGATTCATTTTTCTCAATTTCTTCATCAGATTCTTTGTCAGAATATCCACAATTTCTTTTCCTTTTCCCTCAATTCTGGGAACTTTTCTTTCTGGAGGGTTGTATTCAACAATTTCCTTTCCTCTTTTATGTCCTTTATCAATGCCACCGAAAGAGGAACCAACTTCAATTGATCTTACTGGAAGGGAAATATTGACTGAACCACACTTTTCAAGCACATTTTTAAAGAAATTTTCAAATTATAAATCCCAATCGACTAAGCTCCTAAAATATGAATATATTTTTTTTCATACTAGTTTGTTTGATTTCCATACCACATTGTCAGTTTTCAGCAAGAAATTCAAGAAATACATTACTAAACATGTAATCAAAGTACCGAACCTGAAAGGATAACCTATTTCTTTTTCCAGTTGCACATTCTCCATGAGCTGATCCTTTAACAACATTCATAGGTCAAAGTCTTGGCCTTCAATTATCATCTTGTGAGAAATGTAGATTGCACCAGCCAATGTGTCTCCTTCTTGATTTTTGTAGAATATTTTATATGTTATTTTGTGTGCAATGTACTTTGTAACTGGATTCTTGATTGTCACAATTATCAAGGCCCTCTAATCTCCAATTATTCTAGTTAAGGTTTCGACCTCTTTGTTCCGGATAGATTTCTTCCTTGGTATATCTCTGACTTTGCAAAATCTAGTCAAATTCTCAATTACCTCCTTCGAGATGATGTCGGGTTTGCCAAAGTTAGAATATCGTCATGTAATCTTCTCAATATGAATTTCATGAATTCTGCATTATAAAAGTATGGAACTCATTCCAAATATCCAAATTCCCATGTTTAGCTTCACTTAATTGCTTCAATTCATCAGGTACTAACAAATTCCTCATAGACCTAATATTTGTAGTATTATATTCATCTAGAGTGATCGACCCTTTGATTTGTTCCATTTTCTTTTCTTATTTAGGGTTTGCAACTGCACACTAAATTGTATGAAGATTTCGAGAATAATTTGAAATACCTAATAGTTTTGAAAATTGACGATGAATCAATTTTACTGCTTCATAATCCGTCTATCGAGTGATCTCCTTCTTTTCTTCTTTGATACAAAGTGACAAATGATGGTTTCAACTTCTCTTTTATAGCTCGCACACTTACAATAAATGTGTTTGCCCTAAATTTTTGGAAACTCTATTTTCTCAAACAGAAATAGATAAATCTTTTGCAGACCTATGAATTGTCTGAATTCTTTTTGTGAAAGATATCATAAAATTTTGTACACCATAAATACACCTTCTTGACTATTCTCTTCATTCTGGTACCATCCATAGACAGAGGAGGAAATATTTTCTTGAAAGACTCCCCCTAGGCCAATGGCTTGAAATCAATTACAGGAAGAATTACTAGAAGCAGGTTCCGATATGGAACCATTTATAGTACCACAATCATTCCTCCTTACCCATGTCTTTTTCATCTGATCTCTGATTTATCCGTAGTCACTTTTTATTTTCCTTTATCATTTTTCTCGATACTTCTGCCTCTGTATACTAGACCTCTTTTGTCTACATTATTGTTTCTATAGAATCTTGCAATGTGACCATACTTATTGCAGTTGTAGAACACAATTTTTTCTTGTCTATTCTATTGGTTTCTTCTTGATCTGCATTGATTAGCAACATTCCCAAGTTTCCCACATCTATAGCATTCAACATTTCTTATATCAATAGAGTAACTTGACACATTTTTGCATTCAATTGATTTATGACCAAACTTTTTGCAATTAAAACACTAACCAAAGAATGATGAAACTTTTGACTTCATATTAATTCTACACTGAGCAACCATATGACTAAACTTATTACAAGAAAAACAATACCATTAAACTTTTGTGCATTAGGTTGTCTTACCAGATACGTTCCATTTTTGTTCAGTCTGAAATTATTTTGTCCTAATCTGGAACTTTCTCCCTTTTCATATCTCTTATCATTTCCACTCTTCTATCCTTGAGTCATCTCATCAAGTTTTATTGAACTAATCTTTGTTGGACTAATCGCCAGCATCTCCCTTCAGGTTTGTGACATGGTTTAACTGCCTCCCATGGATCTTAACTGACACTTGTATCGAGCATTGATAGGTCGATCTTTTGGTGCAACAGCAAGGCCAACAATTGGTATCAGAGCCGAACATGGGTTTGAACCCCTTAGGTGACGCTAAGGGGCTATTTTTGGACTCACCGCTAGCATCTCCCTTTGATTTTGCGACATGGTTTAACCACCTCTCATGGATCTTAACTAACGCTTGTATTGGGCATTGACAGGTTGATCTTTTGGTGCAACGACAAGGCCAACAATCTTAAACTTTTCTTTTTATTCATTTGTAATGACAAGATCATTCCTAAGAGTAGATATATGCTTACCAAGTTATTCTTCATTGTTTTTGGTTCTTTTTAATTCACTTTCCAACTGAGTGAATTCCCCTTTTATTCTATTGCATTCATCAAATTTCTCTTTTAGTTTCTGATTAATATTTTCTTCACTTTTTCATCATATATTCCATCTGATGTTTTAGGTTTGTATTGTCTCTAGCAAGCTTTTCACATTCTTTGGTTATTTCCTTCAAGGTTTGATTCAAGTGAGAATCATCCATATTTTTTTTCTCTTTATGCTGTATCTGATCACAAAGATCCTTTCTTTTCTCCTTGGATTTAACAATCTAATCTTTCAATGACTGGATAAATTTCTCAAAATCTCTAAGATTTTCTTTTAATTCTTGTAATTGTTCTTTAGACTGATCAAGGTCATCAAGTGCCACCAAAAGTTGTTGTTGAAGACTACCAGAGTCCATCACATTCCAAGATCCACCTCAAGCTACTAAAATTCTTTAGAGGAACTGTGCTCTGATACCAATTGTTGGACTCAAGGGAACACTGAGAGGGGGTGAATCAATGTTCAATAAATCTTAACTTTATTACTTTGAAACTTAAACCATTTTGTCATTACATTAAAAGAAAGATGCAATCATTCAAATGAAATATTCTTAACACCATGACACACAGATTTTTTTGTGGAAACCCTATTAGGGGAAAAACCACGGTGGAGGTTAATCCGCAATTTGAGTACTCAAATATAATTGTTTACAAAATAGAATCCACTTGCATTCAAGAACACTACCTAGAGCTCACTGCTCAAAAGAAGAGGCTCATTTCCATACAAAAGTTCAAATTAAGACCATATGAAGGTTGAACTAAGATGCTAGCATCTATTTATTCCAATTTATAGTTCTAGTGAAGCTCATAGATTGAATTCTGGATCTGCAGACTGATTTTTCTCTTCACTTTTCTCTACTCTGCTCATAAATCCAACATTCTCACAATTACTCTACTAATTTTTGCATCACACATATTCACACATTTCAACACTTCTTCGCTATTAGACACACCTTTATCTCTTTTCAAATGATAGAACCAATCTCATATATATATCCACTAACAAGGATTTACTCATTCATCAGTCGGCTTCATAAAGTATTAAGTTCTTTTCAATTTGTCGGCCAAATCCACCACTAAATCTTTATGTGCATCCTCCAAAGTCGATTAAGACAAAGAGAGGACCCAAACAAAACTTAATCGAGCATGAAGATATTTAATTAATTAATCCTTATACATTCATGATTTCTATAATCATCGAGTCGGCCTTCTAGCATAGATAGCCAACAAATTAGTGCATCGAATCTTCTAGATCATGTACCAATGAGTGTGCATCAAAAAAATATTTCACCAAGGTATTACAATCATCAACAAACCTTCCTCTGAGATCCACTAGGAAATACCCTCCTTGGTCTCATAGAGCCTAAAGTGTAGGGATTGATGGCTTAAAACCCTTTACCCGTCGAGTTGTCCATTCATCTGTAAGATTCTTGATAATGAGGATTGGCTACCTTCTAGAGATTTCTTAAGGTGTATTGGAAAAAACACCAATAGTACCCATATTTCAATGGTATTTATTTTTCATCCAATAAATTTTGACATAAAGCAATGGATTATATAAGTAGAATGAATGGAAGTGTTGGATCCTTCTCCAAACAATGTTTTGCATGCGATAATTTTGACATAGAAGTACTGAGTGCTAAAGTCAAATGATGAATAGATATAATACTATGAAAATGTTTCAATCTTTCAATGGATATTTTTATACATGTTATATTTGGACATAAGGCTAACCAATGCAGATCAAGAATGAATAAAAGTCATATAAGTTTTGTGTGCTACTTTTGTAACAAACTCGAACATATTTCAAGAGTTTCCAAAAGCAAAAATAGAAGATAGACTAATCTAGTAAAAAGGAATAAATATGTGAAAGAAATATAAAATATATGGAAAAAGAAAGAGGAGTCTAAGAACATAGATGAATTGGGAACTTGAAATGCATCTATACCTACCTCTAGTGTAGAAATAAAAGAAAATTCTAATAGCCTCCTAAAATATAAGGTTTCAAGACTTGACACAAAGATATATCTTGGAAGAGGAATTTTTGAAGCTATAGAAGAAAGTTGTGGAAGGGAATGTTGTGATGTGGAAGTTTGTGAAGCTTCTGTAAATTAACTATGAATACAAGGTTTTGAAGTTTAATAGCTTTTCCTGAAGCATTTATTGTTGATGCATTTATTGATACAGGTCAAATCATGGAGTTAAAAATGTATTTGAGAAGAAAAATTTAGTTGATATGAAGGAGAAGTAAACTGAAGAATTTAGGAAGTAGATTCAAGGCATCTCCCCATAGCAGAGCATCATAACTCTAAATTTTGTTGAAGCAAGTTCAAGAGGTATTCTGCTTACTCAATTCTCCTCTGGAATTTTCATTTTAAATTTAATGGAAGGGTCGAAGGTAGTAAATGTCTTACAGAGGCTACAAGTTAAGTTGAAGAGGAATTCTTGGAAATTTTTGTCGGAAGACTCAATGGGTGCATTTTTCAAAACTCCCTTTGGAGTTTCACCTACTGAGGATATCTATGCATACATACATGCGAAAAAATAAGAAATTTCCTCTAATGGATTAATTGTTTTATGGACAAACGAATTGGAAGAAAATTATGATATCATAAAACCATAATGCAAAACCCTAGCTGAAAATAAATTGGATGTGGGAGAATTTTCCACTATTTCAAGGAAACAAGAGGTACATTAGAGTTGTATTGAGTAGTATTCATGATGAATCTATCTGGATTGATGGTGCATATTCAATAACCATGGAAGCAATAAGGGATGTAACTAGCTGGTGGTCCTTCTAACCAATTCCAAGGTGGAAGTTTATCAAAATCAAAGAATTAATTGAAAAGACTAGTGCAACTCTCATTCAGGAAAGGAACTCACCTTGAGTAAATTTAGAAATCTAGCTATCTAGTATGCTACAATGCTTGTTGGACATAAAATATGCCTACCTAATGATAGCTATACATTCTTTTCTACTTTTGGTCACATTGCACTTAACATGATTGAGAATGGTGTTGATTATGATATTTTTGAGTTACTTTGACAACACCTATTGAAAATTTTGAAGGAAATCAAAAGGAACAAAAATCATGCATTCAAGTACGGTACTTTGATAGTCTATTTAATTTAATACTTCATGAAAGAAATATTGGTAATTGGAAAAGTAGAATGGTCAAATATAGAACCAGTAGCACATCAAATAAAAAATATTATGATGAATCTTTGTGTATCATATGTTTAAAAGGATGAACTTGCAGAATTCTTCAAAAAAAATCAGATAATAATGAATGAGAGAATAAGAATACCCAAGAGTGTGGTGGAAAGATACTCTAGAGACATCAATTTCCTTGTCTCTACTAGTTTTTTCTACATGGATGCAATTGAGCCTAGACTTGTTTGGATTTCTGAGTTGGATTATTAAGTGACTGAGGAGAAAGTTGTTCATTATACAAAAGTTCTTCTAGGAAGCCCAAGAGACCCTAGTAGATTAGGCTTAGAGGAAAGGTCTATAACTAAAGCCTTTGAAAGTTCAAGGAGAAAAGGTAAGAAAAGGGAAAAAAAAATTACTCCTTTGATTGAGATCAAGCAAGAGGTTACAAAACAAGAAGGAATATTACAAACTGATATGACCCAACATGAGTATGAAAGAAAAATTACACAAGACTTGGATGAAGAAATATTTTTTTTACAAGAGGTGATCCCCGATGCAAGCATTAATACATCAGTGTCTACTATAGAAAATCTTAGGAGTATGGTTGATTTGTTGAAAGCATACATCTCTAGAATAAAAGAACAAACTATAAATGAGTTAAAAGTAAATATTATAGAGGAGAATCTAGAAGATATCAAAAAGAAATGTGTAGATGCACATCAAAGAACCTTGAAGGGATTGAAGGATTTTTAAGATTGTGAAGAAGAAGCACAGAACTTAAAGTCATACTATTTGAAGTGGTCTAAACACACACAAATTATAAAGGATGAAATGATTCAGACTAAAATTTGAATAGGAACTCAAGCAGATGTTTATGATTTAGCAAGTGATAGGAACAATCAAAAGTGGTCTTACATTATGCAACTATAAGACAATTTATTTTCTTTATAGAATCAGAGGATAGACACAATCAAGCAATATGTGGCACTAAGGGACTTAGTAAAGATAAGGCACACTCTTATATCGGGTGCCCTTGCCAGTGCTAATAAACTATAAAAAATAAACCTCACCCCCAACACTGTGGAAGAAGGAATATAGTCTCTAACGAAACTTGAACTACTATACAAGACTCTTGTAGATGCAAAAATTTCTTGGGAAGAAGTAAAATCTACCTGGTAGGATACTCTGAGGAAACTCAAAGGATGTACATCTTCAGGTTGATATGTCTTACCTTTATGATCAATTATCTATTTTTATTTTGAATAAGATGCATGCATATATATATATCCAAGGGAAGCGTATTGGGCCCCTACATGACCTTTTCCATTTATTTCAAAGGGGGAGAGATAGTGGGAAGAAAAAAAAAATTGTTAATACATTTTGGATGATTGGAAAATCTTTTTGAAAATTCAAGGTTAATTTTGAAAAGGGGGAGTTAAGGTTAGGAAGAAATAATTTTGATTCATAACATGGAATTTTTTTTGATAGGCATGTTTCCATCAATGACAAAGGGGGAGATTATTGGAAGTTTGGAAGTCTTTCATTGTTAATGCAGCTTGGAAATATGAGAATGAAGTGTACATACATCGGTTGATTCGGCTAACCGAGTGTTTTCATTGATGTCAATATTATGGGGAAGCATTTTTGGTGTCATTTGTATAGTACTAACTATATTAGAAAGCTGATCTATCAATAATTTGGCTATGTGTTGATGATGTTGTAGTTTAGTGCATCATTTTTAGGGTCCACACTTCACTACAAGAAGAGTTATAACTTTGTGCTTTTAACCATATCATTATGACTAGCTTATACAGCTATATTCAAGATCTCATGAAGTTTTGTGAAGTGTACTTGAAGATATCAATGACAGAGATCAACTTTGTATATCACTATCATCTCTTTGTTCAGTATATCAATGTGGGAGTTTCTCCATTTCCTTGAGAAGAAATTTTTGGTATTGCAATTCTAAATTTACTCTCATTGATGTCAGAAAAATGCTAAATTGAAGAAAGATTGAATCTAGAAGTTGCATATATTGGGAAGCATATGTATGATTGGAATATTTTAGGATTAGGTCCAATTCTTGGCTGACCTAATACATGATATGTGTTGAGAAGATTAAATATACATTGTGAATGTTATTTGGATATATTTTAGATCCATGCCAACCTAAATTAAGTATTGCATGCTTTCTTGGGCATGAAGATGATTTTGAATCATGTGTGTTGTTGAAAAAATCCATTTTGGATTTTTTTCTTTACATATAATTAGAGTGACCTAATTGATGTGTACAAATGAAATTGGGTGTATATATGAGATATTTTAGAGTTAAGAAGAGAGATGAGTGAGCATAAATTTCATATCAGGTGTGACTAGTCTCATATGATGCACACATATGAATTTAGTGGTAAGAATTCAAAATTAGAGAAGATTTGTTGAGCAACTGCTAAGCAAAGCAGTACTTTATATTCAGAGCTTCAAAGGAACTTAAATACAACAAAAGGAAGCTGCACTTTGTATTAGTTCATACTTTGGTAGTGAGCCATTTTTGTATTTTATTTAACTATGGCTATGAGCCTTATAAGGATAGGGTTTCCTAGCAGTAAGCCCTTGTAATATACTAAATCCAAATATAATATATTGTGAGCTAATCCTCATCGTGGTTTTTCCCATTTTGGGTTTTCCACATAAAAAATTTGGTGTTCATGTGTTTTGTAACTTTGTGGATGATTCATTCTTTATTTTAGATAATATGTTTTGGTGATTGAATAAGTTTTGTTTAAAATTTTAATAGAATATAGATTCACTCCTCCCCCTCTCAGTATTATGAATTTTCAACAGTTAGATCTCTGGAGAAGGTCAGCTTCCTTTCTAAACTAGGTGTAGTGAAGGATGACCAATCCAGCATTGTAAAGTTCTACACTAACCCTAAACTATGAATTATAGGAGAAAAGGGAAGAAGGAGAAATACTAAAAATCAAGTAAAATGTGATGCACCAAGTTTTAGAGTGTTTCTTCCTACTTTCAATGCACGAGGTGTCAACTAAATTGTTTAAGAAACTCAAAAAATTCTCTACTTTATCAGATTTAAAGAGGAAACATGAAGGCCTAGAGTCTATGAGATCGAAATGGGTAGAGGTTATCCACAATTGGCACTTTTACAACAAACTAGAATGATAATGCACCCTGTAAAGATGATAAAATAGTGCATGCATAGAGGTATTGAATAATAAACAGGATGCAAGCATAGTTAAAAGGTAAAATATATGAATTTTATTGATACAAAGGAATTTCAACAATTTTGTACAATAAAAAATGCTAGAGTAGCATAAGCATATTAGAGAAAATCTAGAGACCCCTTGAAAAATATACAAGTGTTGCTTTTATAGTTCAGGCATAACTTAGTTGACTTCAACCCAAACCCTAACCCCCACTAGGGTTTGCTAACAACCAAAATCCCTTCAAATTAGGTTTTAGGTGACCAGATCATGGAAAAAATGTTGAAGCATGAGCCTTGGATGTGAAAAGACTACACATAATACCTTTGCAATAAATTTTGTCCAAAAACCCTTCCAAAATTCCCCCACAAAATCAATGATTTGGTTATTAGGAAAGAGAAGAAGGGAAAAAAATAGCAATAAATGAGCATGGGTGCCCATGAGATCAACCATAACCATCAAGAAGTACAATAAATATTGTCCTCAAGCCTCAAAATTTGAACAAGAAGGTGAGAAATTTTCTTAGTTATTAATGGTGTTGTTCCAAAAAAACATGTAAAAACATGAAAAGGTTGGGGCGTCAGGCCCCCGAAAAGAAAAAAAAATTTCTCATGAAATAAATGGTTTGGACCCTCAAAAATGTGTCCCTATCAAAGGTCAGGCATCGAATATCAGGGGCCTCCCTATCAGATTACATCATACCGATGAATGGTAATAGGTAAGGTGAAACCCCAACCTCTGAAACTCGAAGATCTTGACACAGCCAGATTTTGATGAAAGGAGTCAGGGAGAAAGGAGCGGGTGAGAATCTGAGGGCTCAATTACTAAAGATCAAAGCTATATTTCAAGGATTGGGGGTTAGGGGGATAGGTTACCTCTTACTAGGTAAGAGATAAGGTGAAACCCCGATGTCTAATGCTCAAAGGAAAGCATTGGAAATCAAAGATCAGAAGGAGGAGATGAGGGGTAAGTGGAAGGATGGTAGGTGATAAGAGGGAATCCCAACCTCTGAGGTCTGAAATGAAACACTTAAGAAAATCATTAAAGGACTTAGTCAGACTTCAGGGGTCGAGTGGGAGGCTTACGACTTACTCGAAAGAAGCAGTAAAGCCTAAAGGGTAAGGTCAAAGGATGAAATCCGAAACCCTTAGAAGGAAAAGGGGAAGAAGGAAAAAAAGGTAGAAGATCAAGGTCAATGAAGGAATCATATTGGAAAGGAGGGAAGTGACATCCCAAAAACCCGAAATACTTAGACAACCAAATTTAGGATTTTTCAAAGGAGACTCCTACGGTATGACCCATGAGAGATCTCTTAGATCAATTTTCAATGATGGGTCATAAGGATGGCATGAAATGGAAAAAATTGTAATGTTGGTCTTATGGTTTGGTATTAAATTTCAATGATCTATATATGTTGCACTCCTATATTTTTCAATCACTTGTGTTGTTGAGGAGTTTCCTATGAATTGTAGAAGGTTGGCAATGTTGCTAGTTGTCTGGAGTAGTCTGGGAAATGCTCCAAATTTCTCTGCATTGATGTCTCTACACTTACAGCTTGGTAAATTTGTTCATAATTTTTTTTTAATGTCTCATTTCCAATCTCATATGTTCAAGTGGTCCACAAGTTGTTCTATAAATGTTACATCATATGATTATGTATTATGTGTTTCTTGAACAAAGTTTTTTTTACTTATTTGTTTGTAGTGGTTGTTGATGGCATGACAGTATGAAAGAATTATATGGAATTGATGTAGGATATTCAAGGAACATCCTTATTTGATCCACACATTTCTAATTGTACACTTTGGTTCTTCATTTTGTTTTGAGTTGGATTTATGGGTTATTTGTGGTTATCTAGCCGAAAGGGCGTGTTCCTTTGTTTGGGCCATGTTCTTGGGGAGTTCTACCAGCAATGGAAGATGTATCATAATAGATTTGGGTCCTAACCTATCCTGTTTAGGACCACATCAATTAAATTCAATTGAAAGAGTGTTTATGGGTCAACTAGTTATGTGCTTCAATGTCTTATCCACATGTTTCCTTGATGTAAACTTAGCTTGGCATGTTCCTATGTGTAAATCCTTTTGGATCACATTGAAAGAAGTTTTAAGACTATTTTTGGTCCTCTCTATTCTTGGGATAGGATTATTTCATACTTTGGTGGCCGACCAATTAAACTCATTGTTCTCTTCTTGGATGACCTAATTGAATAATTAAAGTGTCATGTTGGATATAAATACAAGATCATTTCGAATGCAACTGGGAAACATGTGTAAGTGAGCTATATTGAATATCTAGTAGAGATAATGCTAAATATTGTGAAATGAAAGATAACTTGAGCTTGAATGCCTTATTCAACAAAGAGTTGTGTTGGAAATATTTTTAATTCTCTTATAAATCTTTTGTATCCTTCTCTGAAATACTAAATCTCATCAGATCCTTTGTATCTTTCTCTTAGAGTTGATTGGTACTTTATTGTTGCAAGTCCTTTAAATTTGTATCTTGATTTAAGGTTGTGAGCCTTTCTACAAGTCTTTTGGTAGTTAGCCTTATATTGTGAGTTAACTCTCATCATGGTTTTTCCCTCATCAGGTTTTTCATGTAAATCTAGTGTCTCTTTGTGCATGTGTTTTTTCTTTATCTCTTTCTCTTTTTTGCTGATCTAATTACTGTTATATCTTTTATTCGTAAATTTTTTTGGTATTAAATATTTAAATTGTTATATTCTTCCTTGTTACTACTCTACTTAATGTTCTATCTCTATTTTCTAAAGGAGTTTGTGTTGTGCTAAAAGTTTCAAGTTTTGAAAGGGGTTAGGTTTTGTGTAGACTGATTCTCCTCCCTCTCAGTCTTTGGAAGTGTTCAATAGTGCACACAAATTGGACACCCTTCAAGCCATCACAGATACATGGAATATAAAGATGGAAAAGGGGATCAATTCTATGAATGAGGAAGAGAAGAAAATTTTGGATAAGCTACTGAATATTAAAACTAATTTTAGATGGATAAAGGATGACATACAAAGTTTGGAAGGGTGTATAACTACAACTTCCAATAGTTTTGAAAAAATCAAGTTTAGATTGGAATGGGTCAATACCCAGATGTAGAAATAATTACCCGAGTGATGAAAAAAATTGAAGAATGCAAGTAACAATAGAAAAGGGCATAATTTAAAGTAATTTTAAAAAGGGAATATTCTTTTTTGACTTTTCAAACACACAATATGTTGTTTTGATTCTTTGTCACCTAAAATGGTGGGTTCAATTGTGGAACTAGGGTTAATAGATGTTCATAGCCACAAACTGGAGGATATTTTTTGGATATTCAATGTTTTGCTAGTCAACTGAAGTTCATTATTGTAACTACTTGAAATTGTGGATCTATATGTTAGGCACACTACATTTTTTGCATGTAGCTTTTAGAGGGGATAATATTCTTTTTTTATCATAATTTATAAATCCCTTCTCATTCTTAGGGTCTGAACATTGGAGATTTAGATTGAAGGTCCAATAATATAGGTTTTTCTAGAGTTTTTTCTTATTTTCACTACATTTTTATAATTGGTCTTTAGAAATATTTTAGTATGAAGAAGCATGGATTTGTACACCAATGATTTTTTTTCTAGATTTGTAGAAGTTGTGGAACTATAAACATGATAAATAAGTTGGATTGTATTATCTTTTAGATATCATTGTTGCATATGAATGGTATTTTTTTGGTTATTTGTGATTCATGATTTTTTAAAGAGATAAAGTAATTATGTATTGGGTTTTAATTGAAATGGATAAAATAAAGTATACCTCTTAAATTTAGTACTAAGAATAGATATAACAATGTCTAATGCAAGTTTATTTTATAGTTTTTTGGAAAATATTTCTTTGAAGAATGATGAATCATGCTAATCAGATTAAATATATTCACCCTTTATTGCATGCCTTGTCTCATCTTTTGAAATTTATTTAATCTTTTTTAGTTAAGATTTAATCATAAATTCACCTATTTTATAATAAAATGCCAACAAGCCCCTTGAATATTATAGCCATATCAACCACTTTGTAGGACACCATAGTTGAGACCCAACTCTCAGTACCTTGGAAAGTGATTAATCTCACAATTTTTTATCTTTCTTAAAAGAGGTAAAGTAAATTACATATTTCCTGCATTGCATGTGTCAATTTGGCCATCAACAAGTTCTTGAACAAACATATAACATTATAACTATAATAATTGATTCTAACCTCTCTGCAATCAAAACTAATTCCTTAATACAATATTTTTAATCATAATAACTCCTTAAGAGGCATGTATAGTGTCCATATACTCTAATTCAATGGTGGAAGTAATTGTGTGTTGTTCCTTACCATGGATTTTTTAGTTGTATTTTTTCTAAATTTTGAATAGTTAGAATTAAGACCTCCATTATTGGTGAATAGTAAAATCTATACAGGGAACTAAATTGTCACATTTTTATGAAATTTAGTTTAGTGTTGGTTAAATCATCCAAGAATTATTTCATTAAAATTTAAAATCAAATTGTTTCACCAGAAAAAATGATACATTATTGGAGCCTAATTACCAAATTATACTATCATTATAAATATTATATTTTCATTTATGTTACATTCCTACTTATCTTTTGGGTCATTTCACCATTACTATTAAATTTTCAATTACATTTGGGGCCATATTCACTTTTAAATTGATACTTGGTGGGATGTATCGCTTAGAAATTATATATAATTAGATCTTCAAACACTAAACATGACTCTTTATCTCCTTTATTATCATGGACTCTAAAACCTTTGGCATATAAAGTCTCAAATATTGTGATTATGAATAATTTAGGTAGTGTAGAGTTCATCTACTAATATTATATATTATATATTATATGGATAATAAATTAAGATATTATCTACAATTTATGATAGGTATTCAATTTATATAATTATTCCAATGGATCTTCTATTTGGTAAATTCCACCTAAGAAAAGTGTCATCTTAAGCTTTATAATATTTCTCTACATAAATAGCAAGAAGATTCATCTCAATATCTTGTAATGAATGTGACCTAGATTTTATTGACAAATACAAATTACCCCTCTATCCCTATAGGTGTCATTAATTAGTGAGGATGTTATATATAGTAGGACACTACTACAAATTCAATGTATAAATAAATAAGTCATTCATTTCCCACCATTAATTTCCATTATATTTTGATTATTCTAATTATATTCCACTATTCGATAAACACATGTCAAGAAATTTTTTACTAATCTAGGATTATCTATATATTGGGAAAATGTGTTTCAACGTTGCAATTATATAGGGTTTATTGTTGATAGGTAAGTACAGGGGGGTGCAGGAGGTACCCCTGCAAGGTCCAGGGGGATTACCCTTAGTGGGGGGTCTAGGGGCCACATGTTATGGATTAGAGGCAAGAATTTATCAATTAAATTATAGAAAAATGTGAAAACATGACAGATTTATAAAACCCAGAAAAATGAATAGCAAGTAGAAGAACACCAAGATTTAACGTGGTTCACCCAAAACTGAGCTACATCCACCAATAAGAGGGTCCAATATATATTAAACTTCTAGTAAATAAATTTTACAAAGCATGTAGCAACCACTGCAACCTGCAACAACATTTTTTTCACATTTTTCTAATGTTGTTTTTACACAGCCTTTATTATGTGTACCTGTGGGACTTCCTACATTTTTCCAGTCACTGCTTTGCAATTTTATGCTAACATTTTTCATGAACTACTACCCTCAAAACTCTAATCCAAGTATTGGAATATGTTACCACACATGTACCATTAACTACAAATGAATCATGGCCATTGGTTTTGTCTCATACACCCAATAACACATTTTCTTTTGGGAAGTTACAATAACTATTTGCAAATGTCTTTAATTAAATATTGTAACTGATCATTTCCAACATTTAATAATTTCTTGTAATTTTTATTTTAAATATGAGTGCAGCAAAATATTTATTACATGCAGAAAATTAGTTAATAAGATAATGTTGAAGATTTTATTCAAGTCTGATTAGTCTCCATAACATAACAATCTCCCACTTGGAGACTGATCAGACTCCACTCCATACCATCTCCCACTTGGAGACTGATCATAACATCACTACCCCTGCAACTCCCAATGTAAATAAGCACATTGGACCTTGTTGTTCTATTTTAGATAAATTCAACATTGAAGGCCAACTGAAGCTAAAGAGGAGCTCAACTTCTCCTGTGTCACCACCTTTGCAAACATATCCATTGGATTGCCATCTATATGAATATTTTCTAGCCTTACTTGTCCATCCTCCAACACCAATCGGATAAAATGATATCTCAATTGTATGTGTTTTGTTTTCAAGTGCAAGGCAGAATTCTTTGCAAGATGTATAGCACTCTAACTATTTGTAAACAAGTAACTTTCAGCCTGTTGTTTTCCCGACTCTTCTATGAAATTTTTTAGTCATATCATCTCTTTTATTTCCTTTTTTTCAGCCACATACTCTGCCTTTGTGGTGGATAAAGCAACCACCTTTTGAAACTGAGATATCCAACTCATTATTGTCCCACCAATTGTAAATACATAACCTGTAGTACTTCACTTTGTATCTATAGCCCCTACCAAATCTAAGTCACAATATCCTTTTAAATTAGTATTAGAGCTCTCAAAACATAAACATTTATGGGATGTACCTCTAAAATACCTAAGAATCCATTTTATTTTATTCCAATTCTCAACTCTAGGATTACTCATATACCTACTAATAACTCCTACCGCATGTACAATATCTAGTTGCATGCATACCATGGTATACATTAAACTACCTACAGTTGAAGCATATGGTACCTTGGATATTTTTTCTTCCTCCTCTTATGTCTTTGGACACATATCCCTAGTAAATTTGGCATGACTAGGCAAAGGTGTGCTAACATCTTTTGCATTCTCCATATGAAATATTTGTAACACCTTTTCAACATAATCCGCCTGAGATAAAAACAATTTTCTATTTTTCTTATCTCTAGTAATCTTCATACTAAGGATTTGTTTTGTTGCCCCCAAATCTTTCATAGAAAATGAATTTGCTAACTATTGTTTTAACTCCCTTATGTGATCCATGTTAGACCCCACTACAAGCATATCATCAAGATATAAACATAAAATAATATTTCTATCATCTAACCTCTTAAAGTAAACACAATGGTCTAAATTACACTACCTATAGCCTTTCTCAGGCATAAAACTATCAAATTTAATGTACCATTATTGAGGTGCTTGCTTCAAGCCATATAAACTTTTCTTCAATTTGTACATAAAATTATCATTACCTTTGACCTCAAATCCTTGTGGTTGTTCCATATATTTCCTCCTCTAAATCATCATGGAGTAAGGTTGTTTTAACATCTAACTATTCCAAATGCAAATCTTCAACAATCACAATATTTAAAACATTACAAATAGAAGTCAGTTTAACAAGCGAAGAAAATATTTCATCAAAATCAATGCCTTTTTTTTGTGCAAATCCCTTTACAACTAACCTGGCTTTAAATATTTTTTTACCTCCATCTTCCTCTTTTAACCTATAAACCCATTTATTTGGTAAAGTCTTTTTACCTGCAAGCAACTTGCATAATTCCCATGTATGATTTTTAAGCAAGAATTCCATTTCTTCATCCATTAAATGCTCCCACTGAACCTTGGAATCCACCTTCATAGCTTCATTATAACATTCTGGTTCACCAACATTAGTTAATAAAATAGAATACAAAGAGGGAGAAAATATTTTTGGAGGTCTACTTATCCTTGATGATCGTCTAACATTCATTGAAGTTTGTGGTATTTTTTGTTGTTATTGTAGAGCATGAGGAACCACTAGATTGTTGGAAAATGGTCAGTGCTCCCCTCAAGGTTCATGACATGGACTAACCGTCTCTCATGGATACGTTAACTCTTGTGGTTGTATTGGGCATTAACAGGTTGATCTCTTGGTACAATGACAAGCGTGGGGCCAACAATTGATATCAGAGCCAAAGGTGTTAGGTTTGAATCCCCTCGGCTTGTACTAAGGGGATATTGTTGGAAAATGGTCAGCACTCCCCTCGAGATTCGTGACATGGACTAACCACCTCTTGTGGATCCATTAACTCTAGTGGTTGTATCAGGCATTAACATGTCGATCATTTAGTGCAACGAAAATCATGGGGCCAACACATCATTGGTCAAAGTATCATATAGCACTACATAATCATTTTATTTCTTCTCATGCTACTACAACTAATCTTTGTACAACACTTTCTCATTCAATATGACATCCCTGCTTCTTACAATTTTTTGATTTTTAAAATCCCAAAGCCTATAACCATATTCGTCAATTTCATATCCAATAAATATATTTCTTTAATTTTGCATCAAGTTTGGTTCTATTTTTTGAATCTACATGTGAAAATTATTCACAACCGAAGGTTTTGGGAAAATAATAACTCACCTTCTTACATGTCCATGCTTCCTTTGGAATACCACAACCCAAAGTATTAGAAGGTCCTCTATTAATTAAATAAACAATAGTGTTTACAGCCTCTACCCACATGTTAAAAGGAAGCCCAACATGCAATCTTATAGTCCATGCATGCTCCATTATTGTTCTATTCATGCGCTCAACCACTCAATTTCCCTGTGGAGTCCTTGGAACTATTTTCTGCATATGAATTCCATTAGATAAGCAATAATATTTAAACTTTTTGTTGCAATACTCACCACCATTATCAGATCTAAGAAATTTTAACTTTTTACTTGTCTCGTTCTCAACCAAGCTTTTCCATTTTTTAAAAGTTTCAAATACATCATATTTCTACCTAAGGAAATAAATCCATACCTTCCTAGTTGCATCATCAATAAAAGTAACATAATACTGAGAGCCACCGAGAGAAGATACATGAGATGGTCCCCATACATCTGTATGCACAAGCTCTAATTTCTCATCTTTATTTTGCTTCCTATCCTTGAGAAAAATAACTCTCTTTTTTTCCATACACACAACTTTCACATAAATCCATATTAACACATTTTATATATGGTAAAAAATTCTTTGAATGAAGTACTTTCATGCATTTTTCACTCATGTGCCCAAGTCTATTATGCCACAATGTTGTTTCACCCATAGAAACTATCTAATTTTCTACCTGCTAACCCACAATGTTTGTTCTTGAATCTATTATAGAACCCACAACAACTATTGTCAAACTTGCAACAACTGTTGTCAAACTTGCAACAACTATTGTAGCTATTTTTTCCAGCAATTTCCCTATTTGATTTTTATCTATAATAGCTAAAGTAGAAGAAATGGTATGACCTATACAAAGATATAATGTGCCTACGTTCGCACCTTTTTCTACCACTAAGGCACATTTTGTGACCTTCCAATTTTTATTACTAAATGTAACAACATAACGTTCATCATCTAGTTGCCTTGCTAAAATTAAATTTCTACTTAACCTGGGAATGTGCCTTACCTCATGTAATAGTCAATGATTTCCATTCTACAACTTAATCTTGATTCTTCCCTTTCCAACAATCTGACAAGGTTCATTGTCTCCCAAATAAACCAACCTAAAAGGACCTTAGACATAATCAAGAAAATAAATCCTATGGGGTGTAGCATGAAATGAAGCCCCTGAATCTAACACCCAAGAATCATTAGAATTATCAAGGGAAAGAATCAAATCATCCTCATCAGATTTATTGCTTGCCACATTTTCCTCTTTATTTCCTTCCTTTTTGTCTCCTTTAATTTTTTGAGACCAACAATATTTCTTTAAATGGCCCAACTTACCATAGTACCAACAATCCCTCTTGTCTCTAGATTGGGAGCTCTTGTCCTTTGATTTTCCTCATGACTTACCATGACCTCTAGAATTATTTCCTCTCCTTTGTTATTCTCCTACTTTTTGCATTCAAAACACTACCTAATTTGGATGTACCACCTAAGATTTTCCTACAAATTACCTCACTCAAAATAACACCAACAACATCATTAAATTTCAGCGTATTTGTATCAAAAACAAAATTACTAACCACCATTACCAAGCTATTATAGCTTTCAGGTAAAGAACATAGAATCAAAATATCCCTAACTTCTTCATAAAATTTTACATTTATAGAAGTTAATTGATTGGTAGCCTATTAAACTCATTTAAATGATCAACAACTAGCCCACCTTCTACCATTTTCATATTAAATAAACACTTCATAAGAAATGCCTTATTCAAAGCTGAAGGATTTTTGTATAACTTTTCCAAGGTCCGCATCAAATATATCATTGTCTTTGTTGTTGAAACATTAAAATCAAATGATTGTGTGATGCATAGATGAATACTTCCAAGTTCCTTTCTATCCAAAATATTCCAATCTTCATCAAACATTATTGATGGTTTCTTGGCTTTCCCTTCCAATGGCCACTATAAATCCTTCTGATAGAGATACTCATCCATCTGCATCTTCCATAATTGATAGTTTTTCCCATTGAATTTGTCTACCTTCAACTTACTCTCCCCTGCCATATCTCCCACTCAACCATGAGACTCCCACTCAATCATGAGATCTTACTACAGAGGATAACTAAACACAAACCCTCTCTTATACCACTTGTTAGGGATTGGAGGAAAGAAATTATCAATTAAAATGTAGAAAAATGTGAAAACACAACAAATTTATTAAACCCAAAAAATGAACACCAAGAAAAAGAATACCAAGATTTAACATGGTTCACCCAAAACTGGGCTACATCCACTAAAAAAAGGGTCCAATATATATTAAAATTCTAGTAAATAACTTTTACAAAGCATGCAACAACCACTGCAACCTACAACAATGTTTATTTTTTCACTTTTTTTACTATTGTTTTTACACAACCTTTATTGTGTGTACCTGCGGTACTTCCTATGTTTTTCCAGCCTCTACTCTACATTTTTTTGCTAACATTTTTCATGGCCTGCTACCCTTCAAACTCTAATCCAAGTATTGTAATATGTTCCCACACATGTCCCATTAATTATAAATGAAGCATGGTCATTGGTTTTATCTCATGCACCCAATAACACATTTTCTTTTAGATGGTTATAATAACTATTTGCAACTATCTTTAATTAAATATTGTGACTAATCATTTCTAGCATTTAATAATTTCTTGTAACTATTATTTTAAATATAAGTGCAGAAAAATAGTTATTACATGCAACAAATTAGTTAATAAGATAATATTGAACATTTTATCTGAGTCTAATTGGTCTCCATGACACAACACCACGTGCCTCAATGAGGGTTTGAGGGAGAACCCCCAAAAGACAAATTTTATTTATATTTTATTATTTTAAATATTGACCATTCATCATTAGGTCTCAGATATGACGGTAGATATTTTTTTGGCTAAACTTTCCCTTGAAGGAAACCGTATTTTATAAGGGCATTCTATTATGGTTGTGTATTGTGATGTATTCTGAGATACTCCTATGATGGTTGTGTATTGTGATGTTGCCTTTGGATATCTATTTGTTGATACTCCTATGAGAAGCTTGCTTTGAAAGTATTTTAATCTTCATGATTTTTGAATAATATATAGGGAAGCTTTTTGGAGTGTGGGGTTTTTTCTCCCAAAAGGTTTTTTTCCACATAAATCACTGTGTTGTGGTATGCATGATATTTTTGTTTATATTTTTTTAATTTTTGTAAAGATATATATACTTTTTTGCATTATCCTCATCTCAATATTAGTGTAGGAATTCATTCCACTACCTTAGCTTCCTTACAAGTGGTATCAGAGCTTGATCACCAATGGTTTCAATTATGGGTTGTTGGGTTTTTCGAACTAATTCAAATTTGAGTAGGAGCTTGTGTATAATATACTTTGTGATCTTGTTGTAGGAATTTTTAGATGGCAAGTTCATCAAGGAGAATAGAGATGGATAATTTTTTTGAAAATATTTTTGAGATATGGAAGATGAAGAAGGATGATCTATTGATAGATCAATATTTTTGGGATGTTGTTGATGATTGTTCCAATGCCTAGATATCCTACTTCGATTGCTCAATATGATTATAAGTACTATAAATCAAAGGGTCTAATTAGGTTGCCCTTGGAAAATTATATTTTAATTAATTTCCATGAAGAGACCTTTTTACAAAATCTATGGAAGAAAATTGGTGAGATATATTCAATTGGTATATATTTTGTGGGTTTCAAAATGGATGAGGAGGATAAATTATAGATCTTGTTTTGTTCTTTACTTGATTCATGGGATTCTCTTGTTATGGATATTGGGATTAATTTTTTAATATTAAAGACTAAAGATGTGGTTGTTACTTTTCTTTCTGCAGAGATGAGGAAAGGTATCCATCAATACAAAGGAGGCCTTAAATTTTCATGGAAGATGTAAGGAAAAAGTAAAGTTGAATGAGAAGCATGATAAATCCAAGAAGGGGAGATCTAAATCTCCTAGAAAGTTTAAAGTTATTTGTTGGAACTATGGTAAGGTTGGACATATTCGTAAGGGTTGCAAAGAAGAAAAGAAGAAGAAAAAGAATGGATTTGATTTTGATTATGAGTCTGAGAAGGAAGATGGTGATGCATTCATTGCAGCTTTGGTAACTCGCATAGGTAATGGTGCATGGTTAATTGACTCAGGTGCATCTTTTTATATGACCTATAATAGAGATTGGTTTTTTTGAATATGAAGAGTTTGATGGAGGTAAGGTGTACTTGGGTGATTATTATTGTTTAAATATTGTTGGTCATGGTAAATTTAGAATCAGGTTTCCTAATGGTAGAATAAAAAGGATTAATGGTGTGTTACATATCTCTGGATTACAATGAAATTTTCTATATGTGAGAAAACTAATCGATGTAGGTGTATAGGTAGTATTTTCTTATCCAAGATGCAATATGGTTAGAGGTGCTATGGAGATAGTTATAAGTGTTAGATATGGCATGTTGTATAAGTTTGATGAATGCACTATTCAGTGAAATAGTACTTTTATGAAAATCAAGTATGTGGCTACATCATTAGAAGAGGTGAGGGTTTCATCTTCGTCAGATGTTCACAGATGTTGGGTACCCAAGGGTTCTCTTTCTTTTGAATCAAAGTTACGCATGTAGAAAACTATTTTATTGCCCTAGACACTTGACTACATTAGAGAAAAGGGTATAAGGACCTTGAAAAATAAAAATGGTGTTGAAGGTTTTTTTGATTGTAATCTTGAATTTGATTTCTATGAGCATTTTATTTATGGAAAATAAAAATATGTTCAATTTTACTTGAGTTCTCACAAATCTTATGGTGTATTGGATCTTATTTATTCTGGTGTGTTTGGTCTTATAGATGTTCCTTCAATTGAAAAATCCATATATTATGTTTCATTTATTGATGATTAGAGTAGAAGAACATGGGTATAATTTTTTAAAGTTTAGTCGATTTAAAGAATTTAAAGAAATGGTTGACTTGCAAACTAGAAAGAAAATAAAATGTTTGAGGATTTGATAATGGCGGTGAATTTTTCTCTAATGATTTTGATAGATTATGTAAAGATTGTGGTATTCATAGAAAAAAGACAACTCCAATATATTATCCACAATAAAATGGAGTTTCAAAAATAATGAACAAGACACTAATGGATAAGGCTAAGAGTATTTTGAGTGGTGCTAGTCTAGAACAAAGTTTTTGGGTTGAATCCATTGGCATTGCTTGTTACAAGTCTCCTACATCAAATATTTTTAATAAGACACCTATATAGGCATGGTTCGATCATAAATATTCATTAATACATCTTAGAGTTTTTGGTTGTGAGGCCTATGCACATGTTCCAAAGGAGAAGTAAACAAAGTTGGAGAACAAGGCTATCAAATTTATCTTCATTGGATACAGTTATTGTGTGTGTAGCATCATAAATTATCAGCCCTGATAATTTCACACTATTTTTTCCTCCCCCTTAAATTACTGGACCTAATTGAACACCTAATTTCTTAAATTATACATTTTATGGCTCATTTTTAACAATTACTGATAAATTGTAAGCAAAAAAAAATGCATTCATCTAATTTTTTTTCCCTCGACACCTTAATTTCTATAAAATAAGGTTGTAACACATACTCCCTATGGAAAATAGGTCCCTTATGGTGAAAATATCTCCCTATTTTGGCTCCAAATTCGAATATGTCGGTGTTGGCACTTTATAATTTGCAATTCAAGTGTCCAAATTTGGCTATTGGGATCTAATTTGCAAGAAATTAAAATAATTGCATATAAATACCTAGATATTGCATCATTTCAAATCTAATAAGTAACTATTGGAGAAATTATTATCAAGAGCATTATCAACCAAGTCAAGAGCATCATTTTAGAGGTTTATTGTAATAATTCAAGATCCAAGCATCACATAAAAGTGTATGTGAGTTCATTCATGTTTATGTTTTCATATTTTTTATGAGATCTAACCCTTTGTAGGTCTTCAAGAAATCCAAGCAATTCAAGAAAATCAAGAAAGCAAGATCCAATCCTTGAGGAGATGTGTATGACATCAATCTTTCAAGGAATGCATTGAAGGGTGGTGAGTTGTAGTACTTTGTGGAATCATCATTCCTTCCTATAATTTTTTATTTTATCATTGACATTACCATTGTGGAAGTGGAAACACTAACACGAGGTTTGACTAAGGCAAGCCCCTAAATGGCACAACCCTTCCTCTCTCTTAATATGTGAAATTTTTAGGTTTGAATGAGATTGGAAGAAGTTTGAAGATCAATCATCCATTGTTGCAATCAAAACCATACATCTTGAAAACCCATGGAAACACACTTATAAAAATATCCAACAGTGATCTGACAAATTTGCAAGAAAAAATGGAAAGTTGTGATCTGACACTAGAGGACTGCAAAAATGGATCTAAAATCCCTCTACAAGGATACATATGCCCAAGGTAAATTATCTCTCCAAAATCAAGCTTAGATTTACACCACAAGTGTATAGTGTCTTTCTCTATCCATTTCAATTGTTCGAATTTGTTATAACCTTTTGTGTTTGTTGTATTTGGATCAAAATAGTAAATCACATCATTAGCCTAGTTAGGTCATTATATTTCATCCCTAAATTCATCCTAGGTTTGGTCAATGGATAATTGACAAATTTCTACTTGTGATTCAGTCTTATACCTTTTCCAAATCTATAACACCCCCACTACCTCAATTCCTACATGAAATGTTTAGGAAAATTGCCTAAACCATAGGGTCAGATCTTAGGGTTTCACTTTTTCTTTGTTTTAGTGTGAAAGAATACAAGCTTTGGGATCCTACTGCATAGAAGGATATATGGTAGAAGATTTATTTTTAGATAAATTAAGCCTTTTTTGTTACATTGTAGCTAGAACAAAGTAAACAAGAAAATATTATTCAAATTCCTTTTACACTTGAGAAAGTTGAATTGAGATCCCTAGATAGACAAGAAGTTGAGGAGAGCTCATCAAGCTCTGAATCTTCAGAAGAGGAGGAAGAACCTCAAACTCAACTTGTTCATAGGTCTACAAGTCATATAAAACCACCTAAAATGTATTCACCTAATTATTGGAGATGTATTTTTTCTTTGAATACTAACATGGGTGAACCCAGATCTATGGAAGAAGCATCAGGTATGAATGATATAGAATCCTAGAAGATTATTATGGATTAAGTAATAGAAGCTTTGACAAAAGAATGATACATGGGATCTTGTATCATTTCCTAAAGGATGAAAACATATTGGTTGTAAATGCTTGTTCAAGAAAAATATTGGTTTAAATAGAGGTATTGAGAAGTACAAAGCAAGGTTGGTTGTGAAAGGTTACTCTCAAGTTGTGGGTGTTAATTATGGTGAGATATTTTCTCCTATAACGAAAATTTCATCCATTAGATTTTTAATTTTTGTTGTTGTTCCTTATGATTTAGAGGTTGAGAAAATGGATTTGAAAACTACTTTACTTCATGGTGACTTAGAGGAGGATATTTATGTGACACAACCAGAGCACTACATGGTGACAAGTAAAAGTAAATTGGTTTGAAAATGGAAGAAATTTGTGTATGGACTAAAATAGAGTCTTAGGATTTGCTACCAAAAATTTGATACATATGTGTTGACTTTGGGACTTGAGAATTATAAATCAAATCATTATATTTATTAAAAAATTGATGGTGATCATTTCCTATTTATTGCATTATATGTTGATTATATGTTATTTATTGGTAAAGGGAAAGGTATGATTTTAGAACTGAAGTCTCAATTTGCAGCTAGACACATTCTTGGTATGGAAATTGGAAGAGATAGAGTGAACATAAAGCTATGGATTGGAAAAAGTGAGTATGTCAATTCAATTTTACAGAGGTTCAACATGCAAGATTGTAGCCAATTTTGTGTTCCTTTTTTAGTTCGAACAAAGTTATCTAATTCAAATTTTCCAACATCCCCATTAGAGATGGATGAGATGAGAAGATTTCTTTACCAAAGTGCAGTTGGAAGTTTGATGTATGTTATATTTTGTACTAGACCAAAAATTACCCAAGTAGTGGTAGTTCTTTCCAGATATATGTCCAATCATGGTAGAATTCATTGGGATGCACTTAAAAGAGTCTTCATTTATTTGTGTGGTACCTCAAAGTATTCCTTGTGTTATCATAGTAATTTGAATAAAGATGAGATTTCCCTTTATATTCATGGTTATGTGGATTTAGACTTGGCAAGTGATGTTGATAGTAGAAAATCCACCTGTTCTTATGTTTTTACCTTATTTGGTGGTGCAATTAGTTGGATGAGTAAGAGACAGGTTGTGGTTTATTTTCCCACTACTCAATTTGAGTATATGACAATTACTCATGCTTGTAAATAATTCATTTGGTTTAAGAGACTATGTTCATACATTGGAATAAAATAAAGTGTCGTAAAATTTTATTATAATAGTCAAAGTGTGATATGTCTAACTAAGAACTCGACATTTCATGCCAAGATCAAGCACATTGATATACAATATCATTTTGTTATAGATATGGTCAAAGATGGCAGGGTGAAGTTGGTTAAGGTAGGGACTTTTGTGAATTTTGTTGATTCTTTAACTAAGCATGTGAGCATAGATAATTTTAGATGGTATTCAAAGTCTATGGGCCTTTTGACCCCTAAAAATTAACAGATTATTTTATACTCCATCTTGTTGCTCTTGCAAGGTGTTTGACAAGTGGGATATTTATTGGAAAAATGTGTCTCAACCTTGCAATTACATAAGATTTAATATTGATAGGTAAGTGTAGGGAGGTGTAGGTGGGTACCCCCTTGTGGTTTCTAGGGGCTTATCCCCCTAATAGGGGTTTGGGGGAAACGACCCCAAAAGACACATTTTATATAAATTTTATTATTGTAAATTTGGATTGTTCATCATTAGGTCTCATATTTGATAGTAGATATTTTGTTGGCTTGACTTGTCCTAGAATAAAGCCCTATTTTATGAGGGTGTTGTATTAAAGTTGTGTATTATGATGTATTTTAGGAGTCTAATAATGTTCATGTTGCCTTTGGGTCTCTAGTTGTTGATACTCCTGTGATAAGCTTTCTCTACAAGTATATTGTAATCTTCATGATTTTTGAATAATATATTGGGCAGATTTTGGAGTGTGGAGTTTTTTCTCCCGAAAGGGTTTTCCCCATGCAAATCACTTTGTTGTGGTATGCATGATATTTATGTTTATTTTTTCTTAATTTTTTGTAACTATTGTAAAGACCTATAATTTTATGCATTGTCCTCCTCTCAATTAGTGTAGAAAGTTGTTTCGCTACCTTAGCTTCCTTACAAGATATTGATTGAATGGTTAACATTATATCATGTGAAGTTATAAGCACTTTCCTTTTAAAATATTTCCCTATTGATCAAATACATAATCACAAGATTACAAGTCCTAAAATAAATTATTGGTTAAGGAAAAATATTAGAAAAAAAGTGCTTAAAATCCCACAAAATGAATTATTAACCTTCCAATCAATAGGATAATATAAGGTGTACATTATTTCATAGATATTTTAAAGTCCATTTTTTATGGCATGATAATTTAAAAATGTCTAGTCCTCAGACCTCACAAGGGGGCATTGCAGCTTTGATCCTATTGGTGGCTTTCATTCTTAGGCCCCCACTTTATCATTATAAAAAAATGCATGAGGGGTTATTTTCTAAATATGTGGATATTGATGGACCTATAATTTAGGCAACATTTTCTTTTTTGTCAACTCAAGCTAGTATTTTTTTTATAAGAATAATTTTATTTAAAAGGATGGATTTTAAATGGTAATTAATACCCTTAGCTATAATTCATTTGGATTCATTGTGATTTTATACAAATTTATAGTAATGTAAATAAATTCACTAAGAAAATAAATATCTTCTAAAAGAAATATTCACCATGAAAATCAATGCACTAAGCTAGGATTCATCATGATTTTATAAAAAATTTAGGGGAAATTTCTTAAATATATCACTACCTCTTACTCACCCAACTCACTACACTGCTAGAAAAAGAGAAAATGTAGCCACTAGTGGACCTTTGACTAATTAAGTCACCTACCCCATCTACATTACCAAAGCCCCATATTTATAATGTCTTATCCATGACATTATTAGTTTGATTAAAAAAAAAAATCAAAAGTCTCTCACAAATATCTAAAAACCCTCCTAAATTAAGTCCAATTCCTTGTACTAGGTGTATGACCTCAAAATGAAATGATTGCAAAACTGAAACAATGAGAATCAAAATCATAAAAGTCACAACAATAAAGCAAGAAAAGTAAATTGATTCAAAATAATCATAGAAACTAATACAATTTACCCTACATGTAGCTTCATTGATCTCCTCTATTTCACCTTGGGAGAAATGGTATGAATGATTTGATGGAACTTCAAATTTTGCTTTTGAATACCATTTTACCTTGCCTTGTCATGGTCTTTTCATATTGTTTGGGAAAAAACCTAAGGTTACGGTTTTTTGCTTTTGTCTTCGGGTATATGCAGGATCATGATGGGCCAAAAAGTGGCGATATCTAAGTGATATGATGGCCCATGTGGCTGACGACTTTTTTTACCCAAAATTGATGAAACCAAAAGTGGTTTTAAAGGAGATTCTCAACTTTCCACCAATATAAATTATGCTTTACTTTGAATTTAATAAATAATTATTATTCATTTTCTATTTGAATTACGACTAAAGTCCTGATTGATAGGATGATTGAAAAACATCTATAGCTTTCAAATAGTATCACATTTTTTGAATCCAAAACATGTGTCACATTCTATGCTTCACAAACTATAGGATTAAAAAAAAATGAATTTCATGAAGTTTTGACAAAGTTAAGGTGGTTAGACATACACATTTTTATATTTTTTAAAATTTGTAATAAAAACTTCATAATTAATTATTTACTTGGAAAAAAATTACAAAAAATATGTATCACATCGGGACATGAGTCCCCTAATTATATCTAAAATATTATCATTTTATTGTGGTTAGGGTGGTCAGATAGACACCTACTTCTTATTTTTTCCCTAAAATTTAAGTACTACTCTATTGAAAGTTCAAATTTTCACTAAATAGATTTTTATTTTTTTTAAATAAACCTAGTAGTTTAGAAACTACATTCAATTTGATACATTTTCTATTCTTTCATATTTTTGAAATAATATAGGTAACTTATTCAAATTTTTACGTCAAGTTGCCTAACTCTGATTTTCTGAATTTTATTGCCACTTAAGGGCCTCTTTTTTCCATGATGATCTTGCACATACCCCTTCATCAAAAACCCTAGTGTTTTATCTTATGCCTTGGGTGGGATTGATTTGGTTGTTACTTTATGGAGAGGGTTCTAAAACAACTTATTTCGCATCGCTTCGTCTAGACCGGGCCCCTTTTGATAAATTTATTTAATTCTTTTTTCCGACTTTATTATTCCCTGAGTCTAGGTTGGCCTCGTGCTCCCACGTTTAAAAAAAAATTAAGCCATCGCTTGTCATCGACCTAGGTGATGTCCCCTTGTGCCTTTAATAAATGTTTTATATTGTGCAAGGAACAATTCTATGTGACCATCAATCAACCAGCGTTTGATCTGAGTCGTTCCCCACAATCTCGTGATAACCCAGCCACTGAGTCTCACCTGATTGCGATATCACGGGCAACCACCATGTGTCTCGCCAGGACAAGCCAAAGATATGATAAAAGTGCTTTAATATATCTATCAGGTTTTAAAATATTATATGGTGGGTTACTAAAGTGATTGTAAAATACACGTGCTTCAAATCAACGATGTTATAATCTTGATGGGAAATTTGCTTGATGGTTAATTACAATGTCGATGACTGTATTGAGTGAACAGGATTGTCGATGGTTAAGATCTACGGTTCCCCACCATTGTGTAATCATAAGTTGCGAGGTTTTTATTGATCACAATATCACGGGCAAGCGCCACGTGGATTTCTTTAGAGATGCATAGTGTGGTGGGCCCTTGTTGTCGTGATGGACGTTGTGTCACAAAAAATTGAAGATAGTCGTTTGATGATCTGACAAATGTGAAGGATCGATGACAAATATTTGAATTTCAATCAAATGTGATTGGAGTCATTTGTCCAATGCGTGAGCAAGCTTTAATGGCGGACGATACGTCTATTGGCTTGTTTTGACTGACATAAAGTGGTTTTTCGTTTCTCTATTTTCTCACAAAGAATTCAAGCACCTTTGTGAAGCAGTTTCAAAGCCAAGGATTTGGTTTTCTGCAAAGAACAAATGCCCTGAGTTATTTTCTATGCTTCCTGATTAATTCGATTGAGAATTTGGGGAAAGTTGTGGTGTGTTTGTCAGAAAACTTATTGATAGTTGTTTTAGGGCTATTGTTTAGTTGAATTGTGAAAAATTGCAAGTTTATATTATGTAATTTCATTCTTTGTTTAGCCCTAGTTTACCTAAGATGGCACTGCCAAAGCAACATTCTGACCATGTTGACTATTTGCAGAGGAATTTATATGATGATTCCTGGATCAATTCCCATTTTCAACTAATGATAGGAAGAGGGGGTTGGTTTTGATGCATGGAAGAACCCTAGGCAAGGGATTAGTATGTAACTGCTCCAACATTGTCGATGCTACGGTTCCCATGAAAGGTCTGGAAATGTTTATGTTGTGGTATGGATAGAGGAATTTTCCTCACCCCTTCCCGAATGGTTGGAGATATGACATGGGGAATCTGGTGGTACCAAATGTATTCCCTAATGTGGATTTGCTTAAGGAAATGGTAGCACGTTATGACCCCGTTACAAGAGTAATAAGAGATAATGACGGAGGGGTCTTGCTAAGTATAAACAAAGAAGAATTTCAACAGGTTTGTGACCTAAGTAAGCCTAGCCCATTCTTGGTTCATATTGATCTTGAAGAGATGAAGTAGGAGTATGCAAGGTCAAAGTCACTTTTTAGGGTTAAGCTGCTTCCACCTCATTTGGCAAGGGTAGGCGGTTCAAAGTTTTATATCAGCCCTAGTGACCAGGAGCCTTTCAGGCTAATTTTGTTTTCTAATTATTTCTTGGCCACTTTTTACTCATTATGCTAGATTTTGGGCTTTAACCCTAATACGGTGATTCCAATTACTTATATGTTTATGGGGGTGCAAATACAACACCCTAACTTCTTAGTGATATATGATTTTGCATCCTTTCTGGCCGAGAAGACACATGAAGGACTATTAAAGTTGTAGCAAAAGGATGCAGGCATTCCATTCTTCTAGTATTCTCTATTGATGTACATGTTCTTTTACAATAATGTTGATTTCTTCTCTGACAAGATGGAGTTGAAGCAAATGGTTAATGGAAAAAGATTGTCGGTGTAGGCATGGACTGCAAATTTATCCTATAATAGGGATAATTCCAGTTTTGTCCAATTTGATAATTGTTTTTCTTCTAGATTGAGGGCTAGGTTGATGGTGAATGTACCTAGAATCCCTGAGGACCTACATGATTTTCTCAGACCGAAGGGGAGGAAGCCAGAATTGAAAAAATTTCACAACTAGGGTGACATTATTTTGTACCGAGTTAGCACTATCTTGAGAGTGTATGGCTTCCAAGGAACTCCACATATCCTTCCATACAATGTGCCACCGAGAGTAGGGTTTGCTAAGTTTATGTGGTAGACTGGTTGTATCCATGAGGAAAACATAACAGGGAAAGGTAAAGGAACCCCTTTCCCTGATTATACTGTGGTATCAGATTTTGTGTTTTCAAGGGGACGTTGGGTCCACTTTGGGAATTTTTTTGATGATTATCACTTAAGGTGTCGTCCCAAGTGACAACATGATCCCGAGGGCTTCTTTTCCCTTTTCAGACAATGGATAAAGGGTGGTAAGTTTATACATAAATTCAATTTTCCTGACGATCTAATTAGGAATGAGTTTGATCTGAATAAGAAGGAATTGAACAAAGAAAAATGGATAGCATATGAGAAACTATTAGCCATTGTGCATAAAATGGATCCTAAATATGATCCATTAATGGAATTTACCCCATTCCACAAGAAAATTGATTTTTTGATGGATAACTTCAAGGAAATCATGGGCATTTTGATGACAAAGAAGATAAACTTGGAGTTGGACTTTGGTACACAGGAGCCTAATGTGAGGCCTACTGGAATGAGGCCAACATATCAACCTACAGTGAAGTGGCCTCTAAATAAAAGAAAGAGAAATGATAGCAGTGATGAGGAAGAGGAAGATAGAACAGGAAAACAAATCATGAAAGCATCAGCACAACCAGGTTTGAAGGTCAGAACACTTGGGGGAATCAAAATCATTGATTTGGACTCATCACCAGAGGATAACCCTACACCACCACCATCAAAGCCAAGTCCTAAGAGGAAAAAGATTGAAGAGGCACAAGAGGATCTGATGGATGAAATTATTGTTACAAATTAGGATATGCAATTTGGTATGCCTTCTCCTCCCATGTCAGCTCAGTTGGTTTTGTCTGATATGGATGTGAAAGGACAATGTGTGAAAGATGCCAAGATGGAGGCATGTAAGGAATTTTTGGATGATGATGCATTTTTTAAAACTCTAGTTTTCTTGCAATTACTATGGAGAATGAGATTAGAGGAGTATCAAGACAAATGCAAAAGGAGAAAAGATTCGAGGCCTCATAGGTCAGATCAGGAGAATGATGATGAAGTGAAAGCTGAATTGATGAAATAATTTAACAACATCACTCCTGAGGTTGGGAGAAAATTAGTGACTCGGGCTGGTGTATTCATTTTTCCTGAATGAGATATAGCAGACGTAGTATCATTTAATTCTATTCTAAAATCCAAGCATCCCATGCAAATTTTGAGGAAGAGCTCAAGGCATCATTGCAAGATTCTACCTTCAATGAGGAATATGAAACCCTAGAAATTTAGTCTTTGGCACCTCAAGGTAGAAAGCCTAATGTTACTGACATTAGACCAAACCTAAGGGGAGGGTTAATAGTAAATAGAGCCTCGGAAACTTCAACTAGGGAGGCTACTAACTTAACTGTGAATGTGGCCAAATTGGCCCAAACATTTTTGAGAGGGAAGAAGTTGAAAAGAAGAGCTTAATGGAGAAGTACAACTTCATAATTGGAGAGTACAACAAGGTGCAGGAAAGGAATGTTGAGCTTCAAACTGAGGTGGATAGGTTGAAATATAGGAAAATTGGGGAGACTTGAAGTGCGCCAAGTATCATGACATTGCCTTCCACATCAAGATCAGTGCCTCCTGCTTCTCCAATTGTTTCTACACTAGGGTCCTACATCCAAACTCCTTCTCTCAGTCCTGCATTGGATCCAATCGAGGAAGAAGAAGAATGCTCTATGGATCCTACCAAGAAGCAATTGATCCACAATATTACAGAGTTACAGGAAGCCTTAAAGGCATGAAAAATAGGGTGAGATTGTTGACATAGATTTTAGGCACTTGAATGAAAAGGTTGATGGTATATTGCCATCAGTGTATTCTTTATATTCTTTATTTTTGGATGCAATAAAGAATATTAGTAGGGATCAGGAGGTAGTGCTACCCTTAGTTGATAAATGGATCCCTAGGGTCAATGATTTAGATATAATGTACAAAGCCTCAAGGTTTGATACAATAATAGGCCCCAATCATTAAGGCTACTAAATTATTTGTAAAGTCATTACAAGGTTTTCAAGCCTTACTAGATGATTTGAGTAGGAAAATTAGAGAATTGGTTAAGAATTTTGATGATTGAAGTGATACATCTTTACCTTATATAATTGATGCATAGGGAAATGTTAAATCACTACAATAGTGGCAGGATAGAGCAAATGAGGTCATCAATGCACAAATCAAATTGATTTGTGATGACTCAGACTATGACTTGTTAGTGAGTTGTATGGAGATGATCATAAGTACCAGCACATTTTTTGAATCTTTCAAAAGAGAAGTGAATCAGGTAGCGATTAAGTACACACCTTATAGTTCTAAGGTGAATGAGATAGTTAGTTTTGATTGGCTGACTGATGAAGAAGACCAGAGATGGGTAAATATATGCTTAACCGAGGAAGAGTAAAATAGAGCTGGCTATTGGCGGTTAACAATTCAGTTGTTGTGGTTACAATAGATTTTGGTTTGTCCTTGGTGGCAGTTTTGGTGCAGGTTTCTTGAACTTTTTTGGATGCATCAACCATATTGAGTGAGCAAGATGAACAAGAAGATTCTTCAAGGATCAGCTGTTATAACAGATTTTTGAAATATCACAAGATGGTCCAAGTGACTGATGACATGTGTACTTCTGCCCCGATGCTTGTTTTCTCCTTCATTTTCTATACGAAGGATTTTCAAGGCCAGAAGTAGGGGTTAGCAAGCTAGACAATTTTGGTCGAGTCTAAGTGAAGTTTCAGAGAAATTTTTAAAAACTTGAAGGTTTAGTGAAAATGCAATTTAGGTTTTGTGTCATTATGTAGTAGGTTTTGAATTCATGGGAGTTTGATGTTTTATGACAGTACTAGAAGTTGAATGGGAATGATTCATTTTGAACTCATGTCTCTCCATTGTATAATCATATCATAATTTTGAATAAAATGATCAAAGGTTGTTTCATTCATCTCATTGTTGTGGTGTGTATGATTCTCATTTTATCTTTAATTCAAGGAATTAATTAAAGTGCTTGAATGGGGTTATAGGTGGATATGTTTATATAAGGATTTGATAAGTAGTATTGGGTTAGAATACAAATTGGTGGTATTGTAAGACAATATTATCAAAGATCTTACATGTTATGTGTTAAATCTGTCATAAACCCTTAAATGCTTATGAATTTGACTCCTCCAATGGTATATGGAACTAGTCTAAGTTTTGCTTATTAGTGAGGTTTAGTATTTGTTTGTCTTTTCTTAGAGCTTGCTGCAAATTGAAAATCTATGACTATCGTATACTGTGAAACATTGTTGTAGTTATCTCATGCTCCGAATAGTTGATATTATTGATGAACAACCAATTCTATGCAGTATTGTCCTATTGTGTTGAGATATTAAATGAGATTATTTGTTATTGATTAATGTTGTTTATAATTTTGGTGCAGAGGTTGTAAATGCATTAAGGGATCACCCTCCCGAATCTTGCAGAGCCCAAAGTGTAGGAGGTTGTTAAAAACCTCGTTAGTTGGTCCAGGTCCTTCGAGCTGCCCTTAATTGGAATTGGAAATTTCATAGGTAGATTAGAAGATCAACTTGGTTACAGTAAAAACAACCAACAAAATGGCAACTTTGTTGGGGATGTTAGTCTAAATATTTCTTGTCAGTGGGTCGGTTGTCCATTTTGCATAGATTTATCATAGTATTTATGTGATTTGAAGGTCGAGCCCATGGTTTTGTGTTAGTTTTGTCCATTTCGTATGTTATTCAAATGTTTTGGATTGTTTTAGTGAAGTATTTTGTACATTCTCAGTACAAAGTTCTCTGGATAGTTGGTATTCCCAAGATAATTGGGTGGCGACTCTGAAGTCTTTGCACTAGTGTGCATTTTATTTGAAGATTTAATATAAATTAAAGGATCTTTTGGAAAAGCACAAAGAATGAGAAACACCGGGTTGTTCATGGAGAATCATCTGTAACAGAAACTGGAGGGTGAACTTCCTAAAATGAAGAAGAAGGACTGGATAAAGAAGCAACCAGAATCTAGCAATGCTACTCCTACATCACAAAATCTCGTACACCAAGGTCCAAGTAAACCTTTACATCCTATCCTTGAAACTCTTGAACAAGTATCTAGAAATTCAAAATTAGATAGCTGTGGATTTTTCGATGCATTATTTAATACACCTGTTCAAGAGGATGCAACATGTCAAAATAAGGAACCTGTTAGTGTCCAATATGCTAAAAAGAGAAGAGGTAGGAGTAGAAGTCGAAGCCATCATAGAGAAAGCACCAGTGATGTGCCTCATCCTCCTGCTGAAGATGATGGAACTCCTTTATTGTCTAGGCATGTACTTGAAGAAGTAAACCTGATAGACCTAAGTGATACATCAAGTTCTGATATGACTTTTCCCAACCCTGATGATGTTTTTGGAGATATTGATTCCTTAAAGTAGGAAATCTAAAAACAAGATGAGCTTAGGATGAAGAGGGACAAGGAGAGGGAAACAAAACTGATGCATGTTGTAATTGAGAGGGATAGGTTAATTAGACAGTTTGAAAAAATCAAGCTCCTGAACGAAGAAAGGCCTGAGCCAGAAGAGGAAGGTCTCATTGTACGTGAGATATTGGACAAGGGGGTAAAGCCATCATCTAAAGTAAGCCCAGTAGGTCAACTTGATGCCCAACAAAAACCTGTAGACTCAAAACCCTCAAACCTTGTTAAGCGTCAACAAAGTAATCCAAACCCTAAGCCTATTCTAGACAAAGGAAAACAAAAGGCTGAGGGGATTAAGATAAATTTTAGGGTGATTTCCCACCCTCCTAAACGAGATCCCCTACCACATGTATCATTATAGGTTGATACTTCCTTAGAAAAGGTTAGAAGGGAGGGTGAGGATCTTGTAGAAGAGTTGGAGAGGACTAAGATTGAGGATGCAAATGTGGAAATTAAGAGGAAGATAAGTTTCCTAAAGATTTCAAGTGTGGATGAGGTTACACAAGCTGCAACTTCATCAAGTCACCAATATGCCTTGAAAAATGGTAATAAAACTAGTGTGGACACTACCACAAACAAATTGAGCCCAAAGGTTCATGCAACCAAGTTTGTAAATCTACATCATGATGGCCCTAAGACAAAAAATTTAGGCCCTGGTGTTGATTCTCAAAAGACTAAAGGATTATTCCAAAGGAGGCCTATACAATTGGAAAGGTATAAGCATTTTTTCTTTGATGGTATTCTAGGTTATCCAAACACCATCCCTAATGATTTGAGAGAAAAGATGAGTAAATTTGTTGGGAACAATGTTGTGACAGCAGAGGAACATCTAAAATATTTCATGGATATGCTAAATGACTACGAGGTAGATCATGAGGATGTTGTAATGAAATTTTTTATACAATCTCTGGTGGAAGATGCAAGGGATTGGTATAGAGGTCTACCGAATGCTAGTATTGGTTCATGGAATGAATTTGAAAAATGCTTCAAGGAACAATGAGGGGATAAAACTATTGCTAGTTTCATGATAAATGAGTTCAATAACATCAAGAAGTCATTGAATGAACCTGTGACAGAGATTAATCTTAGGTTCCAAAAGGCAATGTATAAATTGTTTCAGGTTTTGAGACTTGATGAAAATGTTTGTCTAACTACCTATTTCAATGCTTTTGATGCTAAAATGGCATATCTCCTCAGAGATAAGGACCCTCAGACCATGAGAGATTCTTTCAGGGTGGCTATAAATATTGAAAGTAATAGGAAAGCTTCTAGGAAATATGGTAGGAGGGAAGAACCCACACTTTTGAAAAATCCTAAGGATGAGATTGAGAAGGCCTCTATTGCAAAACCTAAAGATGATGAGAAAATGGATAAGGTCTTTAGTACTTTGAAAGACATAAAGTATATTATTTCCAAGCAAGAGAAGGGTATAAGAAATGAAAAGAAACAGTATAATAAAAATGAAAGACCACCTAGGCTGCAAAATTATCCTTATAACACAAATTAGAAATGGGAAACCAATTTTGCCTAGTCAGAAGCCCAAAAATGACCAGCATACACCAAATCCTCTTCAGAAGCATTCAGTAAATCTGGTACAAGATATACCATGGTGTGAAGTGTGTCAACATCCACATGATCGGAATTATTGTGGTATTGCTCAATTGCTTGTTGTTGAAGGAATAGAGGAAGATGCTCATGAGCATATTCCAGACTATGAGCAAGGTGATGTAGATGTTTGTATGGATCGATCATATATTGATGAGGCAAAGTGTTCTTCTGATGATGAACTACAAGGATCTAATGTGGATAATCAGAGACAGAGAAATGAGACATGCCATCAACAGGTATTCTATAATGAAGAAGATGATTTTGACCATCATGCTTGCAATATGGAGAAGGTTGAACATTTTGTTACTTAAGAAGACCATCAAATGAGGATATTTCCCAGTTGACTGAGGAAATGGCTGCTCAAATGAGGAGTTCACTTCAGCTAAGAAATAGAACTATGAGTGGTAAACAGGGTAAGCCTACTGGCCTTTTTATCAAAGAACAAAAGGATAAAAACAAAGATGTTAGGGTGGATAGAAAAAAGGATGTTGTCAAAATAAAAGAGGTTAAGAATGATAATGTTTTGGAAAAAAATACTGAAGCTCCAAAGCCTCAAGAAGATGTTACTTTATCATTGGTGAAGACCAAAGTTATTACAAATTTTGTTGAACCTGCTTTAGAAGAGAAGAAGAAAAAGAAACCTGATGGAATTAAGCAACCAAAGAAGGAATAAAATGATGAAGGTATTGTTGATGGTGTTTTTATGCACTTCTCAACATAGGTAATGCATAGGTGCATTACCTCTCTTGAAAGACAATCTTCCACAATCAGATTGCAGAACACTATCCCAAGGTCTCTCTGATTTCAGGCCATGATGATGCTTTGGATAAATCAGTTGTTTGATGTGATTTTGATAGAATCACAAGGTGGTATTACATGGTCAAAGTTGTATGAGAATTGGGTTGATGAATGGAGTTTTATGGATATGGAATTACTGTACCTTGTTGCAGGTTTAGGCAGCAGCCCTAGACTCCATTGTTTCATCATATTTGGCTTTACAATGTGCAATGAACCTTAACACAGTTTGTTTCTAAACAAAAAGGGAAAAAGGGGTGAGGAAGAAGGATGGTTCCTGGACCTACAACTACCAATGAATAGTGATCATGGAGGTTCCTACTATGGACAGTTTCCTTAAATAGAATTTCACTAAATCTGAATTCTCACAATATCATGAAATCTATGCTATCTTCTAAGGACTACAGATATTCATCATTCATTCACCATGGAAATGTGAATAAAGATAAAGTTTAATGAGAATAAATGAAATTAAAGTCTAGGCTAACTTTACATAGTCATCTACCAACAACAAATGACCAAAATTATGGACAAGGAAAGCATACACACAGCAGTAATCATCACAACCAAATACATCATACTAAATCTACCACAACTAATCTAAGGAAACTAAAGTAGCAAAGTAACTTGAAGCAAAGCTTTAAATAAAGGGAGAAGAATCATGAAACATGTGGAGAAACTCAGAAATACACTAGAAAATGACTATATTTTCTATTATAATTTATGCATAATGCCTTTACAACAACTCAACTCTCTTAAAATGAGAGGAGGAGAGCCCTATTTATAGTTTTCAAAAAGAAAAATGAGTGGCCAAGATTAGATTCCATTGTGTGGCCAAGATTCACTTTACATTAGGGTTTCACCTACCCCCAAATACTTTTCATTTACAAGAACTTTCTTGTCCTTTTCCCTATTTTGTCATCTAGTGACAGTACTGCAGCAATTTCATCATGTAGCTATTTGCCCTCTGTTGTAGCTATTCTTTAAGGAATTCTTCATCGATTACTGGGTTGCCCTCGCGCTTCTTTAACACGGCATACTCTATAAAGCTCAAGATCAATGGCTCGAACTTTTCCAACTCCATGATGTCAGATCTCAAAATCTGATAACTCCATTCCTAGGAATTGTTGCTGAACTTTTTCCAATCATCATCATATTTAGCAGCATTATCTCTGAAGAGTTCCGACTATGCGAAGGCTCGGGCAATGAAGCTTATGAATTTCGTGGTGACCTCGACCGACATCCCATCTTCCATGATCTTCAAGAAGTCGGGCTTTATGTTCTCAGGATTGATCTTGACCGCAGGAATCTCGTACCCCATCATCAGCTTGAGGTATCGAAAGCACTCATCCTAGTCTCCCTAGCCCATTCAATATCCAGAACTATATGTTCCAGGATCTTCTCTAGCCTCCTCTTCTGGTGATCGAAATCTCGCCTCCATGTGTCCACTAGCTAGTGATCATCATCTTTGAAGGCAAGATCCTTTTCCCATACCTCGCTTGGAAATGCAAGTATGGCCTCAATCTTCAGGTAGGCTACCCTGTATTTCCTTGGGAACTCCTCACAGATCTGCTTTGTGCCCTCAAGGGCTCTTTGTACCTCCAAGAACCTATTCATTGTTTAGATAGCCAAATTAATACCTATATTCCCCATGTCCAAGACCTATCAGAACCAACTTTCCGTAGTCTTGTCCAAGTTCCTTCTCTTCTCCAATTTTCTGATTTTTTCATGGGACAAGAGTTGAGGTGGGGCCGATGATGACATGGGCTACTCATCCGGGGATGACGACTGCTAAATATAGGCTGTTAGATCAGCCACTTGTGCTTTGAGTTCTTCCTTGGAGACCTTATCCTACTGGATAAGGTGCCCCACCATAGCGACGGACTCCTGGAGGTGATAAACCTTTTGCTCCCTCATGGCCACTCCCAAGTTGATGGTGGAGATGTTGTAAATTATACCTTATTCTCCAATTGTCAGTGTTGCTATCTGTATTGCCCTAGATCCTGAGGCATCCATGGTCATCTCTGATCTGATCCTTGGTTTTTTCTCCTTCTTGATGCTTATTTGTGCCCTGGCTAGTATGGCTTCCAGCCTTGCCTTAGGATCCTTTGTGGTGGGAGTCTTTTGTTTTAGCTGCCTCTGCAGCTAATTGGGTACTTGGGGCTCCTCCCTAGCTAGTTCACTTCGACCCCCATTGTCTCCCTTCTCAAGATCAATGGCTCTGATGACAAGAGCCTTCTCTTTAGTCCCCGCATCCTCTTTCTCTTCATCAAAGTCTTGTTGAAGGGTCTCATTTTTAGTGGGGGACTCGGTGTGCAACTGCTCCTTGAGTGGATCTTCCCTTTGAGCATCGCCCTCTTCTTCATTTTAAGTATATTCATGCCCTTCAAGGTTCTCCCCTTGTTCATCTTTGTGGAGGGATACTTCCTTGTCATGCTCTAGGGTTTGGTCATGCCCCTCAGTTGGAGACCTTTCGCCCTCTAGAGCAGCAATTTCCTCTTCTCGTGCAAGTCGGTCTTCGGCTTCCTTATCTTCATTCCCCCTGAACTGCTTGCCCCATTCTGCATTGAGCTCGGGGTCATTTGATTCTCTAATAAATTCAACATCCAAGTCTTCACTGCTATCGCTGGAGGATTCGTAGGCTACCTCATCTATTTCCTGGTGTTCAAATAGTGGATGCTCGTGTTAGACAAATTCTTCATCTTCTGGTGCCTTTGTAGCCTCTAGCTATCATCGCTCAAGCTCATCTGATATTTGCATTGTTGCCTCCATCCTCAGTGGTTCGGTAGAGGGAAGGGGAGTTAAAGCATGGGCCATAGCCTGAGCTATTACAGCTTGCACCATGGGATTAGTGAGCATCCTCGAAAGCTCACACAGAACATTCTGCATGTACTTTACAAAAGACTCTGGGAGATTGAGAGTAGGCATTGTAGCAACGAAAACCGAGGGAAGGGAAGGAGACATAGAGGAAGAGGAGATTGGTGAGGTCGTGGCAGAGGAAGAATTGACAGGAATGATTCGCATGATTGGAGAGGTGGAAGCAAGGTGAACAGAGATATCCATCGCAGGAGGGGAAGAAGCAGAAATGACAAGCGAAGCATGTGGGATGGGGGCAGCAGCAGCGGCTGCAATTGTAATAGACGGGGGCCTCAACGAGTCTATCTCTTCTTCCCTACTCTCGAGGGGTGGATTTTTAGCTATGGCTAGCATCTTGACAACTCCAGTCTCTTTCCTTTTCTTTTGGGAAGGTTCACCCTCTGATGCCTTGCGGGCATAAACCTTTGGTTTGGGCAGCTGCTCGCTAGCCTTTTTTCTTTTCTTGGTTCTGATAGATGGTGGGGATTTGGAGGTTTCCCCAGTTGTTGTTACAAGCACACCACTACTGGAGCCACCAAGCTCACTCTTGATTCCCTTAAAAGTTAAGGTGACTACTTGTTGTTTCAATCAAGCCACCTGTTGGTCGATCCATGCCCGCATTCAGATTTCAACGGGTCTATTGAGCACGTCGATGTCATCAATTTCTTGCTCATCCCAATCAATTGCAGGAAGCAGAAAATTGGCTATGGCATCATATCTCGGATCTATCACCATGTCCTCATCCTCCTCAAGCTGGTCGAGAACCAAGCACAGATTTATCCTTTGCACGTACATGTCAGTCATGCGCATGTAGTGTCGCACCCACACCTCAAGGTCATCCTTGCAGTTTGCCCAGAAATCCTCAATATTGTGGAGGTGGGCATACTCACATCCTAGTTTCTTTCTGATATGACTGTAAGGGTCCATTCTCGGTCGAGTGGTGTACTGCTTGAAATGGTATTCAGCCAACTCCTTCTCTGAATAACCTACGCATTGGGATGTGTGGATCTTGTACATTCCCTGACCAAGGTCCATAGGATAAGGTGTCCCTACCAAGTGCTTGTCACTCAAGATGCTATGAATATGTCACAACTACTAGGTTAGTTCTGATAGTAAGATTCAATCATTGGGGTACTGGGGTAGCTTTTTTGGCCTCTCCGTGAATCCTTGAGTGCGCATATAAGTAAACTTAGGGAACTATATGTACAAAAAGGCATGATTCTTGAGGAGGGCCCTGGCACTGTGGGATACTCTCTTATAAAAATATCCTCCAATCAAATGGATGATATGGGCGATGAAGGCATCGTTTACCTTGCAGTAGTCTTTCTTAAAGTTCTGGTATTATAGTTGGGGGTATCGGTCATAGGACTTAAGCTCCCTTCCCGATGCTGGATTGGGTATCATGTTCAATCCATGGTAATTTCGTCGATTAGCAAGCGAGTATACCAGGTAGGACGTCATACAAAATTGTGATGTCTTCTATACATTGGTAAATTCCTCGTGGAAGCAATTGCTGATTATCTCTCCCCAATCGAAGGCAGCGCTGCCATGGAGGATCTGCTCTATGAAGTAGAAAATCCATTCCTGGAAGAAAGCCACATCTAGAAGACCCATTACTCTTCTCAACAAGGTCACGAGGTCGTGGTAATCCTCAAAGAAATCACTACGCTAGAGCTCCTACGGGACCTTGCCAACACTGGATCGCTTATCTTTCAACCAGTATTGATTCATCAGTTTTTTGCATCCTATCAGATCTTGTTCCCACAACGCCTTGCACTCCTCTATGGTTGGTGTCTCCATGGTCTCAAAGGTGGCGATGTGGAAGGTGGTAGCTATCCCAGGAGGGGACATGTCTGTGAGAATTTTTCTATCTCTATCGACTATGGTTCTGGTTTCAGCTTGATATGCTTCCTAGCATGCCAATACCAGTTCGGAGGCCACTAATGCTGGCAGGAAGCCTGCAGCCTTGGTGAGTCTGCTGCTTCTGATTAGTCTTGCATTCCCTATCTTCGGGTCCACTCTAACCCGCCGAGTAAATTCATCAATGTCAACTTGCCCGATGTTTGTATCTGTGATGTCCCTCCAAAGGGTGGTGATCCTCGATTGCAATGGTACCCCTTAGAATTGGAACTTCATCTAATCTTTATCCTCCTTGCCTCAAGGCATCTTGGTGATTCCCTTTCCTTTTCCCTTGGAGGCACCAAAAGTTTCTACATTGGATTCCATAAATCTTGCACAAAAGACATGAATCAGTAACTTTAAACATGATAAAATGGTCCCGGACGAACTCCTACACATCAAAGTTAGCTCTGCAATCATTACTCATACTCAATAGTCACATAACATTGGATAAAACATTATTAGAGAGTAAGGCAGGTAATCCGGGTTCCTAGGGCCGTAATTCCCTTGGCAGAATGTCATTTGGAAGGGGAAAATTAGGCATGGAACTCCCAGAAGTGTTTCCCAACATTGGATTTGGAGATCATTTGATCATTCATTTGGGAGTTCGGGCATCAGCTAGGACGTTGCCGTTTGAAACGGCGCAGAGGACATGAAATTCTGGGCATCAGAATCTGGATCTCAGAATGTCATCTTTGGTAATTCATTATGAGTCAAGCATTAGAAATGGTGAAATGGAGGTGGCAATCTAGGCGTGGTATTTTAGAGGGCAATTCCCAGAGACAGTTTAAAGATTTGGGAAAGCCCGGTGGCGAACAGTGGATTGGGACCCGGAGGTCGGAGAGTCATCCCGGGCTCGCCGTTTGAAACGGCGCCAATGGAACGAAATCTTGAGGGGGCAATTCCGGTGGTTGGAACCCAAAAGAGGCTTGGTATTCAAATGCTCATCAAGATTTCGGTTTAGGCGAGAAGCGCACTAAGGTCTGAGACTCAGGAAGACATCCCGGGATGGTCGTGTAAAACGGCAAATGCGACACGAAATTTTGGGGACGGAATTCCGGAGGTCGGGATCCCGAATGCACTTGGATGTTAGATCATTCTGGCAAGTTTGAAAAGAAGGATGAAGTGTCGGGGCTCGGGAGTCAGGAAGTTGTCTACCCATTGTCATTTAGAACAGCGAACTCAAGACGGAATACCGAAGACGGAACCTCGGATAGGAAAGTCCGATTTGATTGCGGACGTTGGTCTCCTCAGAATTTGGGAATCAGACATCATGTAATCAGGGTCTGAGGTTCAGGAGGATGCTTGGGGAGGGCCGTTTAAACAATGGGAGTGACATAGAAACCCGCGATGGGAAATCCAAAGGTCGGGGATCGAGACAAATTTAGGTGCACGAAATCCTTGAAGTTTAGCTTGGTTTCGTGGATGGCTGTGGGAAGGCCCGGGCCCAAGAGACACCGGCGACTATTCTGAAGAATGGTTGCGGCATGGTTAAGTTCCGGATTGAGTTTCAAGGCCTCGAACAATGGATTTTTCATTTTTTAAAATATCGGTTTTCTTGGGGAGGACACCGATTTGCCAGTTTTGAACCCCACTTTATGTTTTACACTGCTTAAGACCTGGAAATTCACAAAATAAAGGACAAGGCATGCGGACAGCAGGCGTACCTCAAGATCATGAAGAAGTAGGCTATCGAATGTGTGGGAGACGTTGACAAAAAGAACTCAAACCGCGGGCCTAAAAATGTCGAATGCCATGGAGCTCTACAAATTTTCTATCACTTGGTCAGTTGATAATGATGGTTGGAAAATTCATTTAAATAACCAAAACGACCATTAACATAGCAATAAATTCCCTCGTACGGTGGCTGGAAAGTTGGTGGATTCAAATTACAGATGGCTATGAGCGACCTGAAGTCTGATGGCCGGGAAGACGGCCAGCCGCGACTGTCAGGACGACAAAGTTCAAGGAGAATTCCGGATGTGGAGATCTGGGATCTCGGATCTGGGGTCCAGAAAGACGTAGCACTGCTGCCGTTGGAAATGATAGAACCAGGATGAAAAGCTGCAAGGGGAAACCCGAGTGTCCAGGCCCAGAGGGTGCAGCAGACGCTAGAAAAGGCATTCAGACAAGGGAAACCCGAATTGACCCCAGATTTGGCATTTTTGAAGGGGCAATTTTGATCAACCTTAAAATATGACTTTGGGGAACGTGTTGACCCTTTAGGGCACAAAAATGGGCATGCAAAACGAGGCTAAACAACAGGACCCAATAATCAAAAGAGAGAAGAGAGGGTCCCCGTTCTGAATGAGGTGTGTGTGCAAAAGGCTCAACAAATGGTGACTCCGCTAGGAAGCACTCTCGGCATTCTAGAGATAAATATTCATTCTGAACCCATAATCTCTAGTTTCATAGACCAGATCCGAATTTCAAAGTTGAACTAAGAACAGTTTAAGGAAGGCAGGATTGAATCAAACTGCAACATCATCATGGAGGTGTGTGCATGGTGAGTTCATTTCCTTTCCTCGGAGAGAGCATGGGTAACCACTGGTTGGGAGAGATAAGCTATGTAACTTGTTTAACCCCAAAAATAACCTCAACATTGCTCCACTACCAGTCATGCATCCATAGCCTCGACGGAGTTGTCACTGCGACCTCACAAACATAGCTCTACTATGAGCCAGGCATCCATAGCCCCGATAGAGATATTCACACACCCATGCGGTTGTTATTTTCAATTTATTCATTCCTTTTACTTGATATTTCCTTTTAGCACTTTCTCTTTTCTTTCCATTCAACCGCGTAAGAAACGAAGCTCACAATGGGCTTGAGAATCGCAGTGGTCACTGGAGCATACTTTAGATTTTTTCACTTATCCCCTCTTCCCAGTAGTCACCGTACCATTCTTTGGAAACATTAAAATGTGTTTTGTGTGTCCCAAGATAAATGCAGGGGATTCAAGCAGACATCCATCTTAGGTTAGTTAAGAGTTCGAAAGTTGAAAATCGACGCCTAGGAACTTTCAGAGGTTAGCAATAGGGAATGAAGGCTTATCTGGAGAACAACACAAAAGTGGGCAGTAGGGAAAACCGTATTTCGGGCCAAGCATGGCCACCATAGTAGAATAGAGAGGCTCTTCCAAAATCAAGACAAAACAACTGGGACAGCGAGCAATAACAAAGGACAAAGCAAGAAACCTGTTCTAACCTATGTACAGGTATTTTACACAGACAGCTCCCAAAAGAGCTCAAGCCTAGAAGTAATGCTTAAGGTGTTTCCCATTGACTGACAATGGGATATCTTCACCTGTAAGGGTCTTTAGGCGGAAGGCATTATCTCCAAAGATTTTAGCAATCTGAAAGGGGCCAAGCCAGAGCTTGTTAAATTTGTTGTGTCCCCCTTTCTTTTCATGGGCCTTGTCCCAATAGAGGACTAGATCAAAAATGTGAAAGGCCTTAACTTTGGCTCGGCGGTCGAACCATCTTTGGACTACTCCCTAATGTTTGGAAAAATTTTCTATTGCGCGATCTCGTACTTCTTCAAGGTGCAGCACCTCGGCGAGGCGAGCCTCTCTACGATCTCCTCCTTCATAAAAGTCATTGATAAACTGGAGGGTTGGGATTTTTAAATGTATGGGAAAGATGAGCTCTAAGCCATAGACTAGATGGTACGGGGAATCCCTAAGGGCAACCTTGTGGTGGGTGCGATCGGCCCACAGGGCAAAATGGAGTTGGGTATCACAATCCTTAGGATTCCTATCTAGCATTTTCTTGATCACCATGATCAAGTTCTTGTTGGTGGACTCAGCAAGGCCATTGCCTTGAGAGTAGTAATTAGATGAGAATTTGAGGGTGATTTCATAGTCAAAGGCCCAACTTGTGAATTTTAATGAAGTAAAGGCAGGGTCGTTATCGCATACTAGAGCATATGGGCAACCAAAATGATTTAAAATGAAAATTTCTAAGAAATTAGTTACGACTTCAGTTGTACATTGCCTACAAGTTATTTCTTATGTCCATCTAGTTCAGTAATTAGAAGCGGTTAGAATGTACTTATGTCCTGCAGATGATGGAGGGCTTATCGGACCAATGAAGTCGAGACCCCATTGCGTAAAAGGTCTTACTTTCAGAACAGGTTGCAAAGGGACAACAGTGTTCCTTTCTCTGGCGGAAGCAGTCTAGCATATGTGACAAGTATGAACGTGACTATGGGCATCCTTGAATATGGTGGGCCAATAATACCCAGCTCTCAATATCTGGTGTGCAATGGATAGACCTGAACCATGGCCAGTCCTGAATTTATCATGGAATTCCTGAAGAACGTGATCAACTTCCTCCTTACCCAGGCATCTCAAATAGATACCTTCATGATTCTTCTTGTATAATATGGAGCCTTGTAACATATAGCTGCTACTTTTCAGTCTAAGGGCTCACCTTTGGACTCCCTGTAGATGAGGCGGACATCTATGATTCAGTAGGTAGTACGTTATATCGTTATACCATTCTCCTGGTGAGACATCTTCCAACTGGTACTGTTGTACCGTGAGTTCAGGTCCAGCATCAATAACTACCTCCGCCATTGTTTGGGCAAGTGCCTGCCCTCCTACCAGCTTCATTGGCTGGATTTCCATCTCATATTCCTATAGCACCACAATCCACTTCGCCCTTTGCTCCCCCAACTCATTCTGCATAATTAATGTTTTCACTGCGGGGTCGGGAACTATAGCAAACACTTTGTTGCATAGGATATAGTGGCTGAACTTCTTGACTCCCTTAACAAGGGCATAAGCGTATTTTTCAACGTTATGATAGCGTAGTTCGGCTTCCTTCAAGGGGGCGCTCATGAAGGCGATTGGATGCTCGCTTCCCTCATCATCCTTTTGCATCAAAATATTGGCGCAGCAATGATCCAAAGCAAAGGAGTATACATAGAAAGGTTTTAGATAATTGGGGTTGACCAGCACAGGGGCGTCAGCAATTTCTTTCTTAATCTCCCCAAAAGCTTGCTTTTCTTCGAGAGTCCACTCAACCTTAGCGTCCTATTTCAGCATGGCATTGAGTGGTTTAACTATTTTCGCAAAGTCTGTAATGAACTTGCGGACAAAGTTGATCTTTCCAAAAAAAGACTTTAATTCCTTCTTGTTGCCTGGGAGCTAGATTTTCATGATGGATTGGATATGTTCGGGGTCAATAAAGATTCCCCACTCTAACAAAACATGTCCAAGGAGCTTCCCCTCAGTGACCCCAAAGATACATTTCCTTGGGTTAAGGGAAACTCTGAATGAGCTTCACCTTTCAAAGACCTTGCATAAGTCAGCGACGTGATTCCCCCATTGTTTAAAAAATACTGTTAAATCATCCATGTAGATAATTATGCATTTTCTTATCAAGTCCTTGAATGCAATATCCATGGCGCACTGGAAGGTGGCGCCAGCTTTGATTAGCCCGAATGGAATTCTTCTATACATGAAAGTTCCCCACTTAGTGGTGAATGTTGTCTTATGTTGATCTTCATACTGCACCATGACCTGGTTATATCTCGAATATCCATCCAGGAAGGACATCATCTGGGAGCCGTTTACTACTTGTAACACCTCCTCCAATGAGGGTATAGGATAGTTTTCCTTCTCTGAGGCCCGATTCAGATTGTGAAAGTCCACGCACAATCTGATTTCCCTAATTTTCTTCCTGACAGGAACCAAATTCACTACCCATGTGGAGTGTCTAACCGGAAAGATGATCCTGGCCGACAAAAAATTTTGTACTTCTTTGTATATGACTAGTTCCAGTAAAGCGTTGATAGGGCATTGCCACTGCTGGAATGGCTTCACATTTTGTCTAAGAGGGATGGTGTGCATGATGATCGATGTGTCATATGTCTTCAGATCATCATAGCTCTAGGTGATGACGTCATGATATTTCCATAGCGCCTCAATAATCCCTTTTATTTCTTCATGGGTGCACACTTTACCTATGAACACGCTTTTGACGTTCCCAGTCATCCCTAGATTGTAAGTGTCACATTGGCCGCTGATGGTATCCCTTTTAGCTTGCTGATCTTGGTCCTTGATTTGATCAAGGTCAAATATTTGCTCTAATTGAACCATTCCCCTAGGGATGGTGTTGGTTTTCAAGTTGATGATCCCTTCTATATCCAGGTCAACCTCTTGGGGTTCGACCTCGTCGATTATTTGCGTAGCAAACACATCTGAACTGGTGATGAAATCCAGAATATGCTTGTCATCGTTGAATACCTAGAAATTAGCTACATTGTCCGGCACTAACGGGACGGAGGTGAGCTCCATCGTGAATCTTCTGAGGCCTGATAAAGACAATGGCTGTAATGTGCTTGTTGCCTGTGTCAGGGCATTTGCAGTATGATTCCAGGCATGCGGGATGAATTGAAGGTTGAATGCATCTAGCCCTTCCAGAAAATCCCATACGCGGTGCTGGTAATTAGTGAGTCTTCGATCATAGTAGGAATACTATTTCCTAACCTATTTTACAACTAACTCTGAATCTCTAAACACTTGGAGCATTTTGGCACCTTTCCTTAATGCCATTAAGAGGCCCAAGACCAAGGCTTCATACTCTGCTACATTGTTAGTACAATGAAATTGTAGCCTATGAGCAGCAAAGTATGACTTACCTTTGGGACTGATCAGTTTGAAACCTACCCCAGCTTCGTGCTTGGATTTGGACCCGTCAAAGTGCAATGTCCAAAAACTAGGAGAATCCTTGGACGTAGTTTTGATGGCCTTGACTTCTACCTTCGATGGAGCTTTCATTTCAGTGCCTGCTTTAGGGGGTGCGGGGATGGGACACATTTTTTCGTACAATGCTGATCTGGTTTTCTCCATCGGAGTAGCCTGCCTTTTGAAATGTTCAATTGTTGCTTGACATAGGTAGCAGTCAAATTCTGAGTGAGTAGCATTGTGTACCCTGCACCAGTTAAGGAGCAAGAGTTCCTAGAAGTTCATTCGGGTTCCCAAGCTCAGCTGGTCCTGAACACATTTTTTTATGAAGTCTTGGAAATCATCGAGCAGTCCCCGAGTGTTATTCTCTCCCAATTCTTCATCATCAGACTTAATGAGCAATTCAGTGCTCTGAGAAATGTTGGTGAAATTAGCAGGCGGGCTGCATAGTACGAGGAAGACCTCGCTCATTCCTTCATCTTCAGGTTATTCTTGCTCATTCCGATATGACACTAGGGAAGAATTCCCCAGACCTATTTCAGCATACAACACCTCATTTGTGTTCTCTGTCAATCCAGATTTGATTGAAAATTCCCTTCCACGGTAGCCACATGTGTGAGTAGTCATTCACGGCGTATTCATTCAATGCCCTCATAAAATCCCTACCTAGGATTATACCGTAGGTATCCGGGATATTAGCCACCTATATGTCAATATTTTGTTGGATCCGGGGGTCGACAGCAACCTGCATGGGTATTCTGTTGATTTATTGCACTATGTTGATTTTAGTTTTGTCAAGTTGCATCACCTTTCGCCGGGAGGGAGTTGGAGTTAATCTGAGTGATTTACATACGCTCAGAGGCATAACATTGGCCGATGCGCCCAAATCAAGCAGGCAATTGTGGAGGTTCTTCCCGAACACGTGGATGGTGGTTAGAAAGGGAGGAGTTTCGAATTTCCCTTGAAACAATCCTTTGGAAACGTCCACCTGAGTGACCTGGCCTTTATCTTTCTCGTTGCCCTTGCTTAGGGTTGGTGGTTGACTAGTGGCCCTATCGGGTTGTTTCTTTATCTACTGACCTACTGGCAGGTCAGCCTTACTGTTAAAAATCTGCCTGACAACCGGTTCATTTGGCTGATCACTAAAAGAAACCCTCTTTACCGGAGCCTCCTGAGCTAACCCCTATGGTGGAGTCTCGTTTATCATCCTAAAAAAGGCATTCCTGACAGCAGGCACCTTTAGAAGTTCAAATGCTGACACACTCAACTATACCTTTTTAAAATCTTCAGCAATATACTCCCCCATCTGCTCAATTTCCTGATCACAGGACCCATTTTGGGAGGAGGTGGCAGCCTGACTTTGGTTGTTTCCTTGTTTATTTATGCTGAGGTACTGCGTGGGGATGTGGGGAAAACCCGAGTTATTACTTGCATTTGGATCGGGAGGGGTGTTGAAATTGTTTGACGGAGTGGAGGTCATAAAAGGACCTCTAGCATGACCACTAGTTTGTCTGTTTCTCAGGTTGTAAGGGGTGGTCCACTAGTGAAAAATTTGAACTTCATCTTCCCTAAGCTCTTCTCCATCATCCTTGGGACCATTATCTACTGAATCGAAAAGCTGAGCTAAAGGGACTTTTGGAACTTACCTCTTTCACCGTATCATGATTGTTCAAATTAGCATTCTCCAGTTCGGGCGTGTTGCATTCCGCCCTCGGGAAGGGAGCCCGGTTTAGCACCAACATCGAGGAATCATATGGATTGGACACGACAATGTCCCTGCATCCTGAATTATCAACTGCATTCTGAACTTCAACTTGAAAAATCTTGATGGCGGTTTGGAATTCGGGATAGTCCAGTTCGGAATGGCGACTCATCTTATGTATGTGACACCAACCGGATAGAGTGGATTCTGCCAAGTACACTCTGCTCATGGAGTTTTCATTGGTGTTGGGTTGAAAAAAAGGTGTAGGAATACCGCTATTGTTAGGTCTTGTATTCCAAGTCAAATTTTGCCTTTGGAAGGGCCTTTTTTTGAAGTTTTGGCTCGAATTCTGATTTCTGCCATAGTTTTGTCTTGATGTTGTACCAACATCCCAATTGTCTTAACTTTCACACTGATCTCGTCTTTCTGTATTAAGGTTGGCATGGATTTTCTTTTGCAACGCCTGTAGCTGGTTATTCTAATTCCTTAAGTGCATCATTTTGGTTGACATTTTCTTGATCATTTCTATAAGCTCATTGATCCTTTCCTTTTCGGTATTGTTTTGTTGTGGTGCGGCATTCTGAAGGAACACAGGCTGTGTAGTCGGTTGGTTCTGATGAGCGGTAGGAAATTTTGTTGCCTGAAGGTAGGTAGGCACTTGGGATTGTTGAGGATATGAATGTTGCTACTGGGCCAGCAGGTAGGGAGGCAGTGGATATGCCTGATTCATCAGCTGCCTAGGATGTGGAACCAAAGGTAGCTATAGCACTGGGTTCAACAAGGGCGTCTGATGCTACAATGCTTGCATGAGTCGCTGAATCTGTGCCAGATGCACAGTTTTTCCAAGAGAAGGCAGTGGACCGAATATGTTTTATCCCAAATCCATGCTAGCGATGATGGCTTCAGCATATGCATCAACCAACCTAGTTGGTGGTGGTCGCATTCTTTTCACCAAGGCCGAAGTGAGATTGTCCAAAGCTACATAGTAAACGGGCAGGACAACAACATCGTTGAAGATGTACGGGTCTTGTAGCCGAGTGTACGCTCTGTGGAAGTGATCATTAAAGGAACTGATTGGTTCATTAATTTCCCTTTGCACCGACTTGAAATGTTGATATGAATCTGCGAGGCACACCAGGGTCTTGAACTTCTATAGAAATGCACCCTTTAGAAGATCTCAGGTGTCGATGGTTTCGGCTGGCAAATTGATGTACCAGTAGAAGGCCTCCTCCCCTAGGGAGTAGGGAAAGAGCTTGCAAGCAACATCTTCATATATGATCTGCATGGTCTTCAAGACAATCTCAAAAATCTTGACATGTTCTTCAATTGTCCTTTGCGGATCCCGGGAGTTGAATTTCGTGCAGAAATTCTTGGGATTCTTCGGCATATCATGGTAAAGGTTAAAGGAAAGAGGAGATAGGTTATTAACCAGCCATGCCATTGGGAAAGGTGGTGGAAATGGCTATGTTAGATTGGTCTATAACTGTGATGTGGCGGTAGCAATCGGTGGGGCAGCAGCAAGGCTGGTGACTGCGTTTGGTTGAATGACAACGTTCAACCCTGATGGAGAGGTGACCTAGAAGGCTGTATGGATTGGATGGGCAGAAGGTGGTGCTGCCAGTGAAGGTGAAGGATACGGAGGTGAAAGGGCAATGAACTGCTTTGGTGAATTGGTGATGGATGGTTCCCCACTTTTAGCTCTCTTAGCTCAGATAGGGGGTTGTAATTCTTGAAACTCTCCCTTATTTGGTGTAGACCTCAAGACTCGGTGGAATCTCTTAGGGGAGAATGACCCAATTCGATCCAGCTTTACCCTATTGCCCTCCTTCTAGCGCCAGTTCTATTGATAGTGTTTTTATGAAATTCTCAACATAGGTAATGCGTAGGTGCATTACCTCTCTTGAAAGACAATCTTCCACAATTAGATTGTAGAACACTATTCCAAGGTCTCTCATATGTCAGGCCATGATGATGCTTGGGATAAATCAGTTGTTTGATGTGATTTTGCTAGAATCACAAGGTGGTCTTACATGGTCAGAGCTGTAGGAGAATTGGGTCAATGAATGGATTTTTGTGGATATGGAATTACTGTACCTTGCTGCAAGCTCAGGCAACAGCCCTGGACTCCATTGTTTCATCAGATTTGGCTTTACAATATGCAATGAACCTTAACACAGGTTGTTTCTAAAAAAAAAAGGAAAAAGGGGCGAGGAAGAAGGATGGTTCCTAGACCTGTAACTACCGATGAACAGTGATCATGGAGGTTCCTGCTGTGGATAGTTTCCTTAAACAGAATTTCACTAAATCTGAATTCTTACAATATCATGAAATCTATGCTATCTTCTAAGGACTGCAGATATTCATCATTCATTCACCATGAAAATGTTAATAAAGATAAAGTTTAATGAGAAGCAATGAAATTAAAGTCCAGGCTAACTTTACATAGTCATCTACCAGCAACAAATGACCAAAAGTATGGACAAGGAAAGCATACACACAACAGTAATCTTCACAACCAAATACATCATACTAAATCTACCACAACTAATCTAAGGAAACTAAAGCAGCAAAGTAACTTGAAGCAAAGATTTAACTAAAGGGAGAAGAATCATGAAACATGTGGAGAAACTCATAAATACACTAGAAAATGACTGTATTTTCTATTATAATTTTTGTAGCATGCCTGTACAACAACTCAACTCTCTTAAAATGAGAGGAGAAGAGCCCTATTTATAGTTTTCAAAAAGAAAAATGAGTGGCCAAGATTAGATTCCATTGTATGGCCAAGATTCACTTTACATTAGGGTTTCACCTACCCCTAAATACATTTTATTTATAAGACCTTTCTTATCCTTTTCCCTATTTTGTCATCTAGTGACAGCACTGCAGCAATTTCGTCCTTTAGCTATTTTCCCTCTGTTGTAGCTATTCTTTAAGGAATTCTTCATCGATGACTGGGTTGCCCTCGCACTTCTTTAACGCGGCATACTCTATAAAGCTCAAGATCAATGGCTCGAACTTGTCCAACTCTATGATGTCGGATCACAAAATCTGATAACTCCATTCCTGGGAATTGTTGCTGAGCTTTTTCCAGTCATCATCATATTTAGCAACATTATCTCTGAAGAGTTCCAACTATGCAAAGGCTCGGGCAGTGAAGCTTATGAATTCCATGGTGATCTCGGCCGACATCCCATCTTCCATGATCTTCAAGAAGTGGGGCTTTATGTTCTCAGGATTGATCTCCACTGCAGGCATCTCGTACCCCGTCATCAGCTTGAGGTATCGAAAGCACTCGTCCCTGGTCTCCCTGGCCCATTTGATATCCAAAACTATACATTCCAAGATCTGCTCTAGCCTCCTCTTTCGGTGATCAAAATCTCACCTCCATGTGTCCACTAGCCAGTGATCATCATCTTTAAAAGCAAGATCCTTTTCCTAGAATTCGCTTGGCAATGCAAGTATGGCCTCAATCTTCATGTAGGCTACCCCATATTTCCTTGGGAACTCCTCACAGATCTGCTTTGTGCCCTCTAGGGCTCTTTGTACCTCCAAGAACCTATTCGATGTTTGGATAGCCAAATTTATACCTGTATTCCCCATGTCCAAGACCTGCCGGAACTAGTTTTCCGTAGTCTTGTCCAAGTTCCTTCTCTTCTCCAATTTTTAAATATGTTCATGGGACAAGAGTTGAGGTGGGGCCGATGATGTCATGGGCTGCTCATCCGAGGAAGACCATTGCTGAATACAGGCTATTAGATCAGCCACCTGTGCTTTGAGTTCTTCCTTAGAGACCTTATCCTGTTGGATAAGGTGCACCACCATGGCGACGGACTCCTAGAGGTGATCAACCTTGTTCTCCCTCTTGGCCACTCCCAAGTCGATGGTGGAGACGTTGTAAATTATACCTTGTTCTCCAACCGTCGGTGTTGCTATCTATACTGTGCTAGATCTTGAGGCATCCATGGTCACCTTCGATCTGATCCTTTGTTTTTTCTCTTTCTTGGTGCTTATTCGTGCCCTGGCTAGTATGGCTTCCAGTGTTGCCTTAGGATCCTTTGTGGTGGGAGTCTTTTTCTCTAGCTACCTCTGCAGCCAATTGGGTACTTGAGGCTCCTCCCTAGGTGGTTCACTTCGACCCCCGTTGTCTCCCTTCTCAAGCACAATGACTCTAATGACACGAGCCTTCTCTTTAGTCCTCACATCCTCTTTCTCTTCATTGGATTCTTGTTGAAGGGTCTCATGTTTGGTGGGGGACTCGGTGTGCAACTACTCCTTGAGTGGATCTTCCCTTTCAGCATCCCCCTCTTCTTCATTTTGATTATATTCATTCCCTTCAGGGTTCTCCCCTTGTTCATCTTCATGGAGGGATACTTCCTTGTCATGCTCTAGGGTCTTTTCATGCCCCTCAATTGGAGACCTATCGCCCTCAGTCTCTGGAGCAGCAATTTCTTCTTCTCGTGCAAGCCGGTCTTTGGCTTCCTTATCTTCAATCAACTTGAGCTGCTTGCCCCATTCTACATTGAGCTCGGGGTCATTTAATTCTCTAATAAATTCAGCATCCAGGTCTTTGCTGCTATCGTTGGAGGATTCTTAGGCTACCTCATCTATTTCCTGGCGTTCAAATAGTGGATGCTCATGGTAGACAAATTCTTCATCTTCCGGTGCCTTTGCAGCCTCTAGCTGTCGTCGCTCAAGCTCATCTGATATTTGCATTATTGCCTCCATCCTCGGTGGTTTGGTAGAGGGAAGGGGAGCTGGAGCATGGGCCATAGCCTTAGCTATTGCAGCTTGCACCACGGGATTAGTGAGCATCCCCGAAAGCTCAGACGGAACATTCTGCATGTACTTTACAAAAGACTCCGGGAGGCTGAGAGCAGGCATTGTAGCAGTGGAAATTGTAGATACCGAAAATTGGTCTAGGCCTGTGAGTACACATTCGACATAATTTTATATAGTCCATCGTCTTGATTAAATAATGTTAATTATTTAATTAACCTTTTCTAACACATATTTCCTCTATTAATTAAATACCCCTTTTTAATTAATTCATTAATTCATTATTAACCTTTATCCAACTTGATTAATTAAATAAATCATATTTATTTAATGATGTTGCGAACTAATTAATTCTTCCCCCTTTATCTATCAATTAAATAATTTATTATTTAATTACCCCTTTTCCAACTATAATTAAATATCTTTATTTAATTATTCATTTAACCCCTTTATCTATAATTAAATATTTATTATTTAATTATTCACTTTATCCATTTCAAACAGTCAAATTAAATAAATTACTTTATTTATTTAATTAAAATCTCTTATTTTGAATGTTGAATTAAATTAACATTTAATTCATTATTTAATTAATTATGTCACACTCCTCTAACATTCAGTTATCTAAGTCATTCACTCACCTTTAGACTCGAGATCTATTTTTAGTTCTCTTGTTATCTCTTGAGTTAAACACTAGTTTATTTATGCGAGAGAACTCTCCATCACAACTAGTTGATTAACTATTTCTAACTCATGTTTGCATTCGAATGCATTTATTCTTCAACTTCTAACTTTGGCTTTTGCATACAAAGTCTATTTCTTCTATTTTTGGAGATTAAGATTGTGAACTTGTTTTCTAACTCACGTTCTAAAATTAGTCTCTATATGTAGTTGAACTCATGTTCTAACTCGCATTCTATCTGTCACATAAATCATTGCATGGCATTGATCAATCTCATCCGTCGATCTCTCTTTCAATCTGAGCTGATCGTTCGAAAACACAAAATCTATAAAATGGCCTGTCACAATCATTATTCCTCCTCCTGAATTCATATTACTTTTGAGAAGAAACAATCTTCGATATTTTGCTTAGACATTCAACACAGCTATACTTGCATTCAAACATAGAAATCTGAGGGCAAAAATACTAAAAAGGAAAAATGGAGAAGAGAAATGGAGTTAATTCAAAAGGGTGAATGCATATTCGGTGAGATCATTTCAGTTTGTTAATTATTCATCATGTTTTCATATTCGTTCTTTATTGTTTGATTTTAGATTAGTTTTGATTTAGATTAGGATTAATATTGTTCGTTCTAGTTGCAGATCTTACCATCATAGATTTAATCTACTATTACATTTGGTGAACCTGACGTGAATCGTACTTCAAATCCGCACATCTTTCCATTTTTCCGTTTTCTATTTTTCATTTTTCACTGGTTTTCTGTCTAGTGAACCGCATCTATCAAAAATAGTGATGCAAATGTCATTACGAACTACATCTGCTATGCCATAAATCACATTCGCCTATCAATCGTCGCATCTGTCTGTCAATCGCCGCATCTGCCTGTCAATCACCACATCTGCCTATCAATGAATTCCCAAACCACATTTGATATACTATTAACTGCATCTGCCTATCACCACTCGGACCGCATCTGTGGCTCCAAAAGCCACATCTAGCTGGTAAAGTTTTTTTTATTTTTTTTATCGATTTCCATGCATCCATATTTTTCAGTTTTCATTTTTTTTGGTGATTTGGATTTTCACTAATATTTGTTACAGTTGTCTTAAAGGTGGAATAACAAGTTTTTGCAGGACGAAGCATAGAAGAGACAAAAAAAAAAAAACCAAAGACAAACAATGAACTACTAACAAAGTTGCATGAAGGACCTAATGCCTTTATCTTTTTAGCATGCTTTTGTTTTGGTAGATAGATAATCGTCGTGTGGGTTAAAATGAACTTTTGTTTGGTAGTGTAAATAATCTCGTTTGGGCTTAATAATTTTCCAGTGTTTTTCGTGTTTGCATTGTTAGTTTAGAACCCCATGATTTAGTAATCGAAGTATCCTCTCCCCTTGTGCATTCGTGCGATCTTGGGTGCAAGAGAAACGGTTACTAACTCTAGAAATTGGGCCTGTCTTGGTGGGAAAAAGTACTCACCCCAAGACGACTCAGACTGGTAGCATGCTAAAGCCAAGCGACTTCTAGCCGGTATATAAAAGTGGATTCTCGGGGAAACCCCAACAATCATGGGCACTATTCCGACGAGATCAATAGAAATGGACTCTCGTCGTTGGATAGTGTCCCACGAATGGAATGCAAAAATTACACACCTTGTTATAGAGTTACCAAAATCCTACCTACTTGTTGGCGCAATAGGGTCTGCCCTATGAAGCCATCTTACAATCTTATAGTTTACGTGTAGAGTTGAAAGGTACGCCATGGGAGATTCATGGGTATTGTAGCTTGGCTGCCCCGTATAAGTGAGTGTCATGGAGGGGAGTCAGTGGGGTCAAGCTACTAATCATCCACCGTAAATATGCGTAGCTGGAGAAATCCAAGTAAGAATTCAACAAGTATTGTCCTAAAATCCTAGGTTGTACATGTTTTTCGAGTCTCAACAGTCCTACCATCACAAAACTAAAAATACTTTGATTGCTGTGTTTGTTGTTTGCTATATTTTCCAAAATCTTGATCAAACAAACAAAGTCAGTCAAACAACTCTCGGGAAAAATTTCAACTGTCAGAAACAGAGTCGCATTTGTCAGTTTAAATGCCGCATCTGTCTGTCAAAAATTTCAATTGTTCACAGTCTACTTAAACCGAGTCACATCTGCCAAATTATGAGCCACATGTGTTCATGAAAACCGCATCTGCCAATTTTTGAGCCGCAAGTGTCTGTCAGAAAATCCCAGTTAATAGAGTCCAGAAATAAAACCGCAACTGTTAGAAAAGCCGCATCTGTCATAGGAAAATTCGCAACTGTCAGGAAAACCGCATCTGTCATAGTAAAAATTGCAACTGTTAGAAACACTGCATATGTCAAAAGTTAAACCGCAACTGTCTGATAAACCGCATTTGCCTGTTAACAGAAAACATCCAAAGTTGCAAACTGAGTCCGAAACATCACTATCATTTTGCCTCTAGTTCTTAAGACCAACCTTGAACAGAAACTATCAAAATTTTGCTCAAAAAACCTTTGCATCATTAGGGGTCATATAGGTCTTTTGTCATGATAAACATTTTAGTCATAGTCATCCTAAGTTTCATGCATATAGATACTTCCTAGAAAATCGCATATCATAGAATAGATAACTGTCCTCGTCATTGGATAAGTTCGTGTCCCAATTTATCACAACCATTTGAACCTAGTCACTTTAGTCCTATCTAGTGGATCTTTTCAGCTCAACACGTCTAGTTTGGAAAATTCACCTTGTCCATCGTCATTGTCCTACAATCAAGTTCCTTGGTCAAATCAAATCCTTGCATGCATTTATTCCATAGGTGGTAGGTTATACCCATTTAGAATCATTTGTCATCATAGTCTACACAAGATTCTTGCATATTGTATGTCCTACCATACATCATCTTAGTATACGTCTATTTTTAGAAATCATTTTAGCAACCTCCTTATTGTCAGAAAATCCAAAAACATAGAAATAGGACATATCGGTTTTTAGGCATAGTCTGCATACCCTCATTTTGAGCAACTTTTTCATGGTCGAAACAAGGTCTCGAAAGAAATTTAGAGCAATGACAGACCCCAATGAATTCATCAATCCATTTGGAAATCAACCATCATGAAGTAAAAGACCCCACAGACCTTTGCTTGAAAAACACGTCACTAGGGACACACATGGTCAAATTTACATAGAAGACATAGACGCAGTAGTGCAAGATCCTAAATTTGCATCCTTTATGGATGAATGTTTGGAAAATGATCCCCAATGATATCTAGCAAAGTTGCTAGCAGAAGGTGCCAAACTACCCATAGGATTCGATCTTAGTACTTTGCAAACACAGTCAACTCAACCAATGCAAACTACAACGTCAACTGTCTCTATTCCCCAAATTACCACAACGATACTGACTAGTATACCAACTCAAACATCGCCAATTGTAAACACAACCCCTTTCAACATAACACAAGGTTTACAATTTACTGCGGGGGCAACTTCCTCCAACCCCTTTGGCACCAACACGACTGGTAGAAGATCCAAAGTTGGTGGAAATATACCTATACCAAATCAAACCATTCAAACAGGAAACATTCCTATACCAAATCAAACCATTCAAATGGGAAACATTCCTATACCGAATCAAAACACTCAAATAGGTAGTATCCCTATACCAATTCAGAACATTCTAATGGGATATATTCCTTCACCAAATCACAACCCGTCACAGAACATGGCATTTCAAAACACCTACATTGATCCAAACAATGCTAACAACATGTCCTTGACACAAGTAGATGTCCTTCAAAACCAAATGCAAACTCTTCAACAACAGATGTGTTATGCCTTGCATAACCACCTCATCTTTTGCCTTGGTCAAAATGGGTCCCCCTTTGTTAGTTTTATACTTGGTTGTTTTGAAACAAAGTTTTGGAGTCTTGTTTTGCCATATACTTTGTTCTTTTTTTTGGTTTCTCTGTGGGAATCGAAACCGGAGATGAATCGGGTTTTGAAAGTTCTTTTCAAACTTATTTTGGTTCCCATCCTGATAGTCTTTTGTTTTAGTCTTTTGTTTTGTCTTCAGCGGACCCGGAGCCGGAGTGGGTGTTAAGTTGGTCCTTATTGAAAATTGCAAACTCCGCCCCTGCCTCCGCTATTTGGACTTTTGGTTTTAGTTTGCCATGTCGGTCATTTGTTTTAATTTTTGTGTTTGGTTTTTTTTTGTGTCTAGTTGGCGGACCCGGAACCGAAATGGGAATGAAATTTGGAAATTTCTATTTTTGTGAATCAGTTTCTATTTTGGTTCCGCCTCCGCAGTTTTCTAGGTCGTTGACTTTTTGACTGAAGTTGCACTATTGTGAAGTGTCAGTTCTCTTTCAGTTCTGACTCCGCCTTAACTGCGTTTTAATGCATTAATGACAGTTCCTGGTATAGGTAGAAATCAACATTTTTACCTTCATTAAGGGTTAAGTGACTCTTTATTATCATTATTAAGATTTTGAAGAGCACGAAAGAGTAGTGACGAAGTTTGTTTGAGCGAATCGATTGATCAAAGGAGAAGAGGATATTGCGTGTGAATCAGTTCAGAAGGTTAGCGGGGTTTTGTTGCATTCGAGGTAGGGTTTCTTGTCATTGTGTTTTTCATTTATTTACTATTGTAATTTTTGTATTGCTTGTACTTTGAATCGGTTCGTTTTACATGAATTCTTGTTTTGGGTATATTTGTTTCGGTATGTTCTTACTTTATGTTATTTGTTTGGTCATTTTGTTAGTTCTTTTACTTTTTTTTTTGTTCTTTGCATTTTAGGGCACTTTCACTTTCACGGTTAAGTCGTGATCGCGACATGCTATTTTTGATTTGCAGTGAGTTAGATTAAATTAGGTTTTAAATGGTGTTTAATTGGATTAGAGATTTTACAGTGAGGTAGATTAATGTTTTACAGTGAGTTAGAGTTAATTGAATCTCATTTGTTTTACCTAGGGTTTTATCGCGCTTTTGAGCTGGTAAAATGGTAGGGTTTGAAATTTGATGCCCTAGTTTTATCATGTTTTCTAGATTAGGGTTTCGGGTGTTTCTGTGATCACACTTTAAAGTTTAAAATATGATTCCTTAAAATATAGTCACCCTTGGTCATATGGGGATGGTTTTATCGAGCTATGAGTTACCCCCATGTCATATTTGCAAAGCGTCTAGTTTACTTAACCATGAAGTTCTCTATTAAAAAAAAAAAAAATGATTAAAATCATTGATGACGTCATGGTCAACTTAGGTGGAGACGAGATCGGAATAAATCTTGAACTTGAGAATTTTGTTTTACAAAAGGTATGGATTATGTTTCCATCTTGTCTCTGACTCCGCATATAGTTAGGAGCTTTACTTTATGAAGATGATTACCAATCGGAAGCAGAAGTGGAACTAAACTCGAATATGAAAATGAGAAAATCTGAAGCAAAATAAATTTTGTTTCCATTCCAGCTCTGGTTCCGATAACTATTTCACTTCCAATTCCGATTCCACTTCATATTAGTAGAGTTACCATTCTAGTTTTGATCCCGAGCCTGACAGTGTTTTAAAATGGGATTGTTTAGATTATGTTTATGCTTGGTTCCGCCTCCGATGCATATGTGAAAGATATGAGTTTCAAGCATGTTTTATGATGACATCTAAAGATCTAATTAGAGTTTGGCTTGTAGGAAAGTTGAAAAAGATGTCAGGAACATCAGGGGAAGCTACTCGGAGAAACTAGCTTGCAGAAACATCAAAAGCAGCACCAAAACCAAAGAAATTGAAGCCAAAAAAAGTGCCTTAGACCTTGAGGTATAATTACAGGAGTCCTATGATAAAAGTGAGCAAAGTAGAATCTGATTGGTCAGATATCACGGATACTAATTTGGGTTCATACAATTTTGAGGAGTGGTATTCAGAAGCATTTGACAAAGATATTACCTTGACTACGGAAAGAATTGTCAGCTCTGGGTTGGCTCATATCACCTTGTTTCCTATATCCGTCTAGTGCCTGGAATTAATCATGACAGTGGCCAGTGATTACAACCCTACTACTAGACTATGCATGGATTCACAAGAAAATGTGATCCTTAATCTTACTCCTCAAGCATTTCAAAGTATATTTAATGTTCCAGATCCAAAGAACTTGGTGCAATTGAATGAGGCAGAGGGATTGGAGAAATATAGTAAATAGAAGAACTCCAATAAGTCTCACTTGAACAAGAAGTGGTTGAGGATGGAAAAGAAATCTTTAACCAAGCTTGCGGCCCAGCCAAAGAGGACTGATTTCTATGAAGAGATATCAAGGTTGATCGTGATGTTGTCCAGGGTATTTGGGAAGAGGGATGCATTTTACTTCAAGGAGTGGATGTTTCCTTTCATCCAGACAATCTTAAAGGGAGACCAGCAGTTTGATTGGCCAATGATCATATCCAATGCCATACATGATCAGTTGACAAACATCAGAAACACTAAGTGTTTCTTTATGACTTCTTACATTGTATATGCAACAGCAAGAGTGGGCATAATGGGAGCCCTGGATGGACAAAAGAAAGTATGGGAGCACTATGATCAGTTGACTCTTCAAGTTTCTAAGACTCATTTTAGGAGAGTCAATGATGCATTTTTGTATGTGATCATCAACCGGTTGAATGGAGATGCAGGGTACCGGTTGAGTTAAGAGGCCATGGTGTTCATTACTGAATGGGGATGTTGGTACATCCAATACCCCAAATTTACATACTTCAGGTTATTTGGTTTTGAAGGTCACCCACATTTGCTTCTAAGATGCTGTAGTAATAGGATAATATTAATGGAGTTTGTATATCAAGCTATTGGAGTTAATGCCCAGTTTGGAATTAAGCATAAGACTGGATGTCATAAATTTGCCCTGAAGTTGGGTTAATATAGCTGTCAACACTTGAAGGGAGCAAAGGTGGTTTGTAATGAGTTGATACATTTGAAATTGGGATTGTATACAGCTTTTAAGTATTTTGATCCAAAAGGTAAAATGTATGCCTTATTACCTTCAGTATTCACTAGACATTTCAACTTGCTAGAAGACTTTTGGAGTGATCGGCAAGACGAATATGATTTGACGAAAAAGAACTATGAAAGATTGTCAATTGCACTCATGGCAGAATTAGGTGTTAAGGAAAACATTCCTGACACATTGGTGGATGATGGAATTATGTTGGACCCTTCCTATGAAGCTTTGAAAATTGGCACCAAGAGCTTGGATCCAATTGACTAGGATGCTGAGGAAATGATTGATATCAAGAAGATAGGAAGGATAGTATTGGATAGGAGCGTACAATGGTTAATGTTGAGAACTCAAGCTCCTCAAGGACCCGTTCTTAAAAAGGGTAAAGGATAAAAGAGAATGAAGAGAAAGACACCTCCCAAAGAGCCATTAGAATTCCTTCCTCCGGACATTGAAGAAATAGAACTTGAGGTGGTAGATGATGAATAAGGAGCACCAGAGGAAGATGTTCTAGTAGGATCTACTGTCTCGACACCCATATTAGGTGAGTCATCTGTACAAGTTCCACTTACAAGGAAGAAGAGTAAGGAAATTCAGGAAGGAGCACTTCATAGCATGGCTGAAACTACCAAGGGAAAAGAAGTGGAGGAAATTCTAGAAATTGAGACAAATTCAGATGAGACTTTATCAGAGAAAGATATGCAAGAGAACATGCTTCCAAAGGAGAATATTGAGCAGATCTTAACACAAGAAGATCAATGGAAGCTATTTGAAGATGCGATAAGAGATTATAATGCAAGGGCTGCAATGGAGAAACAAAAGGAAATGGAAGCCAAGGTGCAAGCTGATGCTCTACTTCACCAGCAACAATTGAAAGCAAAAAAAGTTAAGGAAAAGGCAGTAGTTGATGAAGTAGAGAAACAAAGAAGGCAGCAAGAACATGAGCTAAAATTTAAGGCAGAGAATGAGAAATTAGAGTTAATACATAAAATTCATGACCTTGAGGAAGAGAAAGCAAGGAACCAGAGGGAAAAGGAGATCTTAGTTGCCAAACTAAAACTTGCAGAAGAAGCTCGCCAAAAGGAAGAAGAAGTAGCACAATTACAAAAGGAGAAAGATACTACAGAGCTAGTTACGAAGTAGAAAGAAGAAGTTGCAAAAGTGGAAAAACTTAAAGCCTTAGAGGCGGAGAGATTAGAGAAAGAAAGACAAGAGGCTCAAAAGAAACAGAAACTAGAAGAGGAAAGACTGGAAAAAGAAAGGCTAGAAGCTTTGGAAAAAGACAAATTGGAAAGGGAAGCTCTAAAAAGAGAAAGAATAGAGAAGGAAAAGATGGAAAAAGAAAAAATAGAGAGAGATCGGTTGGAAGAAGAAAGATTGAGGAAACAAGAGGAAGAAAAGAAAGAACAAAGAGATAGAGAAGAGGCTGAGAAATTGGTGTAGATGCATCTATTGCAGGAACAACAAGAGAAAACAAGGTTGACTCTCAACCTCAGGTAAATATTCAACCACCTTCTACACTTGTTGCTGACTCTTCTATGATGACTACTGCTCCAAGTGCTCCTACTTGGCTAAAATTGGACCTGCAGAAGAGAACAATAACACCTCCACAACCACTCAATTGGGAGGATATGATGAAGGGAATTGAGCAGGAGAGGCCTAAAAAGAAGGCTAAGATTCTACATTCTACCTGACTCACAGACAAAGGAGAAATTATTGTTGAATGTGCCATGCCAATGACAGAAAAGGAGGTAGGGGATATGCAGCTAACAGATTATCAGTTGAGTATGGTCAATTTGGGAAGGCCCACTAGGAATCAGCAAATGAATTTAATTGATGTGGTGGCTTCAATGACCAAGTCAAGAATGATCAAGGATAAGCAAAAGAAAGACGAGCTTAAAGCTCAATTAGATCAACTACATTCATTCTTGAAGAGTGTCTCATCTCCAAGATCACAACAGGTAATAGCCATTGAGACTCCTATTTTATTAAGCAAAAAGGAGGTAGATGATTTGGTGCAGGTTAGAGGTAAAGTGGAGATGGTAGACCGGTGGGTAGACAAGTTGAACCGAGAGGTGGGTGAAGTTTTGGTTAAAGGTTTTGAAGCCTACAAGGAGACGGAAGGGTTGATAAAAGAGATGCATCAATACATTGAGGCATCAGAAAAGCAAGAAGAAGAATACAAAGAATACAGTCAAAAGTTGGAAAGAGTAAGTGCATTGCCTCTAACAACTCTTCTTGAACAATCCATACTTGAGGAAGACAACAAAGATTTTGTGGATAAAACCTCTCATATACTCTGGTTTAGAACTGACTTTTTGTGTAAGCATAGGAATGAAATTCAAGAGGCTATTAATAATTTGATTGAGCAATTGGAAGAATTAGAAGTAGTCATTGCTATAATTGTAGATGTAAATGTGCTGACAAAAGATGGCATGCCTTTGAGTCAAGTTAAAGAGAAGAGGGATGAAAGGTTCAAAGGACTCATGCAGGAAAAGGATGATGGAGAAGAGTTAATAATAGATCGACTAGTAGAGGTCAAAGAAGAGATAAAAGCTGCTGGGAGAGAGTTGATAAAAATAGGAAGTATGAGGGAGTTTGCTGCAACAGAAATGGATCGGATCAAATTTGAAGACAGCTAGATTGATGGGCCAGAGATGGATACATTACAACAAGTCTTCACCAGCTATGATGAGTTTACTGTGGATCCAGCTTCACATGCATAAATCCTTGCATGCATGATGTTCTCCTTCTTTGCCTGCTGCATGCAACACTGACAGCTTTTTGAGCGCATGGCTTCTTCTTCTCTTCTATCTTCTATTTTGAGTTAAGACTGAATGTTTAAATGTAAGAACTCAAGATCAAATTGATCTGAGTTTCCAAGGGAGTCTAGTTACTAAAAGGGTGGATAACCTAAGATAGAAGAGGAGTTTGAGATTTTGTATACTTATAAATACCTGATGGGTATCATATTGTAGAGAGGTCAGCTAATTGAGAATTGGATTGGCTTACCTAAGATTAGGAGATAGAATTTTGGTAGTGATTTACAGAGATACATTGTACTTGATCTTTTTACAGTTAATAGAGTTACAAGTTTTCGCAATTATGGAGTTAAAATTGAGTTGTTTTATTTGATAAGGTTGATAAGTTATAATCTATTTGTATGCAGTGATTGTGCTGAACATAAGAGTTTCTTGAGTGATAAAATTCATTTGAAGGAATTAGATTTAAGGATTATCTTATTAGATTATCATTGAATTAAATTTATTGAAGTTTGTTGATCTATAAATCTTGATGATGAATGAATGTGTGTGTTGTTTTGAAATTCCTGAAGTATTTGTGATGTGTAATTGTGAAGTTAATTAAGCACCTAAAATGTATGCAATGGTATAGATTATTCTATAGATTGTGTCATCTTATGGTTTTCTTGATCTGATTAGAAAAACATTCATCATTGAAGATATATGTCTGGATGCTAGATAAGTTTTTTTCATGTTCATTGGATTGCACTTTGACCTATATTTTTCTTTTATTTGAAACCTTATTGATTTAGTGAAACATGTTGGTAAAATGAGTCATAGCTTGAATCTTTTTATTACCAGCACAGGCCCCTTGAATATTACAGTTGCATGAACCAATTGAGTGACACCAGATAGTTGAGAACCAACTCCCAGGACCTTGGGAGTTAGATTACTATATGTTGTCTTCCTTTTTCAGGAGAAATAGAGTAGAAATATTTTGTTTTAATGTTGTTTGTGTTATTTTCACCATCAACAAGATGGACAACATGTCTATGTTAGGCAAATGAACTATCTCAGTGCAAGACCTATGCCCATGTCCATTTGACAAAGTGCTTTATATGACAGCTTTCCCCCATGGATACATTATACCAATTTTGCCTAAGTATAATGGGAGAAAGAATCCTTTAGAACACATTAGAGAATTCTCAACAGCATGCATGGACTTATCATATGACCCCACATACTTGATGATACTATTTCCACGAACCCTTGTCGAGATAGGACTGGAATGGTTTTCTAAACTACCATATGGTATATGATCTAGGGGTGAATTAGTTGAGAAGTTTGTCGAACACTTTTCCTTCAACATAGAAAATGAGGTAACAATAGCAACCTTGTGCCACACGACACAAGAAGATGGTGAAACCTTCACCACTTTCTTTTAGAGATGGAGAAGTCTAGCTAGCCAATGTCCAGTTGAAATTCCAAAAAAGCAAAAGGTCACTATATTTCTAGAGAACATCAACCCAAAACTATGAAGTGACTTAAGGGTACACTATTGTACTTCATTCTCTAACTTGGTACAAAAAGGCGTCATCCTTGAGAAAGGTCTTATAGACAAAGGGGAAATTAAGGTACCAGGCAGGAATCTGGTTGTCCAACATCAAAACATGCCAAATGATAGAAACAAATTCTGGTCTAGGAATAAAAATGTTACAAATGACAATATTGTTGATGCTAAAAACATACACACGGGACCGGCTATCAAACTTAGAGGTTACAACTCCAATCAAGACACGATAAATAGTCCAGATCAAATAGCTAACTATGTCCAAAATTCACAACAACGAAGATTTCCTATGCGTGAATTTACTCCTTTAGGACAACCAATTGAGGTTATTTACAAAGAGTTGATTAAACACAATCTCATCAAACCTTTGGAACCAAGAGAGTATGATCCTGGACAATTTAAACCTTCATGGTGGGACAAAAAAGCCTATTGTGAATACCATCAGATAAAAGGACACGGCCTACAACAATGTCGCCAACTCAAGAATAATATCCAAGACTTTGTTGAAAATGGAACCATAGAGGTCGGTGGGCTGAAAAATACTAAGAACAATGATCATAAAGTCTTCACAGACCCCTTACATGACCACACGAAAGGAAAAGCTTCCAGTTCGGGACCCAAGAATGATCCATTAGCCAATTACGCAAACACCAACTATGACTATGGAAAAGGCAAGAGCGTATATAGCCTTAGGGCTACAAATGAACATGTTGACACCTTCACCATTAAGAAGCATTTGGAATGTAATGCGACCACATGCAAAACTAAGATTACTATTCCAGGTCCTTCTTCCAAACCAACTACACAAGCTTCCAAGTTCAAGTACAATCTTCTTGATCAATTGAGTAAAACTCCCACGCAATTATCTATCTTGGAATTCTTGACCTTATCACCTGAGCATCGAGCCATTCTCAATAAAGCTCTATAGAATAAGACTATCCCTACTAACTTAGATTTCAATCGTTTCGAAGAGATGGTGGGATATTTGACCAAATCGCATCATGCCACATTTTCCCAGCAAGATTACTCAACTGAAAAGTCTGATCATAATGACCCTTTACACCTTGAAGTCTTAGTAGACGGAGGAGCAGGTTTGAACCTGTGTACCCTAAAATTGGTTAAGGCATTAGGATTCTCAGAAGATTATGTAGACACCTCTAAGAGTTTAGTCATCAAGGCTTACGATGATGAAGAAAGATCATCCAAAGGAGTGGTCACACTCCCTATCAGAATTGGCCCAGCAATCATGAACACCAGCTTCCAAGTCTTGGATCTCACCCTTCTGTACAACTTTTTGTTAGGTAGAGCCTAGCTACACGCAATGAAAGTCGTACCATCAACATATCACCAATGTCTTAAATTCCCGCATAATGACACCGAGATCACAATTGATGCTGATCCAGATCCTTTTCAGTATTGTACAAGCCTAAAGGGAATTCCACAAAGATAGGTACCCACTAACCAATAAGTTTCATCATCCACTTTATCCCAATACATTGACTCATCACATCTTACCAAGTCCAGTTCATTCAAACCTCCATCAACTACTCCTAAGCTTGAGATCCAAGACAAAGGCTTTGGCGAATATCATATAAAGGCATCATACTGTGTCAGTCAATTGATTCCACCTAAGGCATATGGCCTAACTATGGCAAATAGAAGACAGTCAATGGTCACATTTCATGTTCCCCCTACAATGACATTGACCAAATGGGGAGAGTTAAGTGAAGAAATAATGGATCAAGGTGATTCCTGGTTGTATCAAGAAGAACATGAATACCCCTCCCCATTTATTCAAATAGATAAGGACTGGTATGGAAAAGGCTTTAAGATAATGCAAAAGGAAGGCTATGATGGGCACAGTGGGTTAGGTCTACATCAGAATGGAAGGACAGAACCGATCACTGTCTACCCATGATAGAAAAACTTAGGGCTAGGGTGTCAACCGCTTAGAATTGGGTTTCCTGGTACTTCGTCATCATTTCAAGAGGAAGTGAGTGCTTACATAAACAACGAGATATCTCATGAATCACCTCCCCCAATTTATGACAAACCCCCAATTTATGACAACCCTCCAATTTATGATGAATCCCCTTACTCAAGCGATGGTGAATGGGATTCCCTTTCATCTACCAGTACCATGAGCATAAATTCCCTATTTGGAGAATTGGACCTAAACGTGAAACCTATACCCAAACCATCTAGTCCTCGTCCTAAGAAACATTTGTCCAAAGAAGAATGGCAGAAGAACTATTATTGGGAAACCCTTGATTGTGCATCTTGGGCACCTGATAAGCCTTCTTCTGATGACCCACCCCTTACAATGGTCCCAAATCAAAGTTTACCTACCCGTAGGGAAAAGACCAAACAAGAGTTAGTCCAAAACTTCTGTGACCATCTCAACCACTCTTTATTCACCTTGTCAGTAGCTACCTTAAAAAACTCTGATGATGGCATGCCCCTTATATATCCCGAACTCATCGACTAGGATCAACAAGGTACACCTATCACAGATACATTCGAGAATGATGAAGCAATTGCTGAGTTCATGGGACTTAGAGAAGGCATACCAAGAGGGGATCATAAAGCTGGTTTTACCATAGACTTGGATGACAAAGCATATTTTGGGGAGTCTATTTACACCTCTAGTCGCAAAAATGAGAATAACAAGAAAAAAGACAATGAAAAGAAAAATGATGAGTCCCTAGGTGAAAACTGAAAGGCACCTTTGGATGAAGAAACAGTCAAAATAAAGGACGTATCCGAGGGTGAAAAACTCTCTGAGGCACCCAAGGATAGAGGTTTTAATATTTTCCCCATTGAATAGGAAAAGTCACCGATGCTAGTAGAAGAATTTGTTGAAGTCAACATAGGTACAGAAGGGAATCCTAAGAAGGTATATTTTGCAACTTCTTTAACAAAGACAAAAAAACCTGAGTTTAAGGACTTCTTTCAAAAGAGACAGATAAACTTTGCATGGTCGTATGCTGACATGCCTGGGCTGGATCCAGACCTAATATTGCACCATTTACCACTACAGCCAGGTATTAAGCCAGTCAAACAAAAATTAAGGAAAATGCATCCACGGATTGCTCTATTGGTCAAGACAGAACTCAAGAAACTCTTGGATGTAGGATTCATAAGGACAATAGACTATGCAAAATGGATATCAAATCTTGTACCAGTGACTAAACCAACTAGAGGCATTCGTATTTGCACAGACTTTAGAGACATCAACAAGGCATGTCCTAAAGATGACTTCCCATTGCCGAATATAGATATGATATTAGATCTTACAGCAGGATACGAGATGCTATCCCTCATGGATGGTTTCTCTGGATATAACTAGATTAAAATAGCACCTGAAGATCAACACAAGACTGCTTTCACATGTCCATGGGGCATGTACTATTGGAACGTTATGCCATTTGGGCTCAAGAATGCAGGTGCTACTTATCAAAGGGCAATGACTACAATCTTCCATGACTTTGTACACACTCTCATGGAATATTATGTCGATGACATTATAGCAAAATCAAAAACAAGGGAATATCACTTAAAGGTTCTCGACAAGATATTCCAGAGACTAGAGAACTACAATGTAAGGCTAAATCCGAAGAAGTGTGTCTTTGGAGTCAAATCAAGGAAATTGTTAGGGTATATCATTTCTCGAAGAGGCATTGAAGTAGACCCAGAGAAGATAAGAGCTATAATAGAAATGCCTCCTCCAGTTAGCATAGGAAAACTCAGAACTCTACAAGGCAGATTACAGTCAATCAGGCGTTTCATAGTACAACTAGCGGATAAAATACACCCATTTCAGCATCTACTCAAGAAAGGAGTACCATTTGTGTGGACGCCTAGATGTCAGGAAGCCTTCTAGCAAATCAAGGACTATTTGCTTACTCCACTAGTATTAATGCCACCTATAGAGGGAAAACCATTGATATTATACATTTCAATGACTCAGTCGGCATTAGGGGCTCTTCTCGCACAAAAAGATGATCAAGGTCATGAGAGAGCAGTCTATTACATCAGTCATACCTTAGTGGGCTATGAATTGAATTATAGAAACATAGAACGTGCCTATCTTGCGGTAGTCTTTGCTACCCAAAAACTTCGGCACTACATGCTCAACCGATAAACAGTGTTAATTGCAAAAATTGATCCACTCAAATACCTACTTAGTAAGGCAGCTTTAACAGGCCGATTGGCTAAATGGGTCATGATACTTAGCGAGTATGACATTTAGTATGTCGAGAGAAAGGCTATAAAAGGACAGGTGATTGCAGATCAGTTAGCTGATGCACCTATAAAAGTAGACCATACCTTAGTGGTAGATTTTCCTGATGAATTTCTCTTCAACATTGACATAAAAATTGACTAGAAACTGTACTTTGATGGGTCACATACAAATCATGGTTCAAGAGTTGGTATCTTATTTGTCACACCTCAAAGTGATACCATTCCCAAATCATTCAGGATTGCTTTCCCTTGTACAAACAATATAGCAGAATACGAAGCCTTAGTGACAGGCTTAAAAATGGCAACTCAATGGAACATTAAGAGCCTACATGTCTTTGGTGACTCTCAACTGGCAATCCGACAGGTAAATGATGAGTATGAGACTAAGGATGAGAAGCTTGCCCCTTACAAGAGGATGGCTGATAGTTTCAAACAGTATTTCAAGAACATAACTTTTCAAAAAATACCACACATTCAGAATAGAGTTGCAGATGCTATGGCAACCGTGGGTTCCTTGTTGGATATTCCGAGTAACGTGCCTAAGTTCGAGTTCTTGGTTGAACAGCTATTGGTCCCTGCCTATGATATCCCCAATACTATGATGGTGTGTACCATTGTTGGTCCTACGTCTCCTTGGTATAAAGACATATTCGACTACCTAACCAATCAAACTTTACCTCAAGACTTGTTTAATACCCAACGTCGAACCTTCATCCGCAAGTCAGCTAAGTACACCATCATCAGAGAAACCCTATATAGACGTATTTTAGACAACACCCTCATGAGATGTCTCGATGTTGAAGAAGCCCAAACAACTTTGTGAGCGATGCACAAGGGTATATGCGGATCCCATTCGAGTGGTCCTACCTTAGCCCTTAAGATTATTAGACTAGGCTATTATTGGCCTACAATGGAGAAAGACTCATACGTCTTTGTAAAGAAGTGTAGACAATGTCAGATACATGGATACTTGATAAGAGCACCAGCATAGGAGCTTCATCCAATTACTTCACCATGGCCCTTTGCCCAATGGGGACTTAACCTCATAGGTAAGATACACCCTTCATCATCCAACGGCCACAAATTCATCATTACCACCACCGAATATTTCACTAAATGGATTGAAGCTATTCCCATGACCTACATCACCGGCACCCAAATATCTAAGTTTATCCTAAACTACATCATTTGTAAGTATGGTGTACCCCAATCCATAATCGCAGACAATGGATTCCCATTCAAAAACCAAGAAGTACACCATTTATGTGAAGAATTCCACATCAAGCACCACTTTTCCACTCCGTATTACCCACAAGGTAATGGCCAAGCCGAGACATCTAATAAAACCATTGTTAGAATCCTGAAAAAGACTGTCAATGATGTTAGTCGTGACTGGTACCTACAGCTTAATCCTGCCTTATGGGCTTATCGCACAAGCATTCATACTCCCACAGGCGCCACTCCATATTCCCTCATATTCGGGTCTGAAGCTATCTTACCTATTGAGGTTGAAATACCTTCTCTAAGGGTATCCTTGAAAGGTCATGTTGATGATGAAGAATACCGAGTATCTAGGTTATAAGAGCTAGAATTGTTGGATGAACGAAGACAGAAAGCATTAGATCATTTGCAAGCATATCAGAATTGTCTTTGTCGTAGCTACAATAGGAAGGTTCTCAATAGGCACTTTGACATTGGTGACCTGGTATTAATGGAAAATCCTAAGAATCAAGCTAAAAGAGAAAAACCAGGTAAGTTTGAAACTAACTAGTTAGGGCCTTATATTGTCACAGAAGCCTTTGGATCAGGAGCGTACCAACTCTCTACTCCTGAAGGAGAGCCGCTTTTTTCACCTATCAACAGTCTACATCTAAAGAGGTTCTATGCTTAGCTTCTTAGAATCCGTGTCTTAATCTAGAAAAAAAAACAAAACAAAACAAAACAAAAAAATGGTTACCTTGATGAAAACCTGGCAAACAAGCATCTTTTGTAACACCAAAAAAAATTGGAAAATCAAAAAAGTAAAGAGAAATAATCCATCCTATAGTGAAAATCACTTCGGTGGTGCTAGGGATAAGTACCATGGTGAAAACCTGGCAAACAGGCACCATGTGTAGTCATACTCGCTCTTCCGTCTACCATCATTCCAATCGGACTTTTCACCATCATTCATAATAAAGGGTTGTTCTATCCATTGCTTGGAATGATTGACATCTAACATCCCATTCCATCACATTCCCCATTCCATCTCACATGTCTTATTCCCGACTGGGGGAAAGTCCTTGTCCTATACCATGAATGCCTTGTACATAGCATCACACCATCGAAAATGTCCTGAAAAATCCCAAAAACATTAGAAAACTGAAAAAAAAATCAAAAAAATCAAAAACATGTCAAAAAATACCAAAAACAATGTCAAGTCCATCATATCAAGTCAGTCATGTTAAGTCAGTCATAGACATAGTCGAACTACATTGCCTCTGCGACTAGGATGTACGCAAGGCCATCAATCGATGTGCCCCTGAGGCATTAGGTCTGTCAGTCTAGGTTTGTCAAGTAACACACACATTTAAATCATGACTCTTTGTATATTCAAAGTCATTGGTCATGTTGAACTACAAGGTCTCTGCGTGTACAACTAGGCAAGGCTAATCAATTGATGAGCTCCTGAGACCACACTAGGTCAGTCCAATAGGGTTCATTCACAATCACAATCACACACATTGCATATCATTCACTTAGATGCATGTCTTTAGCCACATTAGGTCATACTCTACAGTATCATCTCATGACATACACTGTCTACATGCACACACTTTTTTCATTCTAGGAGTCAAAACAAGTCATGCATCAACAAGGCAAACCATCTCGAATTGTCATCAGGTCAATATCATATACATTGTCAAGTGATCAACTATTGTCTTAGCAAGATATGTCTTTCTTGTCCATAGACATCATCAACTTGTCATAGTCTTGTGTAGCTTGTCACATCAACGCCATCAGGCCCTAACATCTTATACGACACGTGTATTTTCTGAAACCAGGCTTTGTCATGCCTTATATAAATATTCACCAAGTCGAAACCAGACTCAATGTCTTATGCGGTATGTGTCATTCTCTCACATTGCGCTATGTCAAACATCAACAATCAAACAATCCCACAAGATCAAGTTTTGGCAAATACTTTTATTTGGCTTTATGACTTTACATCTTACTTTGTCTTATCTTTTTATCGATTTGTGAATTAGTCCTGTTACTAGCTTTCTCGAGGATGTCCCTTGAAGGATTTAGAGAATCAACAATGTATCAGGACTCTTTTCTTTGGCTACTGTCTGTCAATTGTCTTTTAAACTTTGGCTTTTGAATCATGTTACTAGTTTCCTCAAGGATGCCCTATCAAGGATTTAGAGGAGCCATGATGTCTCATGATCCGTCTTTTATTTGTCTATTGTCTATGGTTTGTCTCGACACAACGACTGGGGCATTTTGTCCTTAGTCTGAGTTTTGACACTCCTTGTCTACGATTGTCTATTTTTCATAGATGGATGACTCTGTACACTAGGGTCTATCTCATATCACAGTGTGTACCATCCATTTGTGTCATGTCCACCCAGTGATGATAAAATTGCAAGCATAGCATATTTTGGAAAGATATCGAAGATTATATGTTTTCTCAATCAAATTAAACTCATTCATTCTTTTATTTTTTCTCAATCAATCAACACATTCATTCTTTCTTACTAACATCCTATAGTCATTCATATTAACATTTCTCTTGTCCAACATAATGATAGATTCCTGTGACACAACACAAACATTAGGTCATTTGCATATGCATCCATTTTATAAGCATTTTCATAATAGACATTGCATCTCATACATAATGTAAACATTAACATCCTCATCACAATCATTAGGTCACTGCATCATCATTAGCATACATAATAGAAAAATTTCACCATCGCATATAAAACATCATAAAAATTCATTACATTCATTATCCACAGCATATAGAATCATCCATAACATCATAAAATTCATAACTTATAACATGTAGGAACATTTCATTCATAACACATGTGCATACATCATCTAGGAAACATAATCACATAGAAGTAATGCATTACCATAAATAGAAATGCATATCATATGGAAGCCGCCAAAATCATATATATATATATCACTCAAAATAGTGTGTCCAGTACAATATCAAAGTGTATCAATAAATACAACACGAGCTCACAGGCTCTCTGATCGAAATACATATGTCTACAGGAATATATCCCTATCATCGTGTCCCACTACCACTGCTGTCATGTGGTGATGGTGGAGGGAATGTCCTCGAAGGTGCTCTTTGCAAGGTGGAAGGCCTGTCATATGGACCTATCCTTGATGGTCCTACCACCCCCTCCATACTCTGTGTCCTCTGACTCCTACCCTATGACCTCTAACTCTGCACCTCAAAAAGTTGGGAGCCCATCTCTCTGTTGGCACCACTGCCTCATATAAGTCTCTATAATAAGTGGCTCTCTCCATTTATCTAACCAACTCCCATACCATACCATCAGATGAGGACCCAATGCAAAGGTGTCTAACCTTTTTGAACTGCTGCTCTATCTCCTATCTTTGAGCAATCGCTTGATCTCTCTCCAAAAGAGCACTATCCCTCTCTGCATAGAGACTATCCCTCTCTGCGTAGGCACTATCTCTCTCTAGTCTCATCACATCAAACTCCACTGTCATCACTCTGAGTCTCTCCTCCAAAACCTCCCTATCACCATCTCTAGGATCATCCTCCTCTTGTTTCCCCTCCACTATCCGATCTCTGAGCTGTCTCTCCTGCTCCTCCATCGGTGCCTCCTCAACATCATCCTCAACATCCTCCTCTCTGTATCCTACCAAAATACCCAGAGGGTCAAGATCCATCTCCACATCCAAATCCTCTACAACATCCTCTAAACCAACATCCACCTATACATGCTCCTCTACCACTACCTCTGTTACAGCATGCTCACCCCCAGCCTATACATCTGCTCCACCTCTGATGTCCACCATTGATACATCAACTGCTACTGCCTCCTAAATAGGTGCTTGTCCCCCTCTCCATCCTCTTTGTCCTTGTCTCCCACCTCTACCTCCACCTCTGCCATCATCTCCATCACCTCTACCACCAACTCTACCCACTCTAGCACCTCCACCTCTCTATCATCCTCACGGCCCTATGCCTTGTCTCTCGACTGGTGCTGGTTGGTCAGGATCTATATAAGGAATCGGGCAATGAACCGCCCACCATGCATTGTATGCTGCAATAGTCCCTAGATCTGCTAATCCATCTCTCCATCCCCACTGTACTGGCTATAATGCCTGTATGTCTGCCTCCATAGTAGCCACTGGAATCATGGGTCCCCACCATGGAACCTCTCTGGATGAACGAGCAAACTCTGCTCTGCTCCGAGGCACATCCTGAACCTCTCTGAACTGTCTCAAAACTCTGTTTGGAAGATGTCGCTCAATGATATGCACACTAGAGACAGTCCTCCCAATAAGGTACTGTGTCTGTCTGGAGAATGGCAAATGTATATCATCATCCACCCACACCTCACAATCCATGTAAGGTCTCCATGTAAACTGATCAAGAATATCCAATGCATGTCGCCAATACCCTGTGTCCCCAACATGTGTCTGTGTAATCTATCTTGTATATCGAAACACATATGGAAGTATCTCCTCTCACTCTACTGTCACTGGAGGATGAAATATAGCTATCCTCTCAAAACCCCATATCATCAACAGTGTCGTCCCACAACTCAATGACTGTGCATCTCTATATGCAATGTCGTGTAAATGAAAATAAAGCATCCCGAGTAGACATGGACCCCATGCATATCTCGTCTCACTCTCCAACATACCAACCAACATAGCTCCCCATCCCACTGGAAAGCCATGACCCCGTCTATCCGGAAGCACAATACCCCCAATCAATGTACATAGGATACAATCAATCTTGTCATATCTATCTGCTAACACTGACCATCTAATCTCATAGTGCTCAATGTCGAGCCTACTGATGTCATCAACCTGATAGAATTGTGCCAACTCAATCAACCCTCGCTATGGATCATATGTAACCCGCTCTCCTCTAATGGGTAGTCTCAAAATCTTTCACACATCCTCTAATGTGACAGTGGCCTCCCCAGTCGGTAAATGAAACAATGATGTCTCAGAATGCCATCGCTCATAAAGTGTTGTCAACATCCCCCCATTTGCCCGAATGGCAGGCATAGACAAACAATACCGTAGACCTAGAACCCATAACAGTCGAATCTCTACACTTGTCAGATTATCCCTCAGATCGAAGGTATTTGGTCACTACTCTTGTGTATATATCGGATCTAAAACCACCTACATTTAAACCATGATGTCATAAAATTTTCAAGTTTTACTTAGCAAATTTTTTCAAAAATTTCACCAGCCAAATGCGGCTCACATTCACAGATGCGGTGCATTTTTTTAAATATGTTGCATGACACCTCACTTGTGGTGCATATTACATATGCATCGCATTGTTCCCACACCCCCTGTCAGCATACTGCATATGCGGTTCACTAAACCACATGCGGTGCATTTTCGCAAACCTACATTTCTACTACATATGCAGTCATTTACAGCATATGCGGTTCACAACCACATGCATCTAACCCTCATGCAGATGCATTGCATGTATACACATGTGGTGCATTTTTCTTCATATGTGTTCATCCCCCTAATTGCATATTCTATTCTACGCGTGATTTTGCACATGCATCGTTTCACAGACAGATGCGGTGATTACGACGGCATATGCGTCGTTCACGATGCACCACATTTGCTTAATTGGTTTTCTAAGCCTAGAAAAATGTTCCAAAAATACATTACAAGATCTCTTTTTTGCGTACATACTGGTGGTCCTGCGTCGGCTGGCCGCCTGAAGGTCTGGATCCGATAACCGCGATGTTTCGTGTACGGAATGGGTGCCATTTCGTCTGCTAGCCAGAGCAAATTCTTCTCTTTTTCTATCTCCTCCGGGTGCAAATGAGTTAGGTTTAGCCCTATTTCCTATTTATAGGTGGGTTAAAAATGGCATTTCTTCTAACCTAATCTACTGGCAGCTTAACCTTTCAACTTCCAATGACTCGTATTCATCCGTATTAACTCTAAATTCCATTCCGTCAACTCCATAGCATTTCTGACTATCAAATTGACTTATTGGGAATATTTCCTAATTTTTTTGAAACTTTCAAAAAAAATTCAATTTTCTCGAGGGGGCATACCTTAACCTGTTTCATGTTGGTGCACAATCAGGGCATATCTTTTTTATTTTTCTTTGACACAACGTTGTACCAACATTGTATCAAAGAGGGGCAAACTGTAGATATCGAAAATTGGTCTAGGCCTGCGAGTACACATTCGACATAATTTTCTATAGTCCGTCGTCTTGATTAAATAATGTTAATTATTTAATTAACCTTTTCTAACACATATTTCCTCTATTAATTAAATACCCCTTTTTAATTAATTCATTAATTCATTTTTAACCTTTATCCAACTTGATTAATTAAATAAATCATATTTATTTAATGATGTTGGGAACTAATTAATTCTTCCCCCTTTATCTATCAATTAAATAATTTATTATTTAATTACCCCTTTTCCAACTATAATTAAATATCTTTATTTAATTATTCATTTAACCCCTTTATCTATAATTAAATATTTATTATTTAATTATTCACTTTATCCATTTCAAACAGTCAAATTAAATAAATTACTTTATTTATTTAATTAAAATCTCTTATTTTGAATGTTGAATTAAATTAAAATTTAATTCATTATTTAATTAATTATGTCACATTCCTCTAGCATTCAGTTATCTAAGTCATTCACTCACCTTCAGACTCGAGATCTATTTTTAGTTCTCCTATTATCTCTGTGAGAGAACTCTCCATCATGACTAGTCGATTAACTAGTTCTAACTCATGTTTGCATTTGAATGCATTTATTCTTCAACTTCTAACTTTGGCTTTTGCATACAAAGTCTATTTCTTCTATTTTTGGAGATTAAGATTGTGAACTTGTGTTCTAACTCACATTCTAAAATTAGTTTCTATCTGCAATTGAACTCATGTTCTAACTTGTGTTCTATCTGTCACATAACTCATCGCATGGCATTGATCAATCTTGTCCGTCGATCTCTCTTTCAATCTGAGCCGATCGTTCGAAAACACAAAATCTATAAAATGGCCTGTCACAATCATTATTCCTCCTCCCAAATTCATATTCCTTTTGAGAAGAAACAATCTTCGATATTTTGCTTAGACATTCAACACAGCTATACTTGCATTCAAACACAAAAATCTGAGGTCAAGAATACTAAAAAGGAAAAATGGAGAAGAGCAATGGAGTTAATTCAAAAGGGTGAATGCATATTCGGTGAGATCAATTCAGTTTGTTAATTATTCATCATGTTTTCATATTCATTCTTTATTGTTTGATTTTAGACTAGTTTTGATTTAGATTAGGATTAATATTGTTCGTTCTAGTTACAGATCTTATCATCACAGATTTAATCTATAGTTACAGAAACAAAGGGAAGGGAAGGAGACATAGAGGAAGAAGAGATTGGCGAGGTCGTGGCAGAGGAAGAATCCATGCGAATGATTTGCATGATTGGAGAGGTGGAAGCAAGGTGAATAGAGATAGCCACCGCAGGAGGGGAAGAAGCGAAAACGACAATCGAAGCATGTGGGATGTGGGCAGCAGTAGCGGCTACAATTGTAATAGATGGGGGGCCCGACGAGTTCATCTCTTCTTCCCTACTCTCGAGGGGCAGATTTTCAGCTATGATGGGAATCTTGACAACTCCGATCACTCTCCTTTTCTTTTGGGAAGGTTCACCCTCTGATGCCTTGCGGGCATAAACCTTTGGTTTGGGCAGCTAATCGCTGGCCTCTTTTCTTTTCTTGGTTCTGACAGATGGTGGGGATTTGGAGGTTTCCCCAATTGTTGTGATGGGCACACCACTACCGGAGCCACCAGGATCACTCTTGAGTCCCTTAAAAGTTAAGGCAACTCCCTGCTATTTCAATCGAGCCACCTGCTGGTCAATCCATGTCCGTGCTTAGATTTCGACAGGTCTAGTGAGCACGTCGATGTCATCAAGTTCTTTCTCATCCCAATCAATTCCAAGCGGTGGAAAATTGGCTACGGCATCATATCCCGGATCTATCACCGTGTCCTCATCCTCCTCAAGCTGGTCGGGAACAGGGCAAAGATTTATCCTTTGCACGTACATGGCAGTCATGCGTATGTAGTGCCACACCCGCACCTCAAGGTCATCATTGCAGTTGGCCCAGAAATCCTCAATATTGTGGAGGTGGGCGTACTCATATCCTAGTGCCTTTTTGATATGATCGTAAGGGTCCATTCTCGGTCGAGCAGTGTACTACTTGAAATGGTATTCAGCCAGCTCCTTCTTTGAATAACCTATGCATTGGGATGTGTGGATCTTGTACATTCCTTGACCAAGGCCCATAGGATAAGGTGTCCCTACCAAGTGCTTGTCGCTCAGGATGCTATGAATATGTCGCAACTATCGGGTTAGCTCCAATAGTAAGATTCAATCATTGGGGTACCGGGGTAGCTTGTTTGGCCTCTCCGTGAATCCTTGAGCACGCATATAAGTAAACTTACGGAACTATATTTACAAAAAGGCATGATGCCTCAAGAGGGCCCTGGCACTATGGGATACTCTCTTATGAAAATCTCCTCCAAGCAAACAGATGATATGGGCGATGAAGGCATCATTTACCCTGCAGTAGTCTTTCTTAAAGTTCTAGTATTGTAGCTGGGGGTATCGGTCATAGGGCTTAAGCTCCCTTCCCAGTGCTGGATTGGGTATCATGTTCAATCCATCGTAATTTCACCGATTAGCAAGCGAGTATACTAGGTAGGACGTCATATAGAATTGTGATGTCTTCTATACATTGGTAAATTCCTCGTGGAAGCAATTGTTGATTATCTCTCCCCAATCGAAGGCAGCGCTGCCATGGAGGATCTGCTCTATGAAGTAGAACATCCATTCCTAGAAGAAAGCCGCAGCTAGAAGACCCATTACTCTGCTCAACAAGGTCATGAGGTCATGGTAATCCTCAAAGAAATCACTATGATAGAGCTCCTACGGGACCTTGCCAGCATTAGCTCACTTATCTTTCAACTAGTATTAATTGATTAGTTTTTTTCATCCTATCTGATCTTGTTCCCACAATGCCTTGCACTCCTCTATGGTTGGTTTCTCCATGGTCTCAAAGGCGGGGATGTGGAAGGTTGTAGCTATCCCAGGAGGGGACATGTCTGAGAGAATGTTTTCGTCTCTATCGACTATGGTTTTGGTTTCAGCTTGATACGCTTCCCGACATGCCAATAACAGTTCGGGGGCCACTAATGCTGGCGGGAAGCCTGCAGCCTTGGCGAGTCCGCTACTTCTAATTAATCTTGCATTCCCTGTCTTCGATTCCACTCTAACTCGCCGAGTAAATTCATCAATGTCAACCTGCCTGATGTTTGTATCCATGATGTCCCTCCAAAGGGTGGTGATCCTTGATTGCAATGGTACCCCTTGGAATTGGAACTTCATCTGATCTTTATCCTCCTTGCCTCGAGGCATCTTGGCGATTCCCTTTCCTTTTCCCTTGGAGGCACCAGAAGTTTATGCGTCGATTCCATAAATCCTACACAAAAGACATGAATCAGTAACTTTAAACATGATAAAATGGTCTTATATGAACTCTTGCACATCGAAGTTAGCTCTGCAATCATTACTCATACTCAATAGTCACATAACATTGGATAAAAACTTATTAGAGAGCAAGACAGGTAATCTGGGTTCCTAGGGCTAGAATTCCCTTGGCAGAATGCTGTTTAGAAGGGGCAAATTAGGCATGAAACTCCCAAAGGTGTTTCCCAGCATTGGATTTGCTCAAATAAGGGTTGGTGTGAAGGAAGACCCAATTTAGTAAGTGGGTTGAAATCCACTTTGGATTTGGAGGTCATTTGATCCTTCATTTGGGAGTTCGGGCATCAGCTAGGAGGTTGTCGTTTGAAACAACGCAAAGGACACGAAATTTCAGGCGTCAAAATTCGGATCTCAGAATGCCGTCTCCGAGAAGTCATTACGTGTCAAGCATTGGAAATGACGAAATGGAGGTGGCAATCCGGGCGTGGAATTTTGTAGAGAAATTCCTGGAGACAGTTTAAAGATTTGGGAAAGCCCAGCGGCGAACATCAGATCGAGACCCGAAGATCAGAGAGTTGTCCCGGACTCCCCATTTGAAACGACGCCAGTGGAACAGAATTTTGAGGGGGGAATTTCAGTGGTTGGAACCCGAAAGAGGCTTGGGCTTCAAATGCTCATCGGGATTTCAGTTTAGATGAGAAGCGCACCGCGGTCCAGGACTCGCGAACACATCCCGGGACGGTCGTGTAAAACATCGAATGTCACACGGAATTCTGGGGATGGAATTCTGGAGGTCGGGATCTGGAATGCACTATGTTGGATCATTCAAGCAAGTTTGAAATGAAGGATGAAGCATTGGGGCCGAGGAGTCAGGAAGTTGTCTACCCATTGCCGTTTAGAATAGCGAACTCAAGACGGAATCCCAAAGACAGAACCCTGGATAGCGAAGTCCGGTTTGATTGCGAACATTGGTCTCCTCAGAATTTGGGAATCAGACATCATGTAATCGGGGTCCAAGGTTCAGGAGGACGCTCGTGGAGGGTCGTTTGAACGGTGGGAGTGACACAGAAACCCACGATGGGAAATCCGGAGGTCGCGGTCCGAGACAAATTTGAGCACACGAAATCCTTGAAGTTTAGCTGGGTTTCATAGACGGTCATGGGAAGGCTTAGGCCTAGGAGATGCTGATGACTATTCTAAAGAACAGCCATGGCATGGTTAAGTTCCAGATTGAGTTTCAAGGCCTCGAACAATGGATTTTTCATTTTTAAACATATGGGTTTTCTAGGGGAGGACACCGATTTGCCAGTTTTGAACCCCACTTTATGTTTTACACTGCTTAAGACACAAAAATTTAAAAAATAAAGGACAAGGCATGCGGACGGTGGGCATACCTCAAGATCCTGAAGAAGCAGGTTGTCGAATGCGCGAGAGACGTCGACAAAAAGAACTCAAACCGTGGGGCAGAAAATGTCGGATGCCCTAGAGCTCGGAAAATTTTCTATCACTTGGTCGGTTGATAATGACGATCGGAAAATTCATTTAAATAGCCAAAACAACCATTAACACAACAATAAATTCCCTCGTACGGTGGCCAGAAAGTTGGTGGATTCAAATTGCAAATGACTGCGGGTGACTCGGAGTCCGACGGCCGGGAAGACATCCAGCCGTGGCTGTCAAGATAGAAAAGTTCAAGTAGAATTCCGAACGCAGAGATCCAAGATCCAGGATCCGAGGTTCGGAAAGACGTAGCACCGCTGTCGTTTGAAACGGTAGAACCAGGACAGAAATCGGCAAAGGTAAACCCAAGTTTCCGAGCTCGGAGGGTGCAGCAGACGCCAGAAAAGGCATTCGGACAAGGGAAACCTAGATTGACCCCAGATTTGGCATTTTTGAAGGGGAGATTTTGGTCAAGCTTAAAATATGACTTTCGAGAACGTGCTAACCCTTTAGGGCACAAAATTAGGCACACAAAACGAGGAAAAACAACAGGACCCGATAATCAAAAGAGAGAAGAGAGGGTCCCCATTCTGAATGGGGCGTGTGTGCAAAAGGCACAATAGGTATGATTTTTGATTTACCCAAATATACACCCTTAGATATGTTTCAAGTGTTTTCTTAGGTTAAATTTTATGTACCTTTGCTAGAGATGATGAGGATAACTGAGCATAAGGAGAAAACAATAGCCTTGATTACAGGTGTAGCTAGTAATAAAATTGAACAAGGTAATTGTAGAGCAGCAAAGGATGAAGAAGAAATAAAAGAGAAATAAATGGAGGGAATTGTGTCACAAATTCCCCCTGTGTATTTAGGGAATTCTATTAATATGTGCCTTGAAAATATAAACCCCTTTTTCTTAAGTGTTGATATAAATGGGAAAACTTTGAGAAATTTTATGATAGATTTAGGGGTGTCCAATAATGTTATGCCAGTCAAAATCATGGAGGCAATGGGTTTGATAGTGGATAATACTCAAGGCAAGTGCTATGCATTAGATTCAAGAGAGGTTCCAGTTATTGGGACTATTAGGGCATTTCCTTACTAACTGACTCAATATCTTGAGAAGGATTTAGCCATGACTATATTAGTTGCAGACATCCCACCTCATTTTGGGATGCTTTTGTCAAGGAAATGGAGTGCATCAATGGGAGGTAACATGCAGTGTGATTTATCATTTGCTACTTTCTACATTGATGGTAAGGATGTCAAGATTGAAATGGATTAAAAGTGCCTCATATGATTGAGCACAATCCCACTGAAAACATGGCATGTTTTACTAAAAGTGGCATAAATGAATTCAGGGTTGAAGAATTCCCTGGTGATTATGATAAGCTTATTATACCGATTGATACAAAGGTAAATAAATTTTCAGAGTCTGATGACTTGTGGACTATGTACTTTGATGGTGCAAGTTCAAAGGAGGGAACTGGTGTAGGTGTTTTGTTAAGATCTCTGAGTGGAAAGACATTTAGGTTTTCTTTCACTCTGTTATTTGAGTGTACCGACAATGTGGCTGAATATGAAGCCTTGTTACTGGGGTTGAGATTAGCTGAAAAACATGGAATCAAGAAGGTCAAGGTAATTGGAGATTCTGAGCTTGTGGTTTCCCAAGTCAGATCCAGATATGTGTCAAAGAATACGAGGTTGAATTAGTACAGAAATGTTGTTTGGGATGAATTGGAAAACTTTGATGTTTTTGGTATAAATTGGATGGAGAGAGGCCACAATAAGGTGGAAGATTTATTAGCAAACATTGCATTAAAACTAGATGACATGACTTATGCTATAATTTCAAAGGTTGAAGTGCAAATAAGACCATTTGTTCCTGATAATATAAAAAACTGATAAGTTTTTGATACTGATGATGACATACTGAGGTTCTTGAATTGTGTGGATGAATATGAAAGTCAAGAAATTTACTTTGGAACTTTTGTTGAAAAATTTGATGGTAAGGATACTGTGTTTGGTAATGAAGTTATTTAGCTAAAAATAAATACAATTCTTAAGGGTTTGGTTGTACTAGAAAGAGTGTTTGATAATCAGGATAGGACAAAGGCTAATTGTGCTACTTCTCATCCTGATGACTTAGAAGAAATAAACCTTGGAATAGAGGCATCACCAAAAAAGGTGTATATTGGAAAGAACGTGTCACCAAAGGTGAGAAGGATATTAATTGACTTATTAAGGAAGTTTAGACATGTGTTTTCTTGGTCTTATTATGATCTTAAGGCATACAGGGAGGATTTATTTCAACATGAAATTACTTTGAGTGATGGTACTAAGCCATTTAGGAAAAAGCAAAGACCTATTAATCCTACCTTGGCCCCAAAAATGCAAGAAGAATTAATGAAATTAAGAGATGTAGGGATCATCAAGCCAATCAGACATTCATCTTGGGTGTCAAATTTAGTACTTGTGAGAAAGAAAAATGGAAACATCAGGTTGTGTGTGGATTTCAAGAACTTGAATGTGTCTTCATTGAAAGATAACTATCCATTACCGAATATGGAAGCCATGTTGCAAAGGGTGTCAGGCTTTGAACTAATGTCTATGATGGATGGATTCTCTGGTTACAATCAGCTCATGGTCAAGGAATCTGAGCAGTTTAAAAAATCTTTCACTACACCCTAGGGGACCTATGTCTATGTGAGAATGCCTTTTGGGCTAACAAATTCAGGGGCTACTTTCCAGAGAGCCATGGATGTAGCATTCTCAGACTTCATTAATTTTTTTTTGGTGATTTATCAGAATGATCTAACAGCATATTCCAAGAAAGAAGATGATCATTGTGAGCATCTAGAGAAGGTATTTAGTAGGGCACTGGTGTATGGCATCTCCTTGAATCTGAATAAGTGTGTGTGATCCTCTAAAAATGTCAAGTCCTAGTGTGAGCTGCTAAACAAATAATGAGTAATGCAATAAGAAGAACTAACATAAGAAAAGGGCACCTCAATGATTAGCCTAAGAAATAGATAACATGAAATCAAGATAAACAAAGTGATTGTTGATTGTTATATCTTCATGTTGCTTCTTCCTTGGTTGGCCCTTGATCTTTGGATGTCTTGTGTGCTCCTTGGATGGAAATGGAGTGAAGTGGATGCAAGATGCAAGATGGACTGATGAGAAATACTATGAAAAAATTAGAATGCTGCAAATGATAATTTGGCAAGAGTTTTGTAGCAAAAGACTTCCTCCCAAAATGAGAGAAATGAGGGGGTATTTATAGGATAATTGGAATTCTCTAGAGAATTCAACGGTTGAGATTGATCCAACAAGATCCAGATGAAGGGCTATGGTGAGTTGAGGACTCGCAAGCCCTCACATCTTGACATGTGGAATGTGAGATGTCCTAGGGTGGAGTGATGTGGAAATGATGTGGAAGAGAAGTACATGAGGTGGATGAAGGACAAGTACCTTTGAGGTACCTTGGGGGATGAGAAGATTTCCTCAAAAAGGAACTTCTTGTTCCCAAATGAGGATGAAAGAGACATTTGAGGAATTTTAGAATTCCTCAAAAATCTCTATGGGAAAAGGGGAAGTGATTGGAAGAATAAATGCAAATTAAAATTTTACATTCATTGGAGAGTTTATTGGGTAAAAGGCCTCCAAAAAGCTGGAGATTTGTCACATGTGGGTGATGTGACAAGCCCAAGGTTCTATAAGTCCTTAGCACATGTAAAGTGACAAGTCAATCCTTCTAGAATCTTGCATGGGGATGGGGAAGACCTTGGAAAGACAAAAGTGAATTAAAAATTCACATGGGGAAGAGAGGAGCCTTGGGCAAATAAATGTGAATTAAAAATTCACATGGGAAAGAGAGTCCAGGCTAAAAATGGTAAGTGGGAAGGTTGACTAGAAAAGGTAAGCTAAATGTGGTTAATGACTTTGATTAAGGTTGTGCAAACACAGGATTAGGATAATTAATGAGAGATTAGAGGAAAGTGAGAGATTATGGAGGATGTGACACTTAATTAAGATTAATTGGTGCACATCCTGATCACAGATTAATTAATTTAATCTGGATTAAAGGGGGGTTATGGAGAATGTGACAAGAAGAGAGATAAAGGGGAATTAAAAATTGGTTTTAATCCAAATGGGTCAAAAGACTAAATTAAATAATTTTTCATATTTATTTAATTTAGAGAAGAAAAGGGATAAGGTAAAGTATTTAATTTATTTAATTACATACTTCAGTAACCTTAGGCAGAAAATGAAATAACGATTAAATAAATTATTTAATCACTATTAATGAAATAGATGAATAGAGTAGACGATTTTGACCATGTAGAAGTGGTCAAATTTAGATGTCTATATTTTGCCCCTCTTCGAAGTATCGTTAGAATAATCATGCTTCGAAGAAAAGAAAGTGTAGATGACTCTATAGAGGAAGTAACCGGAAGATGATGCCCCAGCATGGGGAAGAGGACCTGGGCTATCCACTTAGTGGGGAATGGATGAAGATGCCCCAATTTTGGAAGGGATTGACTATGGCAGGAAAATTGGTAAATGTGAAGGGTATGCCCCCTCAAGAGGGTGATGGGCAAAAAGAGGGGTCCTGTGCGACATCTCAATAAGAAGAAATGGATGGTATGGTTGGAAAGAGGGCAAAAAATTAGGAAAGTTTTCCTTTTGAATGAAGTCAATCAGACAAATGGGGTGCAAATGGCGGCCCCTGGAAGAAAAATGATTAATCGAAGGAGAAAGAGGTAAATAGGAGGTAAAAAAAGACCTCTTAAAAGAGGGGGAAAGTGAATATAAGGTAATTTTAAAAATTACCTCACCTCATTTACACTCTAGCAGGTCAGAGAAGAGGAGAAGAAGGTAAGCAGATGAGGAGCAAAGATGTCACAGGATAATGACATTGAGATCATCCACCAGGTAGACGAAGTTCGACGGTCCTACATTCAATAGGGTGGGCCCCACTAGGTAGGCGACAAAACACTCTATGCATTATTTTCACAATTTTAATGCATTTGAAATGTTTTACGAAAAATGTAGAATATGGGTTTTGTGGGCAGGATAAAATACAAAAATGGGTAGGAAAAAGAAAATTTAAAAAGGTTGAAAAAAATGAGTTTTCGAGAGAAAAATATTTTTTTCCGTTAGGGGGGCGAATACGCCCTTCGCCAGATAGATCCGCCGCAGGGTTGGGCGGGTCCACCCTGCTACAGGGGCGGATCTGCCCCGGCTTGGGGCGGGTCCGCCCCACTGCAGGCGCGGTTCCGCACCGTGGCATTGCGGACAGGCGTCTCCTCGACTAGTGGTGGCACCACCCACGGCCAGCGGCGGTGACCCTGCCCTGGCCAGCGGGGCCGCCTTGACTGTGCCACCCTGGCCCAGGGTGGGTCCACCCCACCACAGGGGTGGGTTCACCCTGGTCGAGGGTGTGTCTGCCCTGCTGCAGGGGCGAGTCCGCCCCGCTGCAAGGGCGGGTCCGCCCCGCTATAGGGGTGTGGTCGCCCCGTGGTCAAGAGGAAGGATGGAGGGGGAAGGGGAAAAAAGAGAGAGAGAAGAAGAGAGAAAGAGAGAAGGAGAGAGAGAGAAAAGGAAAAAAGAAAGTTGTGGGAGTAGGAAGAGGAATTTGATGAAGAATTTTGACGAGGTGGATGGGATTTGCAGGATTTTAGTAGATTGCGGACTCACGAGAGGAGGCCAGAGGCACTAGCGATTGAGGCGATGACTGGGGTGGACCAGGCAGCCCTAGAGCAAGCAAGGTTACTGCACTTAGTGTAATTTTCAGAGATGAGAGTGCATCAGGCGATGCTAACAGCCCTGATAGAGAGATGGAGCTCGGCTATGTCGACGTTTCATTTGCCAACAGGAGAGATGATGGTGACATTGGAGGACGTGTGGCAGATTTTGAAGATACCAATAGTAGGTCAGTTAGTGAGTGAGGAGGTGTCGAGAGGAGCACAATTAGATGAGACCATTCTGGTTCTATTCGGGAGAGATGACTTGTCGATATAGAGGGGACAGCTAGACGTAGACAAATGTCTAGCCTTGGGGGTGCCAGCATTACCACCATTTTTGTGTTGTTTGATCAGCGGGATACTACTATCGGATCGGAGTAGGCGATTTTGTAGCTTGCGGTATATGGAGGTGATATGACATATCGTTGAGTGGCGAGAGGGGCAGTTTTCTTGGAGGTCATGTGTATTAGCCCAGTTATATCGAGACATGCATATGATCTGTTATCGGGGGGGTAGAGTGTGACACACATGACGCTATTGTAGGTGTGGGGGTGGGAGCATATCTCGGTGATGAGACCCATAGTGGTTAGGAGAGGAGAGTTTGATAAGAGAGAGTCGGTGGCTTGGGAGTTCGGGGCAGACCGAGGCTGCATCTTACGGTATGAGACACAAGGAGAGATGGATCAGTGGAGGAGAGTGTTTGATGAGTTACGAGAGGAGCACATTGTATGGCGGCCATACATGTATTGGTGGTTTAGATGATGGAAGACCGAGGAGGAGAGACATCGAGGATTCTTTAGATGCAGATGTTTCCTGATTGGGAGCCTGGGACACATAGTGGAGATGCATCGTCCAGACAAAGTGATGCGGCAGTTTAGACTCGTGCAGGATATTCCAAGAGCACCGACTATATTTCATCAGCTTACCAGAGAGGTACCATGGAGAGCAATATTGTCAGTGAGGGGAGTGAGGGAGACATGGGTGATGGTAGGTGGGGTTCCCTATCTAGGGAGGGGGGTGGGTCTAGAGGATGTCGGAGTGACAGATCAGTATGGTCGGTGGTTTTGCAACCATCAATGGGAGAGAATTATACCAGAGGTGCCTACTATGGGAGCCATGGAGTGGGGGCTAGAGCATGAGTGGGAGTAGGGGGGACAGGAGGAGGATGGAGAGGAGGATGTCAGTCATCATGGTGGTGGATCGGAGGAGGGTGAGGCGAGAGATCAGCCAGAGCGAAGGAGGAGGGCAAGGAGGAGGCGACCTTGAAAGGGGGTGAGGAGAGAGGTGGGAGAGGAGATGGAGGCAAGAGGATTAGGTGATGGGGGATGGTCAGAGATAGAGGTGGTGAGACTAGGGAGTGAGTCAGAGGTGGAGATGCTCAAGGTGGTGAAGGAGAGGGCTGCTCAGATAGGGATTGGTGGTAGAGTACAACAGTGATGAGTGTAGGTGAGAGCTGATCAAGAGTAGGAGGAGGCAAGGGCTATAGATCCATAGGAGGAGGCGAGGGTTATAGATCCATAGGAGGAAGCGAGGGAGATAGATGTCAGAGGACATCCCAGGGGGATGCCCAAGAGCAGTCGACAGAGGAGGAGAGGCGGACTGGAGGGGAGTCATAGAGATTGATGAGGGTGGGGAGGAGAGGATAGCCACGGAGGATTCGGTTGATGATCTAAGCTGAGCAGGTGCAGGAAGAGGGGGAGGGGGAGGTGATGGACCTGGATGTACAGGTGGTGGAGCCTCTAGTAGTAGTACTAGCGGCTGTAGTTGACAATCCAGTGATGTTACTGAGAGGGGCTCAGGCAAGGATATGGGTGTTAGAGGAGGATTTGAGGAGGGCGGAGGCAGAGGTACGGAGGATACAGGAGTTAGAGATGAGAGATTTTGAGTATGTCGTGGGTCATCTGACGAAAGATATACTAGCAACAAAGAGGGAGAGGGATGAGACACGAGTAGGGATGGAGAAAGTATGGGGGGAGCTAGCTCAGGTGATATGGGACCGACACAGGCTAGAGGCAACGATGACAATTGCTCAGATGCGAGGTCAACCAGAGCCAGGAGATCATGTCCTAGTGGAGTATTCTCAGCAAACCGATAGGGAGATGGAGACACTGAGAGTTCAGGTCACAAGACTTCTGGAGGAGAGGACAGCACTATAGGAGAGGGTATCCATGGCAGAGGCATCTTTAGAGGAGATCAGGGTGAGAGCCAAGGCCGCAGAGGTCGGATTAGAGACAGTGCAGCGAGAGAGAGAGAGTGCATAGAGATAGGTGCAGGCGCTACAAGGGGAGAGGGACTGTGTACAGGGATAGATGTAGGCACTACAGGGGGAGAGGGATAGTGGACTAAGACAGGTCCAGATCTTGTAGTTCCAGAGAGATGCAACAGTTGGTCAGGCAGAGAATACAGAGAGAGATATAGCTCAGAGATAGGCATGCCGAGGGCAGGGTGATGGGACAGAGCTAGAGACTATGCGGGCATAGAGGGAGAGGGTCGCAGAGCAGATACGACTACTGATAGTGGCATAAGAGCAGAAGCGGCAAGCCATTAGCAAAGAGTGGGATAGGTACAGGTATGAGCTGAATGCCACTCAGTTCTAGGCTAGGCAGAGAGATGAGTACATGTATGAAGCGGCATACTGGAGGGGTGCGTATGCGTAGGCAGTGCCAGATTCGATGTAGCGTACAACACAATATGTTAGGCAGATACCACAGATGTTGACACCGTCTCAGTCTTTAGGGACATGGACCAGGGGGTATAGTGATTTATAGCCAACTCCTTCTCGGTTTGGGAATCCAGGGCATGAGTCTCAAGGGACTCCGACACACAGGGGACCGATACCTGAATCTCCTCAGAGGTCAGGTGTGGGTAGCTCAAGGCAGGTAGAGGACATGTGACAGGTACTAGATGGAGGTGCAGTGCATATTCTGAGATTATGCTTCTTATTTGAGGATGATATGTAGGTTATTATGTGGTGACTATATTTTGGATATGGACATTGTATTATTTTGATGATGATATGTGATGGTCCCCATTGATATTATGCTGCACATTTTATGATGGATGAGTTATGTTATGCATATGGTGTTATATTTATGATAGATGATGTATGTTATGCATATGTATATGATGCATTTGTGTTGATATGGATGTTGTGTTATGATGTTAATGATTTATTTATGCATGTGGATAATGTGATTTAATGATTTATGAATGGTAATGCAATTTTATATATGATGTGAGTAATATGGGCCTACATGAAGTAATGCAATATGGATAGATGAACTTAATGAACCTAAATGAATTGATTTAAATGGATAAATGAATGAATGGATGTAAATGGATAAATGAATGGATACAAATAGATGTAAATGGGTAAATAATGAACTTAATGAATGGATGCAAATGGATAAATAAATTGATGTAAATGGATAAATGATGAACTTAATGAATGGATGCAAATGGATAAATAAATTGATGTAAATGGATAAATGATGAACTTAATGAATGGATGCAAATGGATAAATAAATGGATGTAAATGGATAAATGAACCTAAATGAATTAATGCCATATGAATAGATGAATGGATGTAAATGGATGAATGGATTTAAATGAATTTAGACATAGGTATCAATGGGTAGGCATAGGGTGTGTGGAGTGCAGTACCTGTCAAGAATCGTAAGGATCCTAAGAAGAAAAGTTAGTAAGAGGGAATGAGAGTTTGCACAACCAAAATTAGGAGTCATAGGCGTAGGGGCAAGATTGGATGAAGGGGGAATATGTAATGAGATGAAATGCAACATGAATGCAATTTGCCATCCTTTAGAGCATTGGTTTTTGCTATAGCATAAGACATCAGGCGTTAGGGTATGTAAACCAAGACAGATTAATGTCTAATGCATGAAACAAACACAACAAACAAGAAGGCTATCCCAAAACCCCAAAGTCGCGATGACTTTGGTTGGGCCAGATATTGGAATAACCACAAGCACAAAGGGATGCCCCCACATAATGTAGGATTCGAGAGGAATCCTGGTGGGTACTACGTGGGGCATCCCAGCAAACAGCAACAATAAAACAGTCAAGAGATGTCCCTATGTTAACTAGGAAAAACACACCATAATATGAAGGATCATGGCGATCTTGACTAGTGATTATAGGGAGCTCAAATAATAAACAAAATCCAAAAGTATCAAAAGATCATAAACAATTACAAGCATCCTTTGCCATAAGATCCCAAGGATGGATGGGGTTGATGTGGTCTGTTAGGAAGGATGCATCTTGTTAAGACTGATGGTGGATACTAGGCTAAAGTGACCTAGATGACGCAGGATAATTGCCATTGGGCAGATTTCTTGATACGAGAAGATCTTGTTTGTGAAGAATCAGTGATGATAGGGACATACATGACAACAAGACGAAAAGAGGAAAAGACACAACCTAAAGACCTAGGGGCTTGAGGGTTGATCAAAGATCAGCCTTGCCTACATGAAAGCACAGAGCCCTCGTAGTTGAGGGAAATACCACGATAAAAGAGCGGAAAGTGGACTGATGGAAACTGATGGATGACCAAGACAGACACAAGCTCCAAGGGTAGATCAAAAGATCAATCTTGTCTACATGCAAGCGTAGGGGCAACATAGTTCAGACATGACAAAAGACCAAGGATGGACAAGATCGAAAAGTGGACCATGAGGAAAAATGATGAAGGACACAATGCCTCAGGGGCTGATCCAAATATTAGCCTTGCCTATGTGCAAGCGCAGAGGCATCGTAGTTCAAGAGAAGACCATGATAAAAGCAGAAAGAGGATAATAAAGATAGATGATGCAAGACAGTGATCAAATAGACTGACCACAAAAGTAGACAATGAGAAGCCCCGGGGCTGGATCAAATGATCAGCCTTGCCTACGTGTAAGCGCAGGGGCAACGTAGTTCATAGGAAGACCATGAGGAGACCTAGATGGGGACCGACATGAGGAGTGGACCTAGATGGAGATAGACATGACAATGAGGGGACACAAGCTCAGATTAGGACAACAAGCTCAGAATGTTAGATAACGGATGATGGTCGTCCAATGCTCAACCAAAATATACTAAGCGACAAGGTGGTGCAAGCAGATGGGAGGATATGGGGATTGAGGAATCGGTGGATAAGCCATAAAGTAACTAGGATGCGAGGTAGATAATGATTAAGCCCTATACGAGAGGTGCCCTATTTCCAAGTTTTCACCAATTGTACATATCCAAGGTGCCACATAGGGGTGGTTTTCACCATAGGACAAATTATTTCTCTTTACTATTTTTGGATTTGTTTTTCTTAATTTTTTATTTTTTTTGTATTTTTGAATTTTACCAGGAAGGATACCCCAACTTACCTAAGTGTATAACTTCTTCAGGTGCATGATGTTGATGGGTTCCTCCAAGGGCTCCCCTTCAGAGGTAGAGACCCTATAGGCGCAAGAACCATATTTTGTGGTGATGACATAAGGGCCTAGCGAGTTTGCTTCAAACTTGCCCTTTTTCTCTCGATCTTGCTGATTTCGCTGATTCTCTTTAAGGACTAAATCACCAACATTGAATTGGTGAGGGTATACTTTCTTATTGTATCTCTTTTTGAGTCGGTGTTGATAGGCTTGCAGATGGTTATAAGCCTTGACTCATTTTTCATCCAACAATTCCAATTGTGCCAAGCGTGCCACTCGATTGTCTTCATCGGTGATGAGATTCTTGAGGGAGATTTGGAGTGAAGGGATTGCAACTTCGATTGGAAAGATGGCTTCAGCGCCAAAGACAAGAGAGTATGGAGTAGTGTCTATAGGGGTGCGGATGGATGTACAGTAGGCCCAAAGAGCAAGATGGATATGGAGGTGCCAATCGTGGCCAGTGTTATTGACCATCTTCTTAATGATTTTGATAAATGTTTTGTTTGTTTCCTCTTCTTGCCCATTACCCTAGGGGTAATAGGGGGTAGACCAACGATGTTGAATATGATATGTGTCACAAAGGAGCTTCATACACTGATTTTTGAATGGCTTTCCATTGTCGGTGATGATGGTGGAGGGGATACCATACCTATAGAGGATATGGTAGAGGATGAACTTAGAGATCTGAACACCAGTGATGTGAGTGAGTGGTATGGCTTCCACCCACTTAGTGAAGTATTCCGTAGATGTGATGATAAAGGTGTGACCATCAGAGGATGGAGGGCATATCTTGCCAATCAAGTCAAAACCCCATTGTGAAAATGGCCAAGGTGTCGTGATAGGTTGTAGCTCTTGTGCTAGAGCGTGAATCAGATCTACATGTTGTTGACACAGAAGACACTTTTTGACATACTCACAAGCATCCTGTTCCATTGTAGGCTAGTAATATCCTGCTCTAAGAATTTGTTTGGCTAAGGCCACACCATTAGAATGGGCCCCACAAATACCACTATGCACTTTTTTTAATGTCGTGCGGGCTTCAATTTCATCTAAACAACGGAGGATAGTTCCATCATACCCACATCGATAAAGTGCATCACTGATAATGGTGTAGTGGGTAGTGCGTTGGATAAATGATTTACGTTGGTTTCGCGTGAGGTCAGGCGGGAGGGTGTTGTCATGAATATAGGTATAAATGTCATGGTACCAAGGGGATTCAGGACCTACAATAGCACACACCATGTCACTCTCAGGGATATTGTATGCTAGGATTAGGAGTTGCTCGACTAGGAACTGACAATTTGTGCAATCTTTTGGCATGTCAAGGAGAGAACCAATGGTATCCATAGCATTTTCTACCTTATTCTGGAGTCTTGGGATCTTCTCAAATTGGATGGAGGTGAAATATTTTTTGAAGTCATCCACCATTCACTTGTAAGGCAACAAATTTTCATCTTTTGTTAGAAACTCATCGTTGACCTGTTTTATGACCAACTGGGAGTCACCAAAAACTTGCAGATGAGTGATGTGCCATTGGACTCCAATTCTGAGGCTTGTGAGAAGGGCTTCATATTCAGAGATGTTGTTGGTGCAAGGAAAAGCTAGTCTGAATGATTTCGATATGTAATCACCTTGGGGGGTAATAAGCAAGACTCCTGCCCCTGATCCATTATGAGTGTGTGATCCATCAAAGTACAGTGTCCAAGTGGTGGCTTTTGAGATTGCAAATACTCCTTCATTTAGAAATTCAGTTTTTATGGGATAGGCATCCACTAATAGGGCATTTGCCAACTGATCCGCTATTACTTGTCCTTTAATGGACTTTATATCCACATATTCTATATCAAACTCACTGAGGAGCATGATCCATTTAGTTGTTTGACCAGTCAGGGCTATCTTGGATAACAGGTACTTGAGTGGGTCGACTTTGGATATCAATTTTATAGGATGGCTGAGCATATAGTGGCATAGCTTTTGTGTGCTGAAGACCACAGCGAGACATGCTTTTTCCATTGGTGAATAATTGAGTTCATAACCGACCAGTGTTCAGCTAATGTAATAGATTGCCCATTCTTTTGAGGATTCATCATGTTGTGCCAATAATTCCCCCAATGCAACTAAACCTGAGCCACCACATCCCCTTATGGAATACTTTCAAGAGGTCTATCCACATTCCTTTAAGTTCATTGAAAATTTTCATTACCAAGGCAGAGGCCTTGGTGCAAAAGAACAAGGAAAACGCCAACCCATTGAAGCAACTACCATCTAACCTAAAAACTTGGGCTTGGGTTATGATACTAAACAGAAGGGTCCTGCGATATCTTCTAGCACTTCTAACAATGTTAGTGTTGACAACGGTTCCTTCAAAGACATACCAGAGGAAGATTCCATCATACACATGTGCGATGATTTGAATCACATTGACCTCCATGCCATGTTTGAATGCTTATCTGTTTGCACCATAATCTTATCCCTCAAACATCCCAAACTTATCGATTATGACCTACAAGGTAGCACCCCTGTCAGCACATTTCCCTCAGAGGATACTTACGTACATCTAATGGGATTGGGGGAAGATGAACGCCCTAATCACAAAAAAAAAAAAAGCAAAAACAAAATGGGTCATCAAATGAAAACCTCACTGAGGCGCTTTTTGACTACGAAAAAGTAAAAACAAAGGATGTACCTGACAATTAAAACCTAAATACGGCACTGGAAGATGGGGATGTGCATCTTCCCCTTGTAGGAACACAACTATCTGAGAATCTTCAATTCTCATTGAAGAAACACAAGAGGTGAATTTGGGGATAGAAGACACTCCAAGGATCACCTATGTGGCCAAATCTTTATCTGAAGAAGAATATCTCACCATTGTCTACATTCTTCAGGAAGGGGTTATCAATTTTGCATGGGCTTATTCTGATATGCCTGGCCTAGATCCTAATCTTGTTGTACATCATTTGCATGTCCATTCAGACACCAAACCTGTCAAGCAGAAGCTCCAAAAGATGCACCCACAGGTGGCACTATTAGTTAAGAAAGAATTGGAAAAATTACTAGATGTTGGTTTTATCAGACCCATTGATTATTCTGATTGGATTTCCAATATAGTACTTGTTGCTAAACCCAACGAAGACATCAGAATTTGCACAAACTTCTGGGATCTTAACAAAGCCTGTCCAAAATATGACTTTCCCTTGCCTAACATCGACATGTTGGTCGACATTACTGGCCTCCACTAGAATGAAGCGAGAATTCAGAATCTCAAGTAGAGTAGACCAATTGCAGAGACAACCAAAAAGGATTGTCCGGACAAAACAACCCAACAAAAAAGAAAGCTACACTAACATATATACAAACCTAAGCTACTGTTCATGGAAAATAATAATTCAAGTGAAGTACAACCTCAAGAACTATCCATGAACTTGAAATTTAAGAATGTCTCCTATCATATCTTGGAGGAAGTATGAATCTTCACCCCACTTACTATTGATCAAGAATGGACCCAACCAGATCGCATCAAATTTTCCATGTTTTCCTTTGTCTTCCAACCTAGAATTCCACATTAAGACCAAATCTCCATCTTGGAAGCTCCTTGCAGTTTCCCTTTTGTCATACAAATTCTTCACTTGCAACTGCAATTTGGCATTTTTGATTTGAGCTTCCCTCCTGGTCTCATCCAATTCTATGAGAGCTTCCAACCTTAATTGCATTTCATCATCCATTTCATTATCATACATCTAGAAAAACTTATACATTTCCATCAGGTTATTTTGGGGAAACCTTGCATTTATCCCATAAACTAAGTCAAATGGGGCACAACCTATTGCCTTCTTCACAGTTACCTTATCTACCCAAACTACTAATCTCAATTTAAAATCCCATGCCTTCTTATTTTGATCTAGGATTCTCTTGATAATCTTCATCAAGCTTTTATTACTTGATTCTTCTTATCCATTTCCTTGTGGGTGATAAGGTGACGAGTAAGAGATTTGGATGCCATGCTTTTCATAGAATTCTATGTATTCTTCTGATCTAAAACACATTGTATTATCTGACACAATCCTTTCTAGACATTCGAACCTAGTCAATATATTGCTCATCAGAAAATCAATTACCACCTTACTAGTTTCTTTCTTCATTGGAATTGCTTCTATTCACTTGGTAAAATAATCTGTGGCCACCAATATCCAGGAATGGCCTCCACAAAACCGTTCGGATAATTGTGCAAAGGTTTTGATAGATCCCTTTTCAAGACCCATAAACCAGTTAAGGGCAACCCCTTGTAGACTCTTTGGGAAAAGTCAGATAAGATAATTGTCATTATGCATGACCTCTTGGCAATGGGCATAAAATTCTTGAAGGTGAGCTCTAGGGTCCTTGGTTCCTTTGTATTTATCAAATTTTGGTATCTCAAAATGTTTGTGAAAAGGAATCAAGGAGATGGAGGGATCAAAAGGATAAGGACATATGTCCTCAAACTTGAACAATTGTTTACCCGCTCCAGCTTCCAAGTCCTTATTGATGGGAGTTGTGGGAGTCAAATTGGATTGATTGTATGCATAATATTGTGGATATGATGAGGATGGCCCGACCATTGTTGGATCATAAATAGGTTGAGTCGAATATGAATGTGTTGGTTGATTGTAAGTGGATTGATAGTTGGATGATTGATTGTGTTGAGTAGGAGCCACTTGTTCTTGATAGTAGGAAACAAGAGAGGGGTCTTGTTGCCACGTAGCATTTTGGTAATGCGTAGAGGGGCCTCCTTTTTGATGTGATGATGGTTGTTGGTAATAGGAAGTGTAAGGTGCCCCCTGTTGGTGAGTTTTTTGTTGTTGAAAGTAGGGCAGATAGGATTGGTATTATTGTGCAATGGTGGGTTGTTGTGTGGCATATGAGTATGGATTCGATGTTTGTTGGTGGGGATGATGTTGAGGTTGTGAAAGATTGGTCTAAGGTGGCAGTTGGGTATGTGTTTGGTTTTGCGCATTCTGATGAGGATTCGTATGGGATGGAATAGTATATGTGCTAGAGGGATGATAGAGGTACTTAGTAAGTGGATTATGGTGTGTTTGTGTAGGGATATGCATATGTTGTTGTGGAGGTCATTGTTGTTGTTGATGAGGTGGGTGAGATAAGATATGTTGTTGTTGTTGAGATGGGTGAGATGAGATGTGTTGTTGTTGTTGAGATGGGTGTGGTGAGATGTGTTATTGTTGTTGTGAGGTGGGTTGCGCTACTTGATGTGATGGTTGTGTGAGAACGGTAGTGTGTTGTGGATGTTTTGGATGCAAGTGTTGAGATGAAGCTATAATAGTAGTAACATGTTGTGGAAATGTTGGTAGTGTGGTGGATTGGTGTGGATTATTTGGAGGTTGTCAAAATGCAGGAGGTAGCACATTGGTAAGTGTAGGTGTTCCCCCAATATTAGAATATGGGGGAGGAAGCGATGGAGCAGATGGGATGTATGGAGGCATGCCATAGGTATGGGGATCATTAGGATCGTATGGTGGAATAGTAGATGTTGTGTTTGGAAGATGAGGATATTCTTGGACTTGATGGATGACAGCATTTCCAAGTTCGGGGTGGTACCAATTTTCAGTGGGTGCACCTTCAAGAACATAGGAATTTTCTGGAACATTTTGTGAGGTTTGTGGGTCAAAAAATGGGGGAAGGGCATATTGTGATGCATTGAAACCAGATGGTGGTTTGACTCCCTTCATGAGTAAGGTGGCAAGGATCTTATCCCCATGTTTATTTAGGAGACAATTCGTCATTTGGACATTGGCAGGATTATTGAGATATTTGTCAACGGTGACTTCGGGTTGATTGACCATGTTTTCGTCACTAGGCGGTGTGATATTCTGGATGTCGATGTTTGATTGAGATGAGACGCCATTATGTGGATTGTGTGGAATTTTATTAGGATCTTGAAGGACATTCGGTTGGGAACCTTGAGTTTGTTGGTCCACCATTTTCTTTTTTGTTTGTGAATGGGTTTGAATGGGCATGAACGTGCAAAACAACTAAGTGGTTTCAAGATGCAATCTCTAAAGGATGATCTAGGTGATGATTTGGATTGATTGATTTAGATTGGATGATGGATCAATTGATGATGTATCAATTGGACGATTTGGATTGGGATTGGATTGTTTGGATCAATTGATGATGTATCAATTCGATGATTTGGATGATGATTGATTTGATCAATTGATGATTTGGATGAGGATTGATTTGATTGGATCAAATGATGATGTATCAATTTGATGATTTGGATGAGGATTGATTTGATTGGATCAAATGATGATGTATTAATTTGATGATTTAGATGAGGATTGATTTAATTGGATGATGGGATTTTGATTGGATTGGATTGGATGATGTATCAATTTGGATTGTTTGGATCAATTGATGATATATCAATTGGATGATTTGGATGATGATTGGATTTGTTTGGCTCAAATGATGATGTATCAATTTGATGATTTGGATGAGGATTGATTTAATTGGATGATGGGATTTTGATTGGATTGGATTGGATGATGGATCAATTGGATGATTTGGATGATGATTGGATTTGTTTGGATCAAATGATGATGTATCAATTTGATGATTTGGATGAGGATTGATTTGATTGGATCAAATTATGATGTATCAATTTGATGATTGGATTGTTTGGATCAATTGATGATGTATCAATTAGATGATTTGGATGATGATTGGATTTGTTTGGATCAAATGATGATGTATCAATTTGATCATTTGGATGAGGATTGATTTGATTGGATGATGGAATTTTGATTGGATTGGATTGGATGATGGATCAATTGATGATGTATCAATTGGATGATTTGGAAATTTGATGATTGGATTGTTTGGATCAATTGATGATGTATCAATTGGATGATTTGGATGATGATTGGATTTGTTTGGATCAAATGATGATGTATCAATTTGATGATTTGGATGAGGATTGATTTAATTGGATGATGGGATTTTGATTGGATTGGATTGGATGATGGATCAATTGATGATGTATCAATTGGATGATTTGGATGATGATTGGATTTGTTTGGATCAAATGATGATGTATCAATTTGATGATTTGGATGAGGATTGATTTGATTGGATCAAATGATGATGTATCAATTTGATGATTGGATTGTTTGGATCAATTGATGATGTATCAATTAGATGATTTGGATGATGATTGGATTTGTTTGGATCAAATGATGATGTATCAATTTGATCATTTGGATGAGGATTGATTTGATTGGATGATGGAATTTTGATTGGATTGGATTGGATGATGAATCAATTGATGATGTATTAATTGGATGATTGGATTTTTTGGATCAATTGATGATGTATCAATTGGATGATTTGGATGATGATTGGATTTGTTTGGATCAAATGATGATGTATCAATTTGATGGTTTGGATGAGGATTGATTTAATTGGATGATGGGATTTTGATTGGATTGGATTGGATGATGGATCAATTGATGATGTATCAATTGGATGATTTGGATGATGATTGGATTTGTTTGGATCAAATGATGATGTATCAATTTGATGATTTGGATGAGGATTGATTTGATTGGATCAAATGATGATGTATCAATTTGATGATTGGATTGTTTGGATCAATTGATGATGTATCAATTAGATGATTTGGATGATGATTGGATTTGTTTGGATCAAATGATGATGTATCAATTTGATCATTTGGATGAGGATTGATTTGATTGGATGATGGAATTTTGATTGGATTGGATTGGATGATGGATCAATTGATGATGTATCAATTGGATGATTTGGATAAGGATTGATTTGATGGAGGGGATCCTAAAACCTGATTTGGAAATTACCCTAAGTGACTTATAACGTTGGTTGATCGGATTAAATCAATGATCACGACATCGAATCTGCCTTGAGATGGAAGGGGATTGATTTGGGCCAATGATGTTGACTTACAACACAAATCCGCCTCAAGATAGAATCGGATTGATTAGGTTGGAGACAAGGATTGATATGTAGGATAATGATCAAACTTAATGCCTTGGTCAATTCGGGAGATAACTCCTAAAACAAGGTTTAAGGGATTTTGTGTTGAGGTATGATGATGAATGAAAATGGAAGATGTCTTGATGGAAATTTTTAGGTCACACGATAAGTTGGGTATCCCTAATGGTGGAATGATCAATGTGAATGTGGTAAATGGACATTTTACAAAGGTTAAATGGAGGTTTAGAATGGTCAAATGGATGTTTGAATTGGTTAGATGAGTGTTTAGGATGATCAAATGGTCAAATGGAGACTTTGGGGGTTCAAACGAAGGTTTAGAATGGTCAAATGGATGAAAGTGTCCATTCAAGAGGACGTATCTGCACTTCTGTAGTATAAATGTCAGAAACGTCAAAATCGGGGGGCATATCCAAATTTTTGCAGTAAAAAGACTGCAAAAACGTCAGAACATGGGGGGCGTATACGCACTTTTGCAGTAAAAAGACTGGCAGAAATGTTAGAACAAGGGGGCATATCTGCACTTCTGCAGTAAAAAGACTGGTAGAAATGTTTGAATAGGGGGGCGTATGCACACTTCTACAGTAAAAAGACTGGCAGAAACATTAGAACAGGGGGGTGTATCCGCACTTTTGCAGTAAAAAGTGTTGAAACAGGGGGGCAAGTTCGCCCCTCTGTAGAAAAACAACAACTTGGTTTGGATGAGGGATTTTGGCAAGGACTTAAAATGATTCAATGACGGTTTGACTTATCAAAATTTACTGGTTTTTCACAAAAAGACACTTTGAACAAGCACAATCCTATGATTAGTGTTTAAGGGGTATGGCCGGCAATGGTCTTACTCTAGGATGAACAAGGTTTCTAGAGAGTCCTTGATATATGTTCAGTATGTGAGGCACAACTATGAACACCAGTCTATCACAAGTGTGAGTCGGGAACCCCAACGCGATAGTGAAAGGCTCAGACCAACTCTTCACGTCTATCTAGGTATCACCCTAGCTTCGACGTTCCGCCAATTACGACGCAACTAGATTGGTATACATCTTTGGCTCTCCCCCCTTTATATACCCCATCGATACGCATGGTTGGGATCGTCCCTTGGGGTGATGAAATCCCCAAGCAGGTCCCGCTAAGAAGAAGACACTAATCGTTTCCAACTACCCCCCTCAGATCCGCACAAAGTGCAAAGGGAGAAGGTGAAAAGAAACTAATGCCCCCTTAGGGTAACACAAATAAAACAGACACATCAAGCAGAAAATATTACTTTCCCCTACTTATACTAAGTAAATAGATAAATCAGTAAGGAAATATTTCAAAAAATCAGAATAAAACAAAGGCCCTGCAAGCAAATGTTAGTTGTTTTATCTTTTTCCCCTTTGTGATTTTCAGCAAAATACTCAAGATATCAGCAAAAAATCTGACTTCACCCACCAACAAAAAGAGTTAGAGGATTAGAGCACAAAATAGAAAAAGAAAGAGACAAAAATGAAGTTAAAATGTAACTTTTTTACCTTCCCACATGTGTTGTTTAGGGAAAATCCGCCCCTCTGCAGTGAAAAATGTTGAACTGGGTGGGCAAATCTACCCCTCTATAGAAAATCGTTAGCAAAAATGTTGGAACATGGGGGCATATCCGCACTTCTACAGAAAATAGTTAGCAAAAACGTTGGAACGTGAGGGCGTGTCTGCACTTCTGTAGAAAAACAGTTAACAAAAACATTGAAACGCGAGGACGTGTCCGCACTTCTGCAGAAAAACAGTTAGCAAAAACGTCGAAATGCGAGGGTGTGTTTGCACTTCTGCAAAAAAATAGTTAGAAAAAATGTCAGAATGTGGGGGCGTATCCACACTTCTGCAGAAAATAGTTAGGCAAAAACGTCGGAATGTGAGGGCATATCCGCACTTCTGCAATAAAAACTATTAGAAACATCGGATTGTGAGGGTGTATCCGCACTTCTACAATAAAAACTATCAGAAACGTTGGATTGTGAGGGCGTATCCGCACTTCTGCAATGCCTGGGAGGGAAAATCTGCCCCTCTACGACCTGAATCTACAAACAAGCTAAACAACAGAAAATGTAAAAGAAAGAAACCCTTTTGTGGGTCCCACCGGGCGTGCCAAAAATGTGATCCTCTAAAAATGTCAAGTCCTAGTGTGAGATGCTAAACAAATAATGAGTAATGCAATAAGAAGAACTAACATAAGAAAAGGGCACCTAAATGATTAGCCTAAGAAATAGATAACATAAAAGCAAGATAAACAAATTGATTGTTGATTGTTATACCTTCATGTTGCTTCTTCCTTGGTTGGCCCTTGATCTTTGGATGTCTTGTGTGCTCCTTGGATGGAAATGGAGTGAAGTGGATGCAAGATGCAAGATGGATTGATGAGAAATACTATGAAAAAGTTAGAATGCTGTAAATGACAATTTGGCAAGAGTTTTGTATCAAAAGACTTCCTCCCAAAATGGGAGAAATGAGGGGGTATTTATAGGATAATTGGAATTCTCTAGAGAATTCAACAGTTGATATTGATCCAACAAGATCCAGATGAAGGGCTATGGTGAGTTGAGGACTCACAAGCCCTCACATCTTGACATGTGGAATGTGAGATGTCCTAGGGTGGAGTGATGTAGAAATGATGTGGAAGAGAAGTACATGAGGTGGATGAAGGACAAGTACCTTTGAGGTACCTTGGGGGATGAGAAGATTTCCTCAAAAAGGAACTTCTTGTTCCCAAATGAGGATGAAAGAGACATTTGAGGAATTTTAGAATTTCTCAAAAATCTCTATGGGAAAAGGGGAAGTGATTGGAAGAATAAATGCAAATTAAAATTTTACATTCATTGGAGAGTTTATTGGGTAAAAGGCCTCCAAAAAGCTGGAGATTTGTCACATGTGAGTGATGTGACAAGCCCAAGGTTCTAGAAGTCCTTGGCACATGTAAAGTGACAAGTCAAGCCTTCTAGAATCTTGCATGGGGATGGGGAAGACCTTGGAAAGACAAAATTGAATTAAAAATTCACATGGGGAAGAGAGGAGCCTTGGGAAAATAAATGTGAATTAAAAATTCACATAGGAAAGAGAGTCTAAGCTAAAAATGGTAAGTGGGAAGGTTGACTAGAAAAGGTAAGCTAAATGTGGTTAATGACTTTGATTAAGGTTGTGCAAACACAGGATTAGGATAATTAATGAGAGATTAGAGGCAAGTGGGAGATTATGGAGGATGTGACACTTAATTAAGATTAGTGGTGCACATCCTAATCACAGATTAATTAATTTAATCTGGATTAAAGGGGGGTTATGGAGAATGTGACAAGGAGAGAGAAAAAGGGGAATTAAAAATTGGTTTTAATCCAAATGGGTTAAAAGACTAAATTAAATAATTTGTCATATTTATTTAATTTAGAGAAGAAAAGGGATAAAGTAAATTATTTAATTTATTTAATTACATACTTTAGGAACCTTAGGCAGAAAATGAAATAATGATTAAATAAATTATTTAATCACTATTCATGAAATAGATGAATAGAGTAGACAATTTTGACCATGTAGAAGTGGTCAAATTTAGATGTCTATAGGTGCTTTTGGGGTAAGGGAAGGAAAATTGTTGGGACATTTTTTTTCCAAGGATGGGGTCAAAATTGGTCCAAAAAGGGTAATTGTAATAGACAAGATTCCACAGCCCCGAAATTTCAAAGGAATACAATCTTTCTTTGGATAGATCAACTTCCTAAGGAGGTTTGTGACAAATTTTGTTGAAATAGTTCACCCTATTTCTAAAATGCTCAAGAAGGGAGCCAAGGTTGAATGGGAAGAGGATTTTGTATAGGCTTTCCAGGCCATTAAGCAAGATATAAAGGAGGCTCATGTGTTAAGAACCCCTGATTTTTCCAAACCCCTATAGATTTTTTCATTTGCTTCTTTCCACTCAATTGCAGATGTGTTGTTGCAAAAGAATGCAAAAGGTTTTGAATAGCCTATAGCCTTTTTCAAAAAATCTTTATAGGTTGCAGAATTTAAATATGATATAAATGAAAAACATGCATATGCATTAGTAAAAGTAGTAAAGGCTTTCAGGACTTATTTGATGGGAGCCACTATAATTGCCTATGTACCCAGTGTTGTTATGAAGGACATTTTCACATAGCAGGAAGTCTTAGGAAGAAGATGTAGATGGATCAATAGGATCCAGGAGTTCAACATTGAAATCCATATTACTAAGTTGGTGAGAGGACAAGAATTGGCCAAGCTTATGGCCCAAAGTAATCTGGAAGCAAATCAGATAAATTTTCTTGAACAAGAGAACAGATCACACATATGTGACATGGAACATTCTGACTAGTATAAGGGTGTGATCTATTATTTACAGAAGATGAAATTTCTTGATAATTTCAATGAAAATGAAAAGAGGATATTGAAGTTGCATTCTATCAAATATGTTATCATAGCTGGAAAGCTCTGGTGGAGAAATGGAGAAGGTGTCATGTTGCAGTGTGTTGACCAAGATCAAGCACAAGGACTCTTGAATTAGATGCATAGTGGAGTTTGTGGAGGGCATTATATGGCCAAAACAACTACACACAAGGTAATGAGGGTTGTATTTTGGTGGCCTACTATTTTTAAGGATGCACACCAGTTAGTGAAGACATGTGATGCATTTCAACGTTTCTCTGGTAAATTAAAAAAATTTAGTAACTTACCTCTAAAACCAGTTGCAGTACAATCTCCATTCCAGCAATGGGGTATTGATTTTGTAGGAGAAATAGCATGTAAATCTAGTGGAGGCCATTCCTAGATATTGGTGGCCACTGATTATTTTACCAAGTGGGTAGAAGCAATTCCAATGAAGAAAGAAACTAGTAAGGTGGTAATTGATTTTCTGATGAGCAATATATTAACTAGGTTCGAATGTCTAGAAAGGATTGTGTCAGATAATCCAATGTTTTTTAGATCAAAAGAATACATAGAATTCTATGAAAAGCATGGCATCCAAATCTCTTACTCGTCACCTTACCACCCACAAGGAAATGGACAAGCAGAATCAAGTAATAAAAGCTTGATGAATATTATCAAGAGAATCCTAGATCAAAATAAGAAGGCATGGGATTCTAAATTGAGATTAGCAATTTGGGAAGATAGGGTAACTATGAATAAGGCAATAGGTTGTGCCCCATTTGACTTAGTTTATGGGATAAATGCAAGGTTTCCCCAAAATAACCTGATGGAAATGTATAAGTTTTTCTAGATGTATGATAATGAAATGGATGATGAAATTCAATTGAGGTTGGAAGCTCTCATAGAATTGGATGAGACCACGAGGGAAGCTCAAATCAAAAATGCCAAATTGCAGTTGCAAGTGAAGAATTTGTATGACAAAAGGGAAACTGCAAGGAGCTTCCAAGATGGAGATTTGGTCTTAATGTGGAACGCCAGGTTGGAAGACAAAGGAAAACATGGAAAATTTGATGCGATCTGGTTGGGTCCATTCTTGATCAATAGTAAGTGGGGTGAAGATTCATACTTCCTCCAAGATATGACAGGAGACATTCTTAAATTTCTAGTTCATGGATAGTTCTTGAGGTTGTACTTCACTTGAATTATTATTTTCCATGAATAGTAGCTTAGGTTCATATATATGTTAGTGTAGCTTTCTTTTCTGTTGGGTTGTTTTGTCCAGACAATCCTTTTTGGTTGTCTCTGCAATTGGTCTACTCTACCTGAGATTCTGAATTCTCGCTTCATTCTAGTGGAATGAATGTCCCCAACTAGATGGAACTTAAAAAATTTATTTTGAGTTCCATTTTACCTTGCCTTGTCCTGGTCTTTCATATTGTTTGGGAAAAAACCTAAGGTTGGGGTTTTTTGCTTTTGTCTTCATGAAAAACCCTAGTGTTTTATCTTATGCCTTGGGTGGGATTTATTTGGCAGTTACTTTATGGAGAGGGTTCTAAATAAACTTATGCATCATCACTTCATCTAGGTTAGGCCCCTTTTGATAAATTTATTTAATTCTTTCGCCTGACTTTATTATTCCCTAAGTCTAGGTTGGCCTCGTGCCCCCATGTTTAAAAAAACTTTAAGCCATCGCTTATCATCGGCCTAGGTGATGTCCCCTTGTGCCTTTAATAAATGTTCTATATTATGTAGGGAAAAATTTTGTGTGACCATCGATCAACTAGCATTTGATCTCAGTTGTTCCCCGCAATCACGTGAAGACCCCACCACTGAGTCTCACTTGATTGTGATATCACAGGCGACCACCACGTGTCTAACTAGAAGAAGCCAAAGAGATGATAAAAGTGATTTAATATATCTGTCAGGTTTTAATTATTATATGGTGTGTTACTAAAGTGATTGTAAGATGCACGTGCTTCAAATCAACAGTGATGTTATAATCTTGATGGGAAAGTTGCTTGATGGTTAATTACAATTCCAATGACTGTATTGAGTGAACAGGATTGCCGATGGTTAAGATCTATGATTCCTCGCCATCGCGTAATCAAAATTTGCGAGGTTTTTATTCATCATGATATCACAAGAAAGCGCCATGTGGATTTCTTCACCGATGCATAGTGTGATGGGCCCTTGTTGTCGTGATGGATGTTGTGTCAGAATTTTTGAAGATAGTCATTCGATGATCTGAAAAATGTGAAGGATGGATGGTAGATATTTGAATTTCCATCAAATGCAATCAGAGCCTTTTTTGCAACGCGCAAGCAAGCTTTAATAGCAGATGGCACATCTACTGGCTTGTTTTGATCGACATAAAGTGGTTTTTTGTTGCTCTATTTTCTCACAAACCATTCAATTACCTTTGTGAAGTAGTTTCAGTGCCAAGGGCGAAGTTATAAGTTGTCATAGCAAGGATTTGGTTTTTTACAAAGCACAAATGCCATGAGTTATTTTCTATGCTTCCTAGTTAACTCGACTAAGAATTTGGGTAAATTTTTGGTGTGCTTGTCATAAAACTTATTGATATTTATTTTAGGTCTATTGGTTAGTTGAATTGTGAAAAATTGCAATTTTATATTCTGTAATTTTGTTCTTTGTTTAGCCCTAGTCTATTCAAAAGTTTGAAATTAGCGAAGCCCTAGTTTACCTAAGATGGCACCGCCAAAGTAGCATTCTGGGCATGTTGACTATTTGCAAAGGAATTTATATGATGATTCCTAGATCAATTCCCATTGTCAACTAATGATAGGAAGAGGGGATTGGTTTTGATGCATGGAAGAACCCTAGGCGAGGGATTAGTATGTAATTTCTCCAAAATTGTCGATGCTAGGGTTCCCATGAAAGGTCTGGACATGTTTATGTTGTGGTATGGATAGAGGAATTGACCTCACCCCTTCCCGAATGGTTGGAGATATGACATGGGGCAGCTAGTGGTACCAAATGTATTCCCTGATTTGGATTTTCTTAGGGAAATGGCATCATGTTATGACCCCATTACAAGAGTAATATAAAATAATGATGAAGCGCTCTTCCTAAGTATAAAAAAAGAATAATTTCAACAAGTTTTTGAACTAAGTGAGCCTAGCCCATTCTTGGTTCATATTGATCTTGAAGAGATGAAGCAGGAGTATGCAAGGTCAAAGTCACTTTTCAGGGTTAAGCTGCTTCCACCTCATCTGGCAAGGGTAGGTGGTTCAAATTTTTATATCAGCCCTAGTGACCAGGAGCCTTTCAGGCTACATTTTTTTGTAATCATTTCTTGGCCACTTTTTACTCATTATGCCAAATTTTGGGCTTTAACCCTAATTCGGTGATTCCAATTGCTTATATATTTATGGGGGTGAAAATACAACACCCTAACTTCTCAGTGATATATGATTTTACATCCTTTCTAGTCGAGAAGACACATGAAGGACTGTTAAAGTTGTAGCAAAAGGATGCAAGCATTCCATTTTTCTAGTATTCTCTATTTATGTACATGTTCTTGTACAAGAATGTTGATTTCTTCTCTGAGAAGATGGAGTTGAAGCAAATGGTTAATGGAGAAAGATTGTCGATGTAGGCATGGATTGCAGATTTATCCTATAATAGGGAGAATGCCAGTTTCATGCAAATTGATGATTGTTTTTCTTCCAGATTGAGGGCTAGGTTGATGTTGAATGTACCTAGAATCCCTGAGGACCTACATGATTTTCTCAGACTGAAGGGGAGGAAGCCAGAATTGAAAATTTGTCACAACTAGGGTGACATTATTTTGTACCCAATTACCACTATTTTGAGACTGTATGGCTTCCAAGGAACTCCACATATCCTTCCATACAATGTGCCACTAGGAGTAGGGTTTGCTGAGGTTATGTGGCAGATTCGTTGTATCCATGAGGACAACCTAATAGGGAAATGTAAAGGAACCCTTTTCCCCTATTATATTGTAGTATCAGATTTTGTGTTTTCAAGGGGAGGTTGGGTCCACTTTGGGAAGTTTTTTGATGATTATCACTTAAGGTGTGGTCCCAAGTGACAGCATGATCCTGAAGGCTTCTTTTCCCTTCTTAAACAATGGATAGAGGGTGGTATATTTATACATGAATTCAATTTTCCTGAGGATCTGATTAGGAATGAGTTTGATCTAAATAAGCAGGAATTGAACAAATAAAAATGCATATGCATATGATAAAATATTAGCCATTGTGCATAAAATGGATCCTAAATATGATCCATTAATGGAATTTACCCCATTCCATAAGAAAATTGATTTTTTGATCAACAACTTCAAGGAAATCGTGGGCATTTTGATGACAATGAAGATAAACTTGGAGTTTGAATTTGGTACACAAGATCCTGATGTGAGGCCTACTGAAATGAGGCCAACATATCAACCTACAGTGAATGGCCTCTTTGTAAAAGAAAGAGAAATGATAGCAGTAATGAGGAGGAGGAAAACAAAAAAGGAAAACAAATCATGAAAGCATCAGCACAACCAGGTCAGAACGTCTGGGGGAATCAAAATCATTGATTTGGCCTCATCACCAAAGGATAACCCTTCACCACCACCATCAAAGACAAGCCCTAAGAGGAAAATGATTGAAGAGGCACAAGAGGATCTGATGGATGAAATTATTGTTACAGATCAGGATATGCAAGTTGGTATTCCTTCTCCTCCTAGGTCAGCTCGGTTGGTTTTGTCTGATATGGATGTGAAAGGATAGTGTGTGCAAGATTCTAGAATGGAGGCATGTAAGGCATTTTTGGATCATGATGCATTTTTTAAAACTCTAGTTTTCTTGGAATTAGTATGGAGAATGAGATTAGAGGAGTATCAAGACAAATGCAAAAGGAGAAAAGATTTGAGGCCTGATAAGTTAGATCAGGAGAATGATGATGAAGTGAAAGTTGAATTGATGAAATAATTTAAGAACATCACTCCTGAGGATGGGAGAAAATTAGTGACTTAGGCTGGTGTATTCACTTTTCCTGAATGAGATATAGCAGACGCAGTAGCATTTAATTCTATTCTAAAATCCAAGCATCCCATGCAGAATTTTGAGGAAGAGGTCAAGGCAGCATTGCAAGATTCTACCTTCAACGAGGAATATGAGACCCTAGCAATTTGGGCTTTGGCACCTCAAGGTAGAAATCCTAATGTTACTAACATTAGACCAAACCTAAGGGGAGGGTTAATAGTAAAGAGAGCCTCAAAAACTTCAACTAGGGAGGCTACTAACTTAGCTGTGAATGTGGCCAAATTGGCCCAAAAGATTGTTGAGAAGGAAGAAGTTGAAAAGAAGAGCTTAATGGAGAAGTACAACTTCTTAATTGGAGAGTATAGCAAGGTGCAGGAAAGGAATGTTGAGCTGCAAACTGAGGTGGATAGGTTGAAATATAGGCAAATTGGAGAGACTTCAAGTGCACCAGGTATCATGACATTGCCTTCCACATTAGGATCAGTGCATCTTGCTTCTCCAATTGTTTCTACACCAGGGTCCCACATCCAAACTCCTTCTCTCAGTCCTGCATTGGATCCAATTGAGGAAGAAGAAGAATGCTCTGTGGATCCTACCAAGAAGTAGTTGATGCACAAGATTACAAAGTTACAGGAAGCCTTAAAGGCAAGTGAGGAGGGAGCACTTGAAAAATAGGGTGAGATTGTTGACATGGATTTGAGGGACTTGAATGAAAATTTTTATGGTATATTGCCATTAGTGTATTCTTTATATTCTTTATTTTTGGATGCAATAAAGAATATTAATAGGGATTGGGAGGTAGTGTTACCCTTAGTTGATAAATGGATCCCTAGGGTCAATGATTTAGATATAATGTACAAAGCCTCAAGGTTTGATACAAATAATAGGCCCCAATCATTAAGGCCTACTCAATTATTTGTAAAGTCATTACAAGGTTTTCAAGCCTTACCAGATGATTTGAGTAGGAAAATCAAAGAATTGGTTAAGAATTTTGATGATTGGAGTGATACATCTTTACCTTATATAATTGATGCACAGGGAAATGTTAAATCACTGCAACAGTGGCAGGATAGAGCAAATGAGGTCATCAATGCACAAATCAAATTGATTTGTGATGACTCAGACTATGACTTGTTAGTGAGTTGTATGGACATGATCATAAGTACCAGCACATTTTTTGAATCTTTCAAAAGAGAAGCGAATCAGGTAGCGGTTAAGTACACACCTTATAGTGCTAAGGTGAATGAGATAGTTAGTTTTGATTGGCCGACTGATGAAGAAGACTAGAGATGGGTAATTATATACTTAACCGAGGAAGAGTAAAATAGAGCTGGATATTGACGGTTAACAACTCAGCTATTGTGGTTACAATAGATTCTGGTTTGTCCTTGGTGGCAGTTTTGGTGCAGGTTTCTTGAACTTTTGTGGATGCATCAACCATACTGAGCGAGCAAGATGAACAAGAAGATTCTTCAAGGATCAGCTGTTATAATACATTTTTGAAATATCACAAGACGGTCCAAGTGATTGATGACATGTGTACTTTTGGCCTAATGCTTGTTTTCTCCTTCATTTTCTATAAGAAGGATTTTCAAGGCTAGAAGTAAGGGTTAGAAATTTAGATAATTGTGGTCAAGTCTAGGTGAAGTTGTAGAGAAAATTGTAAACACCTGTTGGTTTAGTGAAAATGAAATTTAGGTTTTGTGTCATTCTATAGTAGGTTTTGAATTCATGGGAGTTTGATGTTTTATGACAGTACTAATAGTTGAATGGGAATGATTCATTTTGAACTCATGTCTCTCCATTGTATAAGCATATCAGAATTTTGAATAAAATGATTAAAGGTTGTTTCATTCATCTCACTATTGTGGTGTGTATTGTTGGAACTGTAAACTTTTGATAACCTCATTAACCCTTCACGCTTATTAGTTTCCCAAGAGGTTAATATTATAGACATGAAATTTCCTCATATAGCATTTTTTCACTAAGGTCCAAGTTAATTTTTTTCATATAGCCCCATAAAATTCATCTGACATTAAATATTTAACATTTGAAAAAATCGGCATAAGTTGATGCAGGTCTCACCGATAACAACATACATTTATTTAATATATCAGCAAGACATCAGAAGTGTCATACCAATGAGGATATATACCAAGAGAATGCGCGTTTAAATTTCCTATCGGCATGACGATGTGAGGTCATGTCGAGCTAAGTTTCGTTTTACCGATTGGAATAAAATAAAGTGTATCGGCCAGACTATGGTCATCGGAGTGAGATTCCAAAGTACTGCCCGAAGCGTTACTAGTCTTGCCGATAAAGCAAAAGGAAGATTTATTCGGTAAGACAATGATGTCGGGGAGAGCTCGCGGAGTCTTACCGACCCCTCAGGTCACACCGACAGAACTAGGCATATGGAGATAAAGGTTGTCGAGAAGATAATGTGCGTAGTCCCGCCGAAAAAAAAAGTGTATCGATGAGATATGTCTCAGCGGAGAGATCTAAGAGACATCATGGCGAGTATCATTCTGTCAGCAGATTAATTACTGGGTCTCAGTGACTTAAGTTGACAAAGTGAACATCTCAGTGAGACAAAGAGCTTTCAGAGTGAGGTGAAGAATCGTTGGCCCGATTCGTTAAGTCTAGGCGATAGTTTTCTTCGGTTAAGGTCATTGCAATATAAAAAGAAAAAGGAAAAATCTATCGAGGAGACTCATGATGTCATGGAAACTACAAGATGTCGTAGCGGATGGGTGAACATTGAACAGACGGATCGGCTAGAGATTTGAAATGTCTTGCCGATTTGATCCCTAATGTGATAGAGAGAATTTCAAAAAAACTTGATGCATTCATGTCTCATTGAAGACATTAATGGCGCCACGAAGCATAAAATATTTTGCAAATCAAGGTGAGTTCAATTGAAATCATTGTTTTGCAGAATTGGCATTGAAGGAGAGCAGGGGAATGAACAGAACAATTAAGGTGTTCATCTAACTCGGATTTGCAGGCAAAATACAGTAAGTTTCTCAGCCTCTGAAAGTTTGTGAATTTTGAAAATGGAAGGCACTAGTTCAAAAAAAATAAAAGGAAGAAAACCTGGGGAGGGTAACTAACCAAAGACAAAAAAGCAAAATATTGAAATGCGACTAGAGGGCACTGAGAGAAAATTGAACCAAGATCTCATAGACCAGTTGCCTAGTTCTAGACCAAAAGCAAGACATTTCACACAACTTAAGGTGGAAGTGGATAAATTGGATGAAAAATGCAAGTTCATAGGAGATGTTTGGATCCCAATCAAAGGATATGAATTGTTCAATTTCCATTATTGTTCAACAAAAAACTGCAAGGCCTTTGTGTTTTTATTCTTTACCTTCATGGTTGCACCTTACTTTACAAATGCTCACTACCCTCAAAGCGTTCCACATGGCTATCACTTGAAGCTTTTTTTTTTTTGCATCACTTCATTTTCTACCAGTCTCCGTCTGCGTGTCGCATGGCTTTCTCTGTCTGTTTGCTGAGTTGGGCACGCCTTATTCTTTATCTTGTTTGGAGTGCTCCACGTGGTTCCCTCTCAGACCTTTTCATTGGGCGTTTCTTCAACTTTATGTCGGGTTCCGTCTGAGCGACACGTGGTTGTTTTTGCTGCGCCAATTACCTTGGGAATGTCACTACCCCTTTTTGCACTCGCCTACTGCCGTGTTTCTTGCTGTGGCGTTGCATGTTCATTCCTGCTCCTACATAGTTTTTTGTTCCATATCGTGGCTTTGCTGGCATCCTCTTGGCTGATTGATTTTCTTTTTGGCGGCTCGAGGTGATATGGGCCATCGGTCTTTGCTCGCATTTTCTTTGCTCGTTGTGCATTTTCAGGCGGTGGGCTAGCCTATAATACGGTCGTGTTTCCTTTTATTTAGGTTGTTGATTAAGTTTGCAAAAAACTCCTGAGTATTGGGAAGAAGGCATTTGTAATAGCTTTGTTGAATTAAAGGACTCTAGACTGTGCCAAATAATTTGGGCCTTTCTATTTTTTTATGCGTTTAATGAGACTATTGGTTTGTGCCGCTATCTTTCTTAATTTTGTATGAATGCCTGTTCTTCAGTTTTCTATAATCTTTTATAACTCAATAAATACAGATCATGTTTACTTTAACTCTTTTGTGTTAGCTAAAGGTTATGCTAAGGTTATGCTATACTAATAAGAGGGTACTCTTGCATTGTTAGTGCTTCTGAGAAAATTAACTTAATGAACAACAATTTATTGGTTCGGGCCTTTGCATTCTGCACTGTGCTCTGATAAATTTGTTTAAGACTTTGGTGCATCACCTTTAGTGTAATTTTTTAAATTTTTGCTATCTTACTAACCTTACACTCCCCCACTAAATGAAGAGCCAGCTTTGGTAAAACCCGGAGGTCACTTGGCTAGCGCATAATGTCCCCCAATAACTAAGTTTCCCATAAGACTGTTGCAACATGCAAAATTCTGCGTCAATAATTACCATAGAAGAAATCGTTTTGAACCAGTGTGTAACCCGTGGAGGCTTAATATGGGAAAACTGGTGTGCCCTAATGTTTTCATTGATGTTGAATGGGTGAAATTGTTGGCTAGACATTATAATCCGAAAAATAAAGCTATATGTGATCTATCAGGGAATCCATTGATACATGTATCTAAGAATACGATAAGTGAGGTTTTCAGATTAGAAGGAGTATGCACTAAAAAGATAATAAGTGAGGAGATCGATAGTGAATTTAGAAGGATGGATACCATTTACAAAGTTTGGAGGTTACCTCTGCATAGAATTAGGCATCATGGCAAACCGACTCCCATGGAGGACAATGAGGGACCACCATTTCATGTGGATATTTTCGAACCCTACCTAAAGTACACTTATTTGTCACTGGGACAGGTATTGGGGATGGAGGTCCCAAAGTATATGACAGTTATACCTATGGTGATTGCTGCAGATGTTCAGTATCATAAGTCTAGGTCTTTTGATTATTCTTCACATGTATTTAAAGAGTTGGATGCAGGGTTGATAGCAATAAAGAATGGAGCCTTTGTCTTGCACCTCAGGAATTATTCACTGTTGATGCACATGGTGCTATAATTTGGATAGGAGTTAGTATTGTGGACCCAAGAGCTGATGATTTTTCAATTCGATAAGGAAGGCAAGCCATTGTCTATTCAGTTGTGGACTGTTGTTTGGGACAGCAAGTTTGCTAATTCTAATTTCTTGCATTTCGAAGAATACTTTGTGAATCCTTTGTATATATTTTATAATCATCCTTGTAATTATTCCTTATCTGATGAAATAAAGAGGTTTCTTAGGCCTAAGGATTATAATGGACCAATCAACCACAACTGGGGGGATTGGTATTGTTTATAAAATGCCACTATGATTAGGGTTTATGGTTTTGAAGATACACCTTTTATTTTGCCTAGAACAGTTCCAGATAGAATTGCATACTTAGAGATTGTTAGGAAAATGGATTTCTCCAGTGTCATGAACTTAAGTTCCTATTGGAAGCAATCTTTTATGACAAGTACATTGTGTTTTGGTGATTTTACTGTATTAGCAAAGGAGGGCTACAATTTAATTCTTGATAAGTTATTGCATTACAACATGAGAAAATTGCCATCAAGAAAAAAATTTGATCCAGAGGGATATATCCATTCTGCCAGACAAAGGATAAATTTTGGAGGGTATCAACATGTGCCCTATCGATCTGATGACATAATCAAAAAACTTGGAAGTAGAAGAAGGAAAAATGGTGATTGAGAAGCATGATCAAGAGTTGGTAGATGCTGAGTTGTTATCTTCCTTTAAAGAAGTATTGGAGGTTGATAGGCCACAAGGCCCATCCGGGAAGGTATCGAGAGTAAGGACTCAAGATTATACCTATGCTACCAGAGAGACAATTATTGAGGAAACTATGGATGTGGATACAAGACATGAAGAATATAGATATTTTATAGTGGATGATGAATTTTTGAAAACCTCATAATTCAAGACATTCTTGTACAAGCAAAAGGGAAAAGAAATAAGAGGGTTGGTTGACAATGTCACACCAGGAAATGAGGACCAGTTGTTAAAAATATTGAGGGATGAGGTGGACAAATAGATGACAAACATGACCCCTGAGAAAGGAAGAGAGATGTTAGAAAATGCTGGTGTGACGATTTTTCCAGGGTTGGATCTCAATTCTGCATTAGTTTTTGACAGTTTCCTGAAGGACAACAATGCTACACACAAGCTCAGCATAGAGAAGGTGACAGAAGTGTATACAGGATCAAGATACAATCCTCATGATGAGACATTGATGATTTGGGCTTTATATCCCCCTCACAAGAAGTAAATTTTCATTGATACTGAGAAGGAATTTGGACATGTCATGACTTTGAAGGCTGGAGAAGTTGATCCTATTGCAATTGCAGAAATTGGGATCAATATAGCAAAGTTGAATAAAGCTCAAATACAAGCATTGATCAGAGAGAGAAATGTACAAAACCAATAATGAGAGAATGTTGAGGGAGAATGAATGTTTAAAGGACTTGGTAGGTGTTGTAACAGGGCCAACAAAGATGCTCACCCAAGGTGAAATTTCATAGGAAAGGGACCATTGGGAAGGGTCAAGTGCATACTCACAAGGGAAAGTGGACACACTTACTGCAATAATCAAAAAGAGGTAGGTCATTTTAAGAACTTGGTTAAATAAAGTTTGGCGAAAACATTCACAATACGTGGATGCAATAAAAGAACATAGAAGAGTGGATGGTAAAATCCAAGAGAGAATTGAGGAGATGAAATAGGGCACTCCTAATGCTGTAGGAATTGAAAATGCTAATCATATCATGGATAAGCACAGGGAATTCTTTGAGGAATTACAAGGGGATGTGCAGGGATTGATAGAAGTTGCTAATGACAGATTGACTAAGTTCTATGATGATGAAGGAAAACTGAAAGAAGCAACTGCATGGAGAGGCGAATGTGAATCAATACTCCAAGAGATATTGAAGATAACCACTGCAAAAGACATAACGTTAGATGAAGCATGTGAGGAAAATGAATGAATGATGATGATGCAGATCGTGATCCATGATGTTTTAGGAGATGAAAATACACATAAGCGCCAAGATTATACAAAGCACATGTCTGCAGTTCATTTGTGGCTTAACAAAAATTAGTTAACGATAATCTTGTTAGCATCTTATACTTAATAATTTTTTCAAAGGACATGTCCTTTTGCAAACTAAATGTATAAATATCCGTTGTTAAGATAGAAGAAAGAGGGAGATAGAATTAGAAGAGGATAGATTGCTTTAAGTACCATATTTTCAGAATGATGGCATTCAAGGAGACTATGTTGCATGTATGAATTTTGAAGATAATGAAAGACTGTTGATTTGGTGATTTCATTTTGGTGTCAATGGTTTTACTGGATTTCTGCGATTGTTTGATTGTCTCCAATCTGATGTTTCTTGATTGTTTAAATTGAAGTATCAAGTATATGTTCAGTTTATCAGTACACATTTGTTGTTTCTCTGTGATTTGATTTATCGGGTTCTTTAATGAAGAATTAAATTCCTTTCAATCAATTACAATAATCTGGGAATGTCATTTGGATCAGTAAGAAGAATCAGATAATTAGATTTGATATTCTACCTCAAGTAGGGTTTATCAAATACATCCTTACATGTTTATCCCAATTAAAAACTCATAATTATATGTTGAACGATTAGAGAATTTGGTAGATAGAAACCACTCATCGAAGGCTTTCATTTGACTCTGTTTTACCTAATAAGGCATTGGTCTCCCTCATTTTCATTACATTAGCTTTATTCATTTCATTTGACATCTCTTAATTGAACATATTAAATCATACCTTGATATTGCATATACTATTTATACCAAATTAGGATCATATCTTTCCACTATCAAATTGCCATTTGTGGATAAGTAGGTCAAGTAGGAAACATAATTCAAAATCTGTGTCACTCATATAGGTCACTCATATATATGTAGAATGTTCAACCATATTGGTTGGCCTTGTTAGTTGGCCATGAACGTAGTTAGAGTGTGGTAGCCTCTCGTGGTTCATTCAAACCAGCATTTTTGAGACCTAACAAATTGGCAACTCTATTGGGGAAACTTGAGAGAAGTCTGGTGGTAGACAACCTTTCCATATAGAGTCATTAAAAGAGAACCACAATTAAAATTTGAAAATCGACTCCGCTGGGTAAAATAACATCTTTTCTCACTTTTAGAAAAAGGGGGTGGCGACTCTGAATGAACAAAAGCATTGAGATTGATACAATAAAATATAAATCAGAAAGGAATCAGCCTAGAGTTCAGACCATCATAGTTTCTCACAACAAGCAAGGAAGGATATCTTTGTACAAGGAAGGGGATGGTCCTAATGACAAGGGTAAACGAACTTATAAAAATGATCAAGGAAAGAAGGTATTCAATGACCTAGATCCAGCCACAAAAAAAAAAATATCAAAACCACCAATCAAAACACATAACTCATATGAGGCCTTAACAAATGAGAATAGCCCATCTAAAGAGCTTCACACTCCTGAAGAGAAGAGAAATCACTTCCACTAAATAAACCATGATAAAAATGAAGAGTTCATGGTTGAATTCAAAGCTGAGAAGAGGAGAGAATTTGAATGTGATTAGAGAGCTGCACTCTTTGAGGAAGGACTTGAGTATGATGAAACATCTGAAGAAAATCATGAACTTATGGCATGAAATGAAGAAGATACACAGTGGGAGAAAATGAGGCAACATGCAGAAAAATTAAGGGTAGAATATGAGCAACAACTTCAAGCAATGGAAGAATTAAGAAAGATGAAATTACACAAAGCTCAAATCAAAACACCAATGGTTGATTCACCCAAATATACACCCCCCATAAGAACAAAAATATGAAGCCATCAAATTCCCCACAAGCTCACTGAAATCAGCCTCGAAATCAATATTGAAACACAAATGCTCCACCACCACACCAAAATATTCAGCCACCTCCTCATCAGTAGTATGTACCCCCACAAGGTCCACAATATATGGAAAATAATAACCCACTATACCAGAATCATCATTTCCAAAATCCCCCTCCACAATGCACAACCATGATTAGACAATTTGATCTTGCTAGATTTCATATATACCCTTACCCTCTAGACAATAACTGGAGGAACCTAGTCCCTAAATTCATAGGAAGTAATGATGTTACAGCCGAGGAGCATTTGAGAAACTTTAAAGTAGTCATTCAAGACTTGGATATGCAGTATGAGGATGTTTAGATGAGATTATTTATGATGTCACTAATTGAGGATGTCAGGGACTGGTTTAACAGTCTACCAACAACATCCATTTATTCCATTCAAGTATTTCATGAATAGTTTCTTTAGCAGTATGGGAATCAGTGTGCATCATAATTTTCCTTGCACGAGTTAGTGACCATCCAAAAGCATCAAAATGAGTCAGCCTTTGATTTTAACAAAAGTTTTGTTAAATTGCATAATAAAATACCTCAGGGATCCAAGTTGGTTGATCCTACTGCATTGAGTATCTATTTGAAAGCCTTTGATCCCAAGATAGGATATGAATTAAGAAATAGAGGTCCTAGAAATCTGGCTGAGGCCCAAAAGACAACATTAACTATTGAAAATAATAGGAAAGTTGGAGGGATGTTTTCTAAAAGGGAAAACCCTAGGGTGCCCCAATATGCTCCCCCAAAGAGACAAGAGAACACATATAGGAATGAAAGACCAAGGCGGCATGACATGCCTTATAATACCAATTGGAAGGATGGGAAGCCAGTAAGTGATAGGCCAAGAAATAAAGAAACACCAAATCCATTAAAAAGGAAAGGGGCATATATGGTAGATAAGATTCCCTGGTGCTCAATCTGTTATGCACCACATTCCCCAAAGCATTGTGTAACAACTCAGTCAATATCGGAAGAAGACACTCTAGAAAATGATGATGGTGAAGACCAGAATGTCTATCTAACTTCCCACACTCTTAACTCTTTGGAGCAGGAATATGCATCTTCGGAGGAGGAAGGATATGAGTATAATGTTGATCACCAAAAATACAATATTTAAATGGCAGATCAGCATGTTTTTTCTTATCATGAAGAAAATTATACTAAGAAAAATCCCCCTGTTGCATCAAGTGAGACTAATACATGCAATATAAGGAGACCGAGTGAAGAAGAGATTAAAAGATTGACAATTGCAAAAATGGAGGAAGCTAGAAACAAATATCGTTTGAGAAACAGAACAATGAATAGAGATGAGGGTGTCCCAAGGGGGATATTTGTTAAACATAAAAAAGTATCAAATGAGACATTAAAAGGGACAAATGATAAACAAACTGAAAAAAGGGAACAGAAGGGATCTCCTAAGGAGGAAAGTAAAGAAATTCCCATTGAGAAGCAAAGGCTAGATCAAACATCCAAAAGGGAAAATGAAGAGAACAAAGGAGAATTGATAGAACCCAAAAAGGAAATCAGAACTGAAGGTACATCCTTTGATTTCATACAAGCCTTATCTCAATTGAAGATGTTTGTCCCATTAATTGAAATGATGAAGATCAAGGAATATAGGGAAGGTTCCATACAATTAATGTCCAATGGGAATCAAAATATGAACCCTGAAAATAAAGAAGTTTTTGAAATGAATAATAAAAGAAAGGAGGTAAAAATTCCAGAGGCCTGCCTAATGAACACACAATAGATTGACCCATTCTTCACCACTTTACTCATAAGCAGAAAACTAGTAAGAAATTGCATGATAGACTTAGGTGCCTCCATGAATATCATGCCAGTAGGGGTGATGAAGCAACTCGGTATGAGGATAGATGTGGAAGGAGGTAAATGCTATGCCATGGATAGTAGGCTTGTCCCGATTGTTGGAATAATGAAGAATGTGGAAGTAAGATTAGCAACTTACCCAAAAGCTACTTACACTATTGACATAACCGTAATCGACACACCTCCCCAATTTGGAATGCTTTTGTCAAGATAGTGGACTATAGCAGTAGGAGGCAATGTACAGTTTGACTTGTCATACACCACCATACCATTGAATGGAGAAGAGGTAAAATTATATAGGGAACCTAGAATGAATCAAATTGTTGAATATTCTCCTCAAGAGCCACTTAATTGTTTTTGTGATGTTGATTTGGGGAGTTTTAGAGTGGAACTATCTCAACCTGAGTTAGTAAGCGAAGATCCAATTGATCAAAATATTTTTGAAAATCAATAAGGAATATGGAAAATGTACTTCGATGGAGCCTACAACCAAGATGGAAATGGAGCTAGGATAGTTTTTATATCGCCTGATGGTTCAAATTTAAAATATTCATTTTTGTTAGCATTTGAATGTACAAACAATGTGGCAAAATATGAAGCTTTGTTGACCGGATTGAATTTAGCTATTAAACACAAGATTAAAATATTAACAGTTTTTGGAGACTCGGAACTGGTTGTGTCTCAAATCAGATTGAAATATGTATCAATAATTAAAAGGTTGAAACAGTATAGGAATGCAATATGGGATATAATTGAACTATTTGATTCTTTCTCCATTGATTGGGTGGACAGATCAAAAAATATAATGGCAGACTTCCTAGAAAATGTAGCACTAAAATAGGATGACATCACTCTAGCAGGAATATCCCAAGTTGAGTTCAAAGCAAGACTTGTTGTACCTGACAATGTATATAGTTGGTAGGTTTTTAATGATGACACTGATCTTTTGAAATTCCTTCACTGTATAGACCAGTATGAGGCTTAGGAAATTGATTTCAACGCCTTTGTGGAAGAAATAAATGGAGAACAGACAGTATTCAGAAAGAAGGTCTTACAACTTAAGACTAATAAACTTCCCAAGGGGCTGGTAGCATTGGAAAGAGTATACGATGGAAGTGATCGATCCCTTATGAAACAGACACCAGTCAAAAGGGAAGATATTGAAGAAACAAACTTAGGGACTAAAATGTCACCGAGGAAGGTATATATTGGGAAGAAGATAAGCCCTACTGTTTGAAGAATGTTGATTTCATTGTTAAGAAAATATAAACATGTGTTCGCATGGTCTTATGAGGACCTCAAGGCATATAGGGAGGATTTATTTAAGCATGAAATTCCATTGAAAATAGATGCCAAACCATTTAGACAGAAACAAAGGCCTATTAACCCCACATTGGAACCCAAAATGCAGGAAGAATTGGCCAAACTTATAGATGGAGGTATCATTAAACCTGTGAGGCATTCAACATGGGTATCAAACCTTGTTCCTGTTAGAAAGAAAAATGGAGATATCAGACTGTGTGTGGATTTCAGAAACCTGAATGTAGCATCCCTCAAGGATAACTACCCTTTGCCTAACATGGAAGCTATATTGCATAAAGTAATTGGGTGTGAGTTGTTGTCTATGATGGATGGCTTTTCTGGTTATAATCAGGTTAAAGTCAGGGAATCTGAGCAATACAAAATAGCCTTCACAACTCCATGGGGAATATATGTATATGTGAGAATGTCTTTTGGTCTCACAAATGCGGGAGCGGCCTTCCAAAGAGCTATGGAATTAGAATTTGCGATTTGATTAATGCTATAATGGTGGTGTATTAGGATGACCTTACTGCTTACTCAAAAAGAGCTGAAGATCATATAGAACATCTTGAAAAAATATTCATTAAAGCTTTAGAATATGGCATTAGTTTGAACCCTAAGAAATGTCATTTTGTTGTTATAGAGGGAAAACTCTTAGGACACATTGTGTCAAAAGAGGGAGTTAGAATAGATCCTGAGAGACTTGAGGCTATAGATAAGGTCCTTGTCCCTAAAACTATAAAAGCCATCCAATCATTTTTTGGGCAGATTAACTTTGTTAGGAGGTTTGTGTCCAACTTTGCTGAAATTATCAAGCCCATATCAAAAATGTTGAGGAAAGGACAAAAAATTGAATGGACTCCAGAAGCATTAGAAGCCTTTGTATCCATCAAAAGAGCCATTAAGGAATCCCATGTCCTCAAATATCTTGATTTCACAAAACATTTTCAAATATTTTCATTCGCTTCCTTGCACATAATAGTTGTTGTTATGTTACAAAAAAATGAGGATGGTCATGAGCAACCTATGTCCTTTTTTAGTAAATATTTGCAGGGATCGGAGTTGAAGTATGACATAATGGAAAAACAAGCCTTTGCACTAGTAAAGGCCACAAAATCCTTTAGATCATATCTTGTTGGAGCCAAATTTATTGCTTATGTCCCTCACGTAGCAGTCAAGGACATTTTGACACAGTTAGAAGTAACAGGGAGGAGGTGCAAGTGGATTAACAAAATTCAGGAATTTGATATGGAAATACAAATTACTAAATTGGTAAGAGGCCAAGGATTGGTCAAGTTAATGGCAGAAGCAAACATTGAGGCAAATCAAATTTTCAATGTAGAAGAAGAAGGAAATGAAATTTCAACCATTGAGCATACACCTTGGTATAAAAACATCATGTATTACCTCAAAAACACCAAGTGCCCTAGAGGATTTAATGATAACCAAAAAAAACCTTGAAACTACAGGCCTCTAAGTATGTGTTCATAGAAGGTGATTTATTTTGGAAAAACAGAGATGGAATGTTGTTGTTGTGTTTAGATGAGTTACAAATTGATCATGTTCTAAAAGAAATGCATGAAAGGGTCTGTGGAGGCCATTATTCCACAAAGACAACTGCACATAAAATCCTCAGGGCAGGTTATTACTAGCCAAAATTTTTTAATGATTCATTTTCATATGTAAGGAAATGTGAAGCATGTCAAAAAAATTTAGGCAAAATGAAATATCAGGGAGCTTTACCACTTAGACCTATGTAGGTTGAAGCCCCTTTTCATCGGTGGGGGATTGATTTCATTGGGGAGATATAAGAGAAATCAAGTGGAGGACATAGGTGGATACTAGTGGCCACTGATTACTTCACCAAATGGGTGGAAGCAATTCCAACCAAGCAAGCAACAAGTGAAGTTGTGATAAAAAATTTGATGGACAACATTATTACTAGGTTTGGTATGCCACTAAGATTGATCACAGACAATGGGATGTGTTTCAAATCAGATGAGTTTGAAACCTTTGGCAGTATGCATGGTATTGTTATCTCTTATTCTGCCCCTTACCATCCACAAGCTAATGGCTAGGCAAAGTCCAGTAACAAAATTCTTCTAAAGATCATTAGGAGAATGTTGGGTAGAAACAAGAAGATATGGGATTCAAAATTGAAATTGGTTGTATGGGCTGATAGGATCACTATCAAAAAAGCAATTGGAAAATCCCCATATGAACTAGTATATGGAACACAAGCCAGAATGCCTTTACAAAATCTATTACCAGTTTATAAATTTATTCTTAAGGAAGACATGGAGATTCCTGAACCAATGGAAGAGAGAATGGAACAATTAGCAGATTTTGATGAAGTGAGAAGATTATCCCAAAACCAGAACATGAAGTTGCAAACACAAATGAAGTATTAGTTTGACAAAAAGGAAAATAATAGAAAATTTGAAAAGGATGATCTAGTATTGATGTGGAATGCTAGGTGTCAGGAGAAAGGAAAACATGGAAAACTTGAGGCCTTGTGGTTAGGACCTTTTGTTGTTGTTGTCAAGTGAGGAGAGGATTCATATTATTTGCAAAATATGAGTGGTGAAGAGCAGGAATTGCCTGTACATGGGCAATTTCTGAAGAACTTTTTCTCTTAAAATTACAGAGGATCAGGGGTTGCCAGTGCATGGACAACTCTTGAAAAAACTTCTCATAAAATTATCATGCACAGTAGTATAGGAAGTGAAGGATACAGGAAATTGCTAGTACATGGACAATCCTGGAATCCCTTATTTGATATTTTCTCCATGTACAGTAGTTTAGGATCATGTTCATCTCCACTTGCTTTCATCCATAATGTTTGGTTTACTCACCCAGAGATCTAGATCCTTGCAATGATCTCACAATCATTCATCCCCAGACGGAGCCACTGTTGGAACTCTAAAATTTTGATAACCTCATTAACCCTTCATGCTTATTAGTTTCCCAAGAGGTTCATATTACAGACATGAAATTTCCTCATATAGTATTTTTTCACCAAGGTCCAAGTTAAATTTTGTCATATAGCCCCATAAAATTCATTTGACATTAAATCTTTAACATTTGAAAATATCGGCATAAGTTGATGTAGGTCTCATTGATAACAACATACATTTCTTCAATATATTGGCAAGACATCAAAAGTGTCATACCGATGAGGATATATACCAAGAGAATGTGGGTTTACATTTCCTATCAGCAAGACAAAAGGTATCGACATGATGATGTGAGGTCATGTTGAGATAAGTTGCTTTTTACCAATTGGAATAAAATAAAGTGTATCGACCAGACTGTGGTCATCAGAGTGAGATTCCAATGTAATGCCTGAAGTGTTACTGGTCTTTCCGATAAAGCAAAAGGAAGATTCATTTGGTAAGACAATGATGTCGGGGAGAGTTTGGGGAGTCTTACTGACCCCTCGGGTCACACCGACAGAACTAGGCATACGGAGATAAAGGTTGTCAAGAAGACAATGTGCGTGGTCTCGCCAAAGAAAAAAGTGTATCGGTGAGATATGTCTCAGCAGAGAGATCTAAGAGACATCATGGCGAGTATCATTCTGTCAGCAGAACAATTACTGGCTCTTGGCGACTTAAATTGACAAAGTGAACATCTCGGTGAGACAAAGAGCTTTCAAAGTGAGGTGAAGAATCATTGGCCCGATTCATTAAGTGTTGGTGATAGTTTACTTCGATGAAGGTCATGGCGATATAGAAATAAAAAGGAAAAAACTATCGGGGAGACTTGTGATGTCGGGGAAAATACAAGACATCTTAGCAGATGGGTGAACGTTGAACAGATGGATCGATCAGAGATTTGAAATTTCTTGCCAATTTGATCCCTGATGTGACAGTGAGAATTTCAAAAAAACTTGTTGCATTCATGTCTTAGTGAAAACATTAATGGCGCCATGAAGCATAAAATATTTTGCAAATCAAGGTGAGCTCAATTGAAATCATTGTTCCATAGAATTGCCAATGAAGGAGAGCAAGGGAATGAACAGAACAATTAAGGCGTTCGTCTAACTCAGATTTGTATGAAAAATACAGTAAGTTTCTCAACCTCTGAAAGTTTGTGAATTTTGAAAATGGAAGGCACTAGTTCAGAAAAAATAAAAGGAAGAAAACCTCGGGAGGGTAATCAACCAAAGACAAAACAGCAAAAAACTGAAACGCGACTAGAGGGCACTGAGAGAAAATTGAACCAAGATCTCATAGACCACTTGCCTAGTTATGGACCTAAAGCAAGATGTTACGCACAAATTAAGTTGAAAGTGGACAAATTGGATGACAAATGCAAGTTCATAGGAGATGTTTGGACCCCAATCAGAGGATACGAATTGTTCAATTTCCATTACCATAGAAGAAATCATTTCGACCTAGTGTGTAACCTATGGAGGCTTAATCTGGGAAAACTGGTGTGCCCTAATTTTTTCTTTGATGTCAAATTGGTGAAATTGTTGGCTAGACATTATAATCTGAAAAATAAAGCTATATGTGATCTATCAAGGAATCCATTGATACATGTATCTGAGAATGCGATAAGTGAGGTTTTCAGATTAGGAGTATGTAGTGAAAAGATAATAAGTGAGGAGCTCGATAGTGAATTCAGAAGGATGGATAACATTTACAAAGGCTGTAGGTTACCTCTGCATAGAATTAGGTGTCATGGATAACCGACTCCCATGGAGGATAGTGAGGAACCACCATTTCATGTGGATATTTTTGAACCCTACCTAAATTACACTTATTTGTCACTGGGACAGGTATTGGGGATGGAGGTCCCAGATTATATGACATTTATACCTATGGTGATTGTTGCAGATGTTTAGTATCATAATTCCAGGTCTTTTGATTATGCTTCACATGTATTTAAAGAGTTGGATGCAGGGTTGATAGCAATAAAGAATGGAGCCTTTGTCCTGCACCTCAGGAATTATTCACTGTTGATGCACTTGGTGCTATATTTTGGATAGGAGTTAGGATTGTGGCCCTAGGAGCTGAGGATTTTTCAATTTGATAAGGAAGGCAAGCCATTGTCTATTCAGTTGTGGACTCTTGTTTGGGACAGCAGGTTTGCTAATTCTAATTTCTTGCATTTCGAAGAATACTTTGTGAAGCCTTTGTATAAATTTTATAATCATCCTTGTGATTATTCCTTATCTGATGAAATAAAAAGGTTTCTCAGGCCTAAGGATTATAATGGACCAATCAACCACAACTAGGGGGATTGGTATTTTTTAGAAATTTCCACTATGATTAGGGTTTATGGTTTTGAAGATACACCTTTTATTTTGCCTAGAACAGTTCCAGATAGAATTGCATACTTAGATATTGTTAGGCAATTGGATTTCTCTAGTGTCATGAACTTAGGTTTCTATGGGAAGCAAGACTTTATGCCAAGTACACTATGTTTTGGTGATTTTACTATGTTAGCAAAGGAGGGCTACAATTTAATTCTTGATAAGTTATTGCATTACAACATGAGAAAAGTGCCATCAAGAAAAAACTTTGATCCAAAGGGATATATCCATTCTTCCAGACAAAGGATAAATTTTGGAGGGTATCATCATGTGCCCTATCAATCTGATGACATAATCAGAAACTTGGAAGCAGAAGAAGCAGAAATGGTGATTGAGAAGCATGATCAAGAGTTGGTAGATGCTGAGTTGTTATCTTCCTTTAAAGAAGTATTGGAGGCTGATAGGCCACAAGGGCCATCTGGGAAGGTATCGAGGGTAAGGAATCAGGATTATACCTATGTTGCTAGAGAGACAAATATTGAGGAAACTATGGATGTGGATACAAGACATGAAGAATATAGATCTTTTATAGTAGATGATGAATTTGTGAAAACCTCAAAATTCAAGACATTCTTGTACAAGCAAAAGGGGAAATAAATAAGAGGGTTGGTTGACAATGTCACACCAAGAAATGAGGACCAGCTGTCAAAAATGTAGAGGGATGAGGTGGACAAATAGATGACAAACATGACCCCTGAGAAAGGAAGAGAGATATTAGAAAAGGCTGGTGTCATGATTTTTCCATGGTTGTATCTCAATTCTGCATTAGTTTTTGATAGTTTCCTAAAGGACAACAATGCTACACACAAGCTCAGCATAGAGAAGGTGACAGAAGTGTATACAAGATCAATATACAATCCTCATGATGAGACATTGATTATTTGGGCTTTATATCCCCCTCGCAAGAAGTAAATTTTCATTGATACTGAGAAGGCATTTGGACATGTCATGACTTTGAAGGTTGGAGAAATTGATCGTGTTGCAATTGCAAAAATTGGGATCAATATAGCAAAGTTGAATAAAGCTTGGATACAACCATTGATCAGAGAGAGAAATGTACAAAACCAATAATGAGAGAATGTTGAGGGAGAATGAACGTTTAAAGGACTTGGTAGGTGTTGTAACAGGGCCAACAAAGATGCTCACCCAAGGTGAAATTTCATAGGAAAGGGACCATTGGGAAGGGTCAAGTGCATACTCACAAGGGAAAGTGGACACACTTACTACAATAATCAAAAAGAGGCAGGTCATTTTAAGCACTTGGTTAAACAAACTTTGGGGAAAATATTCACAATATGTGGATGCAATAAAAGAACATAGAAGAGTGGACGATAGAATCCAAGAGAGAATTGAGGAGATGAAATAGGGCACTCCTAATGCTATAGGAATTGAAAATGCTAATCGTATCATGGATAAGCATAGGGAATTCTTTGAGGAATTACAAGGGGATGTGCAAGGATTGATAGAAGTTGCTAATGACAAATTGACTAAGTTCTGTGATGATGAAGGAAAAATGAAAGAAGCAACTGCATGGAGAGGCGAATGTGAATCAATACTCCAAGAGATATTGAAGATAACCACTGCAAAAGACATAATTTTAGATGAAGCATGTGAGGAAAACGAACGAATGATGATGATGGAGATCGTGATCCGCAATGTTTTAGGAGATGCAAATACACATAAGCGCCAAGATTATACAGAGCACATGTCTGCAGTTCATTTGTAGCTTAACAGAAATTAGTTAATGATAATCATGTGAGCATCTTATACTTAATAATTTTTTGAAAGGACATGTCCTTCTGCAAACTAAATGTATAAATATCCGTTGTTAAGATAGAAGAAAGTGGGAGATAGAATTAGAAGAGGATAGATTGTTTCAAGTACCATATTTTCAGAATGATGGCATTCAAGGAGACTATGTTGCATGTATAAATTTCGAGGAAGATAATGAAAGACTATTAATTTGGTGATTTCATTCTGGTGTCAATGGTTTGTTGGATTTCTGCGATTGTTTGATTGTCTCCAATCTGATGTTTCTTTATTGTTTAAATTGAAGTATCAAGTATATGTTCGGTTTATCAGTACACATTTATTGTTTCTGTGTGATTTTATTTATTGGGTTCTTTAATGAAGAATTAAATTCCTTTCAATCAATTACAATAATCTGGGAATGTCATTTGGATCAGTAAGAAGAATCAGATAATTAGATTTGATATTCTGCCTCAAGTAGGGTTTATCAATTACATCCTTGCATGTTTATGCCTATTAAAAACTCATAATTGTATGTCAAATGATTAGAGAATTTGGTAGATAGAAACCACTCATCGAAGGCTTTCATTTGACTCTGTTTTACCCAATAAAGCACTGGTCTCCCTCATTTTCATTACATTAGCTTTATTCATTTCAATTGACATCTCTTAATTGAACATATTAAATCATACCTTGATATTGCATATACTATTTAGACCAAATTAGGATCATATCTTTCCACTATCAAATTGCCATTTGTGGATAAGTAGGTCAAGTAGGAAACATAATTCAAAATCTATGTCAATCATATAGGTGCACCCGCCTAGGTTTAGCAGAGCCTTAAGAGTAGAAGGTTAAACCATATTGGTTGGCCTTGTTAGTTGGCCATCAATGTAGTGAGAGTGTGGCAGCCTCTCGTGGTTCATTCAAACCAGTGGTTTTGAGACCTAACATGTATGATTCTGATTTTATCTTTAATTCAAGGAATTAATTAAAGTTCTTGAATGGGGTTATAGGTGGATATGTTTATATAAGGATTTGATAAGTAGTATTGGGTTAGAATACAAATTGGTGGTATTGTAAGGAAATATTATCAGAGATCTTACATGTTATGTGTCAAATCTGTCATAAACCCTTAAATGCTTATGAATTTGACTCCTCCAATGGTATATGGCACTAGTCTAAGTTGTGCTTATTAGTGAGGTTCAGTATTTATTTGTCTTTGCTTAGAGCTTGCTGAAAATTGCAAATCTATGACTGTCTTATACTATGAAACTTTGTTGTAGTTATCTCATGCTCCAAGTAGTTGATATTATTGATGAACAACCAATTATATGCAGTATTTTCCTATTGTGTTGAGCTCTTAAATGAGATTATTTGTTATTGATTAATTTTATTTATAATTTTGGTGCAGAGGTTGTAAAAACATTAAGGGATCACCCTCCTAGGTCTTGCAAAGCCCAAAGTGTAGAAGGTTGTTAAAACCCTCGTCAGTTGGTCTAGGTCCTTCGATTTTCCCTTCATTGGAATTGTAAATTCCATATGTAGATTAGAAGATCAACCTAGTTACAGTAAAAACAACCAACATGATCTTTGCTCTCGGATTTGTATTTAGCACAATTAGCATAAAAGAACCTAAAAAATACAAATAGAATTTTCCTATGTGATCTGAGATGATAAATGAAGGAGATGATGGTTGTATTTATAGATGTTTGATGGCATTGATCAATGGTCAAGATCAAAATATTGACTGAGAATCTATCAATGGTTGAGAATTGATGAAAGGAATTGAGGGTCAATTAAATGGCTACATGATTTTAGTTAATTGATTGCATAATTCAGTTAAGAAGATTGATTGGTTCGTTACTTTAGACTAATGGTTAGTGGACTGCATTGATTGCTCAAAGGACTCGAAGTGAATGGGAATGAAGTGGAATTTTTTTATGAGTGGACTGAGAGTAAATCTCAGTTAACATGTGAGGTGGAAATTGCATGAATATTTAACAATTAAAAAATTGAATTATTTTTAAATGTACAACATTGAATTTAATAAATAAAATAAATCATTTTATTTACTTTTGAAGGAGGATAATGTTGAGATAAATGAATCAATTAAATAATTTAGTAAATTATTTAATTTAGGATATGGGAAATGGATAATTAATTAAATAATAATGAATTATTTAATTAAACTTTAGAATAGAAGAATAATTAATAAATTACTGAAATAACCTTAATTATTTAATTAATATAGGGGAATAGATAATATGAATTTAATCAAATAATATAAAATCATTCAATTATCAAGATGAAGTGAAAATGGCCATTAATTTAATCATTTAGTCAGAATTAGGTGTCTACATTTTGCCCCTCTTTGAGATAATGTGTTTTTATAGCGTTGTTCCAAAGAAAGTGAATGCATACCCCAGTTTACCTTGACAAAATGAATAAATGAATGAGACAAAGACATGAAGAAGTGAATTTAGGATGCCCCCTTGATAGTTTGATAGAAAAATGAAATTTTGAAGGTTAAACACTCAAAAAGAAGAATAAAGATGTTATTTATTTGAAGGAAAACTAGATTGACCGTAATATGAAATATTTGGAATTAGAAGAAGGTATGGTGAGAGATAATGATATGATAGTGAATATTGATCGATGGCACACTTTGGAATGATAGAGTGATTAGATGGATAGAGATGGATTGATACAGATTTTGTTTTCTATTGTGTGCTCATTTTTATCATCATAGAGTGTTTTATTATGTGGAAAGTGGATGTTTGCACATGAAGGAATGAGTTGCTATAGTGGCATTTTTTTTTTCCTAAAGTTTTTTATAAGAGACAAGTGGATAAATGTACACCAAGTTGAGACAAACCTTTGTGACTTCAGTATTATTTTTCTAGACAAAGACACAACAAACAAGGATTGTTCTTAAACATACTAAACATGATAGAAACTTGTTGGAACATATAAGGAAACATAGCTTAATAGCATGATAAACCTAATGCATAAAGGTAATTCATGACCTTATAAAGATAGGGTTATTTTTTAATGCTTGAATCTAGTCCAATACACACAAGGAAATATGCCTATCATAGCAACATTTTAAAAACATTCCACAAACATGGAATATTAAAGCAATGGTATTGCTTCGTTCTATTGAAAAAGACAACTGAGAGTGGGGGGTGAATCAATTGTAGAAATTTTTAATCTTTAAAACATCCACTAGAACTTAGATCAATCACAAATCATTTTCTTTGCTAAAATGATTAAACATTAAGTGCAAAGTCAAAAACTAAAAGGCAACACACATACATAATAACACTAGATTTATGTGGAAAACCCAATAAGAGAAAAACCATGGTGAGGATTAGCTCACAATATAAATAATATCAAAACTTATTACAAAGGCTCACTACTAGAGAAGGCTTGCTGCCAAAATAGGACTAACTATCCAAATCAGGACTCACTGTCCAACAAGGGTTAATGACCTAGAGGGCTCACTGACACAGAGATACAAAGAAGATAGAAGAGATATATTATAGAGAGAACACTATCTCAATGCAATAGAGATTTCCACCACAATTTTCTCAAACACATGTAGACATACATGAATGATAGAGTACACCTTCAGCTCACCGCATCTTAACATTTAGAATTCGGATTGATCTGCCACACTCGCATCACATACACACTATTTTTCATCTATATTGCTCTACTTATTTTCACTTCTCTTTGTACATCTTTCACCAATAACTCATCTTGCATTTATACTATCTTCAAATTTGAAAACATATCCAAAGTTGGCCATCCATCATTTAAATTCAAATTAGGTGAGATGCCAAAACATTCTAGGGTGGAATTAGAATGAGGTAAACCCAAACACATGCTTGATGAGGACCCAAATAAGTCCCAACATGCTTCATGAACTTTAAAATAGTGTTTAACTCAAGGTTGGCCAAACCAGTGTAAAACATATAGACCAATTAAGCACATGCAAAACTTAACATGATCCAATCCTTCTAGACACCAAAATTGTCTTCAACATGATCAAAACAGCTTAACTCTAGAACCACAAGTCATAAGACTCAACCAAAAATAAATCTGGAGCAATGTAACATTTCTCTTGAACCTCGGCTAGATACACAAAAAACCATAGTTCACAACTGGTGAACATAACTCACACTGTACAATGAATCACAAGCCCAAAATATGGATATAGCAGCTTCCAACAACCATGATCAACATATCTAAACAAAAAAAACATAAGAGAAAGACCCAGAGCAACCACTAAACACCTGCAACCTTTCTTCATTATAATTTCCTCAATATCATTGACACATACAACCAATAATTTGCATCCATGACATCAATGACAATAGCAACCAGTTGATAACCAATTCACCAGTTGAAATTAATGATAACACCTTCATTCTTGCAACGATCTCCCCCTTTGTCATTAATGGCAACATATGATGTGAAAAACCATCAAATACTACACACTAGCTCTGAACACACTTTTCATGATTTTACTTTTTGTTTCTCCCAACCATCAAAGACAACACACTAGCTCTAAACACACTTTTCATGATTTTACTTTTTGTTTCTCCCAACCATCAAAGACAACACACTAGCTCTGAACACATTTTTTATGATTTTACTTTTGTTTCTCCCCCTTAGTAGATAATTATTTTTTCACATCTTCCTCATTCATCATCTCCCCCTTTGACATCAATGCAAAGGTAAAGTATATTTTACATTGATTTCCCATTTGACATTAAGAATAGAACACTCTTTCGATGACAATGCATGACACTACCTACTCCCCTTGAGAGGTAGCCACCAAAACATCAGTCCAAAAGAAATATAGATCCATAGACCCACTATATTTATGCATCTCCATATGAATCTAGTTCAAAAGGGGAGGGTTAATCACCCCTAACTTCTCTCAGAGATACTCAAAAGTATCTTTAGGAAGAACCTTTGTAGATATATCAGCAATTTGATCCTTCGTAGGTACATACTCAAGATTTACTTCATTCTCCACAACCTTATTTCTCAAGAATTGATACCTGATAGATATAATCTTTTTCCTTGAGTGCATTATTGGATTCTTTCAAATGTTAATTACACTTGTATTATCATAGAAGATAAAATAAGATCATCATACATTACTTTGATATCTTTCAATGTGTGTTTCATCTATAAAACTTGTGTACAACAAGATGTAGCAGCAATTTACTCAACTTCAACACTAGATAAGGAAACTAAATCTTGTTTCTTACTCAACCATTCCACCAATCTGCAACCAAGAAATAATGCACCATTACTTGTACTCTTTATGTCATCTACACATCCATCCCAATATGCATATGTATAATAACTTAGTGTAAAGTCAATATACCTAGGATACCATAAGCCATAATTTGGAGTGTCATTCAAGTATCTAAATATTATGATAATTGTAGAAACATGTGTTTCTTTAGGATCTTCTTGAAATCTAGCCACAAGATAGACTGCATGCATAATATCTGGTCTAGTAGTAGTCAAATACAACAGTCCACCAACCATAGATCTATATTTTCTCTGATCAGCCTTAGGTGAATCATCATCTTTACCTAATTTGCAACCAATCACCATAGGAGCGCATACCGGTTTGGAACCATCTATCCAAAACTATTTCAACATCTCTCTCTCATACTTTGATTGTGAAATAAAAAACCCTTTCTCTGTTTAATTAATTTTTAGCCCAAGAGATAAATTCATCTCATCAAACATGGACATCTCAAATTCTTTTTGCATTCCTTCCACAAACATCTTACACATAGTTTCATTTCCTTCAAAGATAATTTCATCAACATATACATCCACAATCAATATTTTGTCATTTTCAATTTCAAAATACAGATTACTATCGATTGTACCTTTCTTGAAGCCTTGTTGAATCAAATACCTATCTAACCTTGCATACCAAGCTATAGGAGCTTGATTCAATCTGTATAAATCTTTCTTCAATCTGCAAACCATATCCAGTTGATCTAACAACTAAAATCCTTTTGGTTTTTCCATGTAGACCTCCTCTTCTAGCTCACAATTAAAAAATGTAGACTTAACATCCATCGGATAGACCTTGAAATATTTATGAGCAACAAATGCTAAGAACATCTTGATAGCTTCCATTATTTTCACCAAAGAAAAATTATCCTAAACATCTATGCCTTCTACTTGTGAGTATCCCTTACACACAAGCCTTTCTTTATTTATAACCACTTCTCCATTCTAATTCAAATTGTTTCTGAATACCCACTTTGATCCAATTATGTTTTTATTTGTCGGTCTAGGGACCAATTCCCAAGTTTGATTCTTTGTAATATGCATAGGTTCTTCTTTCATAGCTTCCATCCAATTCTCATCTTTTCATGCTTCACTTATAGTATTTGGTTCAATCTCATAAATTAAACATAGATTTATCTCACCAACAATAGCTCTACTTCTTGTCAATACTCCTTTTGTCTTGTCTCCAATGATCTATCTTTCTGAATGAATCTTTTGCACATATTTAGGTTTCTTAGGGGATAACACCAAAGCTTCTTCTTCTTCTTCATTATGCTTCTCTTGCTCATACTTCTCTTTTTCTTCCACAACTTCTTCAATCCTTGTGCAATCAAGTTCATCAAATACATATCCATCAACTTCAATTGAATTCTTCATTTCTTCATCAACCTTGACATTTGTGCTTTATGTAATCTTTCTTAGTATTTTATTGAAACATTTGTAATATTTTCTTCTAGTATAATATCCAAGAAAAATACCTTCATCCCTTCTATCATCAAACTTCCCTAAATTTTCTTCATACCATCTAATATAACATTTTCTTCCAAATACCTTGAATTACTAAATAGTAGGAATTTTTCCAAACCATAGCTCGTAGGGGGTCTTAGTATTGTTTTCTCTTGCTTGAACTCAATTGAATACATAAACATTAGTGTGACTAGCTTCTCTCCAGTAAACTTCTGATAGACCAGCCTTAGTAATCATTTATGTAGCAACTTCTTGAATTGTTTTGTTCTTCCTTTCAACAACTCTATTTTGTTGAGGATTTCTTGGAGCAGATAACTATATTTTTATTCCATGAACTTCACAAAACATATTAAACTCTTGGGAGGTGAATTCACCACCTCTGTCAGACCTTAATCATTTTATCCTCAAATTTACTTAATTCTCAACCATAGCTTTGAATGTCTTGAATCTATCTAATGCATCAATTTTTTCTCTAAGAAATGTAACCCATGTATACCTAGAGTAATCATAAATCAAAAGAATAAAGTACCTTTCACCTTCTATACTTCTCACTCTTGTAGGACCATAGAGATCTATATGAATGAAATCTAGTAGTGCGGTAGTAGATTGTTCCTTTGATCTGAAGTTATTTCTTGCTTGCTTTACAAACTGACAATTCCTACAAATAGAATTAGCAAGCTTTGTAATCCTTGGTAAATCTCTCATGACCTATATTGAACTAATCCTTTCCATATTATCAAAATTCATATGACACATTCTCTGATGCCATAACCAATTGTCATTAATATGAGTCATAAAGCAACGCCCATCAACACCCTTACATTCATATATATTTCCTTCAGATTTCTTTCCTGCAGCAATCACTGTTTTGAAGCCTTTCCTTATTTCACATCTTTTATCCTTAAATACAATATTATATCCTTTACTACACATCTTTCCAACACTCAAAATATTATGCCTTAATCCCTTAACATAGTAGACATCATTAGTATTATGTTTTCCATCAAAACTTACTAAACATATCCCACAAATATTAGCACGAGTATCATCTCCAAACATAACTAAGCCTCCATCATATTTTTCAAGTTTAAAAAACTTACTCTTATCACCGGCCATGTGATGTGAATGACCACTATCAACAACCCAATAGTTCTTTTTTTGTTTAGCTTGCAGGGCAAAGATTATAGTACCTTCACTTTTCTCCTTCTCTAGAGGGAATTCCTTCACCTATTTTTTAGAATTAGTAGAAGTAGGTTCATCTTTTATAGCCAAGAACAAGAATTTATTGTCATCAGGATCTCCATAATCAAATTCCTCATTAAAAGTACTAGCATCCTCATTCACATAATATGCTCTATTGATCTTCTTACCTTTTTTTTATTTGTTAAATATTTGTTTATTCCTCTTAGCTCTTTTCGGACATCTCGAAGCATAATGACCTATTCCTCCACAACTAAAGAATTTAAAATGTAACTTACCTTCATACTTACCATATCCTTTCTCATCCTTCTCAAAAATTTATCTTCTACTTCATCAAGATTTTTTTCATCCGAACCTTCAACTCTTGTAGCCTTAAAAGAATTTTTTTATCTGGATCCATTTCTCAAATTTGACTTTCTCATCCCATAAGATGCCAGAGTTACCAATAAATGATCTTTAGTGTAAGTCTTGTAGTCTATATGTTCCTCAATAGCACATACCTTTCCATTGTATGCATCAAGGAGAGTTCTAAGAATCTTCTTTACAATCCTGGATTCACCTATTGTAGCACCAAGTCCTCACATTCTAGCTACTAATTCATCCAATCTTTGTACATAGGATTTAACATTCTCATCTTCAAACATATGCAGGATCTCAAACTATGTCTCCAAGTTTTGGAAATTTTCTTCTTTGACCCTTTCATCTCCTTCGTGCACCTTTTCTAAAGCATCCCAGACTTCTTTAGCATTCTTCGTATTTTGAACTTTAATCAACTCAAAATGTGCAAGACTATTCTTCAAAATGAACTTTGCCTTATTGTTCACTTCATGTGACTTGATTTCATCAGTTGTACTTGGACCATTAGCAGGAGGAGTGTAAATAGTCTTGTAAGCTTTCTCAACATCATATCCACAATACTCTAGATATTCTTCCATTAGTATTTTCCAAATAGCATAATTAGTTCCATTGAACTTTGGATACTCAAAAGTGATCTTTCCATCCATCCTAGACCTTCCTTAAGTGATTAATCTCTTCTCCAAGGAACCAAGATCTGATACCAATTGTTGAACAAGACAACTGAGAGGGGGGTGAATCGGTTGTATCAAATTTTAATCTTTAAAACATCCACTGGAACTTAGATCAATCACAAATATTTTACTTTACTAAAATGATTAAATATTAAGTGCAAAGGTGGAATTTGAAAGGCAACACACATACGCAATAGGGTATGTGCAGGATCATGATGGGCCAAAAAGTGGCAATATGATGGGTATGTGGCTGACGACTTTTTTTTTACCCAAAATTGATGAAACGAAAAGGGTTTTTAAAGGAGATTCTCAGCTTTCCACCAATATAAATTATGCTTTACTTTGAATTTAATAAATTATTTTATTCATTTTCTATTGAATTACGACTAATGTCCTAATTTTTAGGCTGATTGAAAAACATCTATAGCTTTCAAACGGTATCATATTTTTTGAATCCAAAACATGCGTCACATTCTATGCTTCGCATACTATAAGATTAAAAAATTAAAAAATGAATTTCATGAAGTTTTGACCAAGTTAAGGGGTCAGACATACAAGTCTTTATATTTTTTAAAATTTGTCATCAAAAATTTATAATTAATTATTTACTTTGAAAAAAAATATAAAAAATATGCATCACATCGGGACATGAGTCATCTACTTACATCTAAAATATTATAATAAAATATTATCATTTTAATGTGGTTAAGGTGGTCAGACAGACACCTACTTCTTATTTTTTCTCTGAAATTTAAGTACTATTGTATTGAAATTTCAAATTTTCACCAAATAGATTTTATTTTTTTGTAAATAAACTTAGTAATTTAGAAACTACATTCAATTTGCTACAAATTCTATTATTACATATTTTTGAAATAATATAGATAACTTATTCAAATTTTTATGTCAAGTTGCCTAACTCTGATTTTTTTGAATTTTTTGCCACTTAAGGGCCTATTTTTTCCATGATGATCTTGCACTTACCTAATAACAATAATGGAAAAAACATAGTGAGGATTAGCTCATAATATAAAGAATATCAAAACCGATTACAAAGGCTCTGCCAAAATATGACTAATTATTTGGATCAGGACTCACTGTCCAACAAGGGTTAACCACTCGAAGGGCTCACTTCCATATAGATACAAAGAAGATAGAAGAGATATATTACAGAGAGAACAAAATCTCAATACAATAGAGGATTTTACCATAATTCTCTCAAACACTTGCAAACATACATGAATGATAGAGTACACCTTCAGCTCACTGCATCCAAAAACTCAACATTTAGAATTCACACTGATCTACCACACTTGCATCACATACACACTATTTCACATCTATCTTTCTCTATTTCTTTTCACTTATCTCTTTGTACATATTTCACCCATAACTCATCCTATATTTATAACATATTCAACTTTGAAAACATACCCAAAGTTGACCATCCATCATTTAAATTCAAATTAAGTTGGCACCAAAACATTCTAGGGTGGAATTAAAATGAGGGCAACCCAAAGACACACTTGATGAGGATCAAAATAAGTCCCAAAACGCTTCATGAACTTTAAAAGTAGTGTTTAACACAAGGTCGGCCAAACCAGTGTAAAACACATAAAACAAATAAACACATGCAACCATTTCAATCCTTCCAGACACCAAAATTATCTTCAACATGATCAAAATAACTTAACTCTAGAACCGCAATTCATAAGACTCAACCAAAAAGAAATCTAGAGCAACAACATTTCTCCTGAACCTCAGCCAGATACATAGAAAACCATAGTGGTAGAGCTTCTAAAATTTTGCAAAATTTTGAGCTAGTTCTTTTCTTTTTCATGATTTATTCCCTTTGTGCCCAAGGGTATGGTTTAGAGTTTTGGTTTAGAAAGCCTCATTTCAAATTTTATGGTCTTAAACCCTTGGGAATTCTAATCCTTTCTTGACTTTTTACACCCAGTACTAGTCATTTGAGTTACAACCTGATCCATCATGAACATATTTTTATTGGCCCCTTAGTCTAGGTCTATTTGTCACTGAATACACTTCTATCATTTTAATAATTCCTATGGTCAAGTGAAATATTTCATGCTAAATGACTTATGTCTTAATTCATTAATCCCCAAGGGTCTTTGCCCCATTGACCTAGTCAGGTCCCCTTTGTTAAAACTAACCTATATTGCATGTGCAAGTTACCTACCATCGGATCAAAAGATTAGATCTTGGTCATTGCCTTCCCGCCCTGTGAGAATAAAATAATGAACTGTGAGGTCAACAAGCTAAGGACATGTGTACTACTGTAGGCATAGGGCCCAATCTCCACTAACATGTTTGGCATTATAAGTTTGGAACCGAAGGTCTAGATATCTTATTAAGATTAAATCCTAGCCATCACCGGCTTGCCCGCAAGAATAAAATAATGAGCTATGGGGCTAGCGGATTTCCGCCATGTGGATTTTCTCCTATCGCATGGAAAGAAGGTGGAGCCTGTAGAATGAGTGATTCAACACTCTAGTCGGTAATTTTTCATTGGCCGAAAGATAGGTGAACGATGGCATTGAAAATTCAAACTTTATTGACTCAATCTAAGTCATTCAATGCACCATCTCAGAAGGAGATTGATGACTAGAGTTCAAAAATGAGGAAGTGGTTATGGGATTCGTTCTGCTTCATGCGAGCGAGTAGTAATGGTGAAAACAACATCTAGAGCTATCCAATCTCAACTTAAGTGCACATAAAGGATTGGTTATTCACGTAATTGAAGATTGAAAACACATTTGAAGCATCCAGGAGATCGAGAAGAGAATTCTAGAGTTTAACATAGTCAAATATAGGGTTTCCTTTGAGTGAAAATTCATAAGTAAAATAGACGCTATTCTTTGTGCTTTGTCGAAATTGTATTGAATTAGGTTAAATATCCACTGGGTTTTTCAGTTGAATTGGTCTGCATGCTTTTAATTGTTGTATAGTGGTTTGAAATTGTGTATAAGTCATGAATTTCTATGAAATTCCTTAAAATTGTACCTTCGACATGTGCCCAAGGTTTTGAATAGAAACGCTAGGTTTTGAAATTATTTGTATCAAAACCCTAGATCGGGTTAAACCTACCTCATTACCAATGGCGCCCAAGGCTCAAGTGTCAGCTTCTGAAACATCATCCAGACCTTTTTCCCAAGATATTAGTGACCAACTAAATCCCTCAACCAACAAGAAAGCCAAAGGGGAAACCCTATTCTATGGCCCTAGAATTACATATGGATTATTGGACAAGCAACGTTATATCAAGGATGTCAATGTGTCATATAATGGATGGAAATTGTTCAAAAATTGGTTTGGGAACAGAAATTTGGGAGTTCTCATTTGCAACCCCTAGAGATTGGATATGGGGAAGTTGGTCATCCCAAATGTATACGTGGATGTAGACCTGTTGAAATAAATAGCTGCAAGGTATGACCCTATTTCTAGAGTAGTTAGGGCATACGATGGTGTTGAAATGGTTAAGATAACCAAGGAAGAGATAGAAAAAAATTTCAAGTTGCATGAGTGGAGTGAGGATATGATCCCCATTGATCTTTATGATTTTAGAAAAGAATGTGATAATAATAAGGTTCTATTCAGGACAACAATGTTACCCATGCAAACTACAAATATTAGGGTTGGGAAGTCTAGAAAACAAGTGAGGATTGGCAAAGCTAAAAACGAACCCTTTCCCATGAAGTACTTTGCTGATTATTTCAAGAAGACTGTGCAATCCTTGTGCCAAATCATTGGTTTTGATCCACTGACCACCATGCCAAGGGGCTACATGTAGCATATAATGTATTTTATGACTATGCCACATATCTGGTTGAGCACATTCACCAGGGTTTGGTTGCACTGAAGGCGAGGAAGAATTGGGTTAGATTCTGGTGGTATTCCCTTTTTATGCACATGTTTTTGTACAATGGAGAGAATAATTCTGGTAAGGATATGACATTAGAAAATATGGACGGTGATCTTGAATTGTCAATCCAATGTTGAACTTGAATTCTTGATAAAGATGATTTGAAATTTGACTATGTGGTGTTTCATAATTTTTTTGCTTCAAAGTTGAGGAGGTTTTTGATTCGTGGTCCACCAAGGATCACTAAAGAGATACATGAATTTTTTAGGCCTTTGGAAAAAATTCCTAATTTGAATTTGAGTCACAATTGGGGGATATAACTTCATACCCCAACAAAACAATCTTTAGAGTTTATGGAACAAATGTGAATCCACATGCACTACCAAGAGATGTGCCATTGAGGATTGGATTCATTGAGATCATGAGATAATTGGGAGGAGCACAAATGGTACATTTTCTAAAGAAACAAAAGAAGGGTGCATTCTTCCCTCAATGGAAAGTATTTGTTTACTTTGTAATGTTCAATGGAGGATGGAAGGACTTGGGATAGATTCTTGCACCTCATGGACTGAAGATTGTGTGCCCAAGGAACCATGACCCTAAGGGTTTCATTGCTTCTTTAAGAATAAATAATATGAGTGGCTCCTTTGTCCATAATTTTTATTACCTTAAAGATGTTATCAGGAATATATTTGATTTTCAACTCCAAGATTAAAGAAAGGCCATGTATCTTTCCTTCAATAAGATGTTGGAAATGGTTAAAGGTTCAAATCCCAACTATGATCCTCTGCCCAACATTAAGGGAGAACTAGATAGTCATGTATGTGATGGATAATTTTGAAAACATAGTTGGTGTTTTGAGGGAAGAACCTATAATAAAGGACAAGGGGAAGCAATATAAGTTGAAGAGTATCCCACAGTAGTAGAAGAGGAAAGGACCTCCTACCATCCATCCCAAAAAATTATGATATACTCGAGGAAGAAGGGGGGTAATAAAAAATCAACAAATACTTCCAGCCCCTACTACATCAAAGGGTCCAAGGGAAACTTCTCCTATGAAGTTAGTGCCATCACCTCTTAGACTGGCTTCCCTGGCTATAATTTATCTTGATTCACCTCCAAGAGTTCCATCCTCATCAGAGCAGCCTCCAATAAATAAGAAAAGGATTGAAGTAATCAGGGTAGTTGATTACCCTGAAACAAATGAAGATGATACTTTGGTGACACCTGATGAGATGTAGGAAGGAATTTCTTCTCCCCCAAGGGAGGTCACATCAAGTAGTGTATAAATTATCCTTAGGCTAGGAAAGATAGACCTAAGTGGCCTAAACAATGGATATGACTTGAGGCATGAGGCCTATAAGATATTCATGGAGGATGATTCTTTTATTGTGACAAAATCATTCAAGGATTTTGTGTGGAGGGACAAACCACAAGAATATGTTGAGAATGTGGAAAAATAAAGAAGCTTGCACCCTAAACTTCCAAAGGAAGTTATGTAAGAAAATATGAGGAAGATAATGAGAAAGGAATTATAGAATATGATAGCTAAAGAGGGCAGAGCACTTGTGGAAAAAGAGTGGTGTATTATTGTTGCCTGAATGGGATATTGCAGATGCAATTATGCTAGAAACAATAAGGAGGTTTGAAATACCCTTATCCCAAATAGAAGAAGAGGTCAAATTGATATTACAAGGGTCACCTTTTAGTGAGTAATGGAATGCTTTATCCCTTTGGTCACTATCTCTAGGGTCAAGAAAGCCAAAAAGTTGTAGAACCGACTGACTTTAAGGGATGGCTCATTGTTAGGAGATTTTCTGATACTACAGCATTTTAAGTAACTAAAATGACAATAAACGTTGCTGAATTCACCAAGGAAACATTGGAGAGTGTCAATGTAGATAGAGACAAATATAGGGACAAATATAATGAACTTATCAATTAGTACAATAAGATTCAACAAAGGGTAGTTGAATTGGAAACAGAGCTAGCATTGTTCAAGCAATAGTTGGAAACATTGAGGACTGAAGGCCCATCTAGCTCAAGTTGTGTTGCACCCACCTCTCCAATAGCACATCCTCAATATCCTCCTCCTTCACCAAAACATCCCTTGGAAATAATGCCATACAACTTGGGCCAGGAACCTATTACAGTTGAGGAGCTAGGCACATGAGGTGAAGCTTCATCAAATGAGCTCACCAAGGAGAAATTATTTTTATAAGTTGATGTGTATAGGAAGTTGTTTGCACAGGTTCAAGACACTATGTATAACAATAATGTGAAGATTGTTAATACTATTTTGAAGCATTTAAATAAAAATATTCAAGGTAAATTAAACACTATGCATACAAATTATTATTTAATGTTGCAATTAATAAAATTGTCTGAAAGAGACAAGGAGTTAGCTGCCCTAATCTTGGATAGGTTGATTCCCAGGGTTGAGAACTTCAAACTCATGGCAATTGGGGTTGCACATCAAAATCATAAATATCCAGGGTTGGCCCAACCTATATATTCTTTAATGATATTAAGGAGAAGATGTTTTAGGGGTATGATGCTCTATTGGAGGTGAAAAAAAAGGAGTTAAAAGAAAATTTTGATGAGGCAGATTTGGTATTGTTCTCTGAAATCCAACACACATATGATGAGGTAAAACCTCTACAAGTATGGAAGAATCATTTGGATACAAAATTTTCTTCCCAAGAATAATTAATATTTGAGAGTGTCAATATTGATGTGTTGAAGAACACTCTTGAGAACTTGTCATTCACCATCAGCTTCCTCAAGGATTTTGATAAAGAAGCAAATTCAATGATGGAAAAATATGCTCCATATACAAAGAATATGGATGAACTTATTGGATCTAATTGGCCTTCTGATGCAAAATTTGAGTTGTGGAAGAAGGTACATATTGATGAATTGAAGCTATAAACATAGTGATGGAGAATATATTCACTTGGTCAAGTATAGTATAGGTCTGGCCTTAGAAGAAGTAATGTACAAAGGATATGTTTCTCCCAATTGGAGATATGATAGATAAGTTTTGAATATTAATGACTTGGACTAGTGACTTGGATGTTGATCTAGATTTTGATCCACATTTTCCCTCCTTTTGTACGCCTTTTGTCATTTTTCAAAAAAGAATAAAGATTTTGCAATGGTTTGAAGGCTACTCATTACAAAAAACTGCTTTTTGGAAGGTGTGAGAGTCTCCATCGACTAAAAGGATACAACAAGATAATATAAATTCTAGTCATGCTAGGGTTGCAGGGTGTTTGGGCTCAGTCTCTAAAACAAATACTCCTCTTATTAATGACTTATTGACTGGGTTTGATGAGTATTTCTATCAAAATACTTTTGTCCATGTTGAAATTGTAGTAACATCTGATGTTTATACTATCTTACCAAAAGAGGATTAAATTTTCAATGATGTGCAGCAAATTAGAAGAGAATAATTAGCACTAGATGAGTCTAGGAGAAGGAGGGATAAGGAGAGAGAAGAAAGAAAAAAGGAAGGTATGGTTGAGAGAGACATGTTAAGAAGAAAGGTTGAGAAAATGAGTGAATTATAACAATTAGAAATTCAATCTGCCCAAATAGTTGGTCCTATAGTGGAAGAGAATCTATGTAGGGACCCTATAACTACCTCAACCAAAAAAAATTGTATGATTTAATGGACTAGTGCTCCTAATAAATATTCTCTTGTAGTTGATCATGTCCCTGGTAATAAACCTATTGATCTTGTCCCTAGCAAAAATCAGGAGGTTTCCCAAAAAGATGATAAGGGAAAGAAACCTCTCGTAGGTATAAAGATAAATGAGGGAGGTTCCTCTTAGAAGGATGTGCTAAAGAATAATAATGTTTCATTGGCTGAAATTTTAGCCAAAGAAAATGAGGAATTATTGAAAAGAGTGAATGAGATGAAATTGTTAGTTGTGAACACTAAAATGAAGAAACTAGGATTCCTAGAATCCACCATAAAGGCTTTTGCTCCTGAAGCCCAAATTCCTCAAGCCCATGCCTCATTGTCAAATCCCCATTTGAATGAAAACCCTTTATCCAATAAAAACCATTTCATTTCATCTTCACAGCTAGAGAATAAGGCTAAGACAACTCAACAATATGATTCCCAACCAAAAGTATTTAATATTGGAAGTCATGAAGGCCACTATGACAAGAGAAGGAATCATGAAAATCAGAATAAAAAAGAGGGACCCTTTGGAAGAAGACAATTGCATACTGCTAGGTATAGGAAACTATGCTTTGATACAATTCTAGGGTACCCAAACCCTATTCTTGATATTGCAAGAAAACATTTTCCAAAGTTCACTGGTAACAATCCTCTAAGTGGTGAAGATCGTTTGAAAGCCTTTCAATTTTTTGTGGAATATTTTGATCTTTGGGATGATGATGTTGCAATTAAATACTTTATGCAATCACTAACTAAAGATGCTAGAGATTGGTATAGGAGCTTGCCTGATGCAAGAATTTTTCAAAGGATGCTTTCTATAGAAGTTTTAGAGAGCAATATGGAGACCAAACTGAACCTAGGTTTAGGCTAAATTATTTTAATAACATCACAAAGGAAAATAATGAAATGGTGATTGAGTTTAATGCAAGGTTTCAAAAGGATATGAATACAGTCCTTACTTATTTAAGGCCTAATGAAAATGCATGCCTAGCGGTATATTGTAACGCATATGATTCAAATATGCGTTACTTACTCAGAGATAAGAATCCATAGAATCTAAGAGAAGCCTATAAGATGGTAGTTTACATAGACAATAATAGGAGAGCATCAAGTAGGGTAGGGAGAAGAGATGACCCTAAAGCCTTGAAGAATCCAAGAGCTCAAAATGAAAGGGTTGTCAAAGCTACAACTCTTGATGAGAAGTTGGATCAGATTGTTAGTTTGTTGCAAAAGGTGGCAAAAAATGAAAAACCTCAGTTCTAGAGGAATGAAAGGCAACCAAGATTGCAGGATTACCCTTAACATACTAACTGGCATAATGGAAAGCTAGATCAAAATAATCAGAAAAATACTCAAGGTACACCTGACCTATTGCAAAAGCATTCCACAATTGTTACTGAATATTTTCCATGGTGTGGAGTATATCAATTGCCTCATTCTTCATAGCAATGTGTTGTTCCAAGATCTATAGAAGAGTCACAGGATGATCAAGGGGGATATGATTCTCCTCATGATCAAGATGAATTAACGAATGTTTTCATGACTAAATAAGATCTTGCATGTGATGACTACTCTTCAGATGATGAGCCTGATAGAAATGATGTGGATGTGCAAAGGTAGGAAGAAAGTGTGTACCATCAACAAGTGTTTTCAGATGAAGAGAGAGATAATGATTGCAATGTTTACAATCTTGAGTCAGACAATATTTATCTAAGAAGACTTACAAATGAAGAGATTGAAAATATGATCATTGTATTGGCTACTCAAGAAAGAAACAATATTCATCTAAGAAATAGAATTGTGAATGTTGATCAGGGTAACCCTGGAAGCATGTTTATCAAGGGAAAGAGTGTAGAAAACAAAGTGACCAAGACATAAACTAAGAAAGAAGAGATAAAACCTAAAGATGGTAAAGGAATCAGAATTTGGGCCAAAAATACTGATAAGGTCAAGAAAAGGTTGAAAAACAAGATGATAAGGTAATTGAGAAGGAAATGATAATTCTTGAACTACCAAAATATTATTTTGCTGATATGTTCCAAATGTTGTCTCGGGTCAAGGTTACTGTCCCATTGTTAGAGATGAGGATTGATGAACACAAGAACAAGGCATTCACTCTCATCAATTGTGCTGCTATGGTTGGTAAAGAAAAAATGGTAATTGATCCACCCAATGTGAACACGAAACAAGAAAAGAATGATGAATTCGATGAGGTAATTAATCAAATCCCTCAAATATAATTTGGAAAAATAATTACTGCAAGCCCAAGTCAAGTTAGCCCATTTTTTTTAAGCTTGATTATTGATGGGAAGTTGCTTAAAAATTACATGATTGATTTAGGGGCCTCAAATAATGTGATTCCAATGGAAATCATGAAGGAAATGGATTTGAATATTGATAGCACTTATGGAAAGTGTTATGCTATGGACTCAAGAGAAGTAACTATCATAGGAGTGATCAATAGAGTCTCATACAAGCTTGCAGCATTCCCAAAGAAGGAATTATACATGAGTGTCAGAATGGTGGATATCCCACCAAATTACAGGATGTTGTTGTCAAGACAATTGAGTGCATCCATGGGTGGAAGCATATAGTTTAATTTATCATTTGCTACCTTTTCAATTGACCAAAAGGATGTCAAGATTGTCAAATAATCAAGAACTCACCATATGATTGAGCCACTGGAAGAACCAGTGAAAATTCACTTTGTGGATACTGGTTTGGAAACCTTTCAGGTTGTAGAATTGAAACAAGAAGAAGTGAAGAGTTGAAGGGTTGAAGAATTCAAGGGTTGAAGAATTGAAACACCTTCTCAATGGCCTACACCAATTGAGAAGGAAGTATTGCATGCATCATAAGGAGATGATATCTAGACCATGTACACTGATGGATATTTTTCTAAGGAGGGCTCAGGTGCAGTATTTATTCTCATTTCCCCACAAGGTAAAACATTTGAATACTTTTTCTTGTTGAAATTTTCTTGCACAAATAATGTGGCCAAATATGAAGCCTTATTGCTTGGTCTAAAAATAGCTTCAAAACATGGTATCAAAATTTTGAAAGTATTGGGTGACTCTGAGCGGGTGATATCCCAAGTTAGGTCTAGATTCACTTCCAAAAATAAGAGACTTAAGTAGTATAGGAATGTTGTTTGGGATAAAATTGAAACTTTTGATGCTTTTAATATCGATTGGTTAGAAAGAGGAAAGAATGTAAGAGCATATTTGTTAGCAAATATTTCTATCAGATTAAATGACATCACTTTTGATGGAATTTCAAAAATAGAGGTGCAAACTCGACCTACAATGCTTGATAATATTTGCAACTGGAAAATATTCGATGATGACAATGATATTTTGAAATTTTTGCACTATATTGATCAGTATGAAAGCCAAAAAATTGACTTCGGTGCATCAGTGGTAGAAGTTGATGGTAAAGAAACACTATTTGAGGAGGAAGTAATCCAGTTGAAAACCAACAATATTCCCAAAGGACTAGCTGCATTGGAGAGTGTCTTTGATGGCCCTAATAAAACAAGTGTTAAGAAAACATATTCCCACAAGGAAGATTTGGAATAAATCGATCTTAGAACTGATAACTCTCCCAAGAAGGTATACATAGGAAAGAAAATGAAACCACATGTTAGGACCATGCTGATTTCCCTATTAAGAAAGAATAGACATGTGTTTGCTTGGTCATATGATGACCTAAAATTTTACAAGGAGGACCTTTTCTAGCATGAGATACCTTTGAAGCCTGATGTAAAAACTTTTAGGCAGAAGTAGAGACCAATAAATCCCACATTGCAGCCTAAAATGCAAGAGGAACTCAAAAAGTTAAGGGATGTCAAAATTATTAAGCCTATAAGATACTCTTCATGGGTCTCTAATTTGGTTCCTATTAGGAAAAATAATGGTGACTTGAGACTTTGTGTAGATTTTAGAAATTTAAATGTGGCATCTTTGAAAGACAATTACCCACTGCCTAATATGGAGGTTATATTACAGAAGATGATAGGGTGTGAGTTGCTATCAATGATGGATGGGTTCTCATGATATAACCAGGTCATGGTGAAAGTATCTAAACAATACAAGACTTCATTCACTACACCATGGGGAACCTATATGTATGTGAGAATGCCATTTTGCCTAATCAATGTTGGTGCTACATTCTAGAGAGCCATGGATGTGGCCTTTTCTAATTTTGTTGATGTATTCCTAGCTATATACTAAGATGACGACTACACACAACAAGAAGGAAGAAGATCATTGTTCACATTTGGAGAAGATATTTGTTAGAGCTTTGGAATATGGGATTTCCTTGAATCCCAAGAAATCTTTTTTTGGGGTTAAGTAAGGTAAGCTATTAGGACACATTATTTTAAAGAAGGGGTTAGGATTGATCTTGAACTTGTGGAAGCAATAGACGAAATCCCGTAACCTAAAAATGAAAAAGGGATTCAATCATGTTTTGGGAAAATTAATTTTGTGAGAAGATTTGTCACTAAATATTTTGAGATTGTTAGGCCCATCTCGAAAATTTTAAAGAAGGGTTAGAAGATAGTATGGAAAGAAGATCCATCTAAATCTTTTCAAGATATAAATAAAGCCATCAAGGAGGTTGTTGTCCTCAAATATCCTGATTATGCAAAGCCATTTCAACTGTTCTTTTATTTCATTTCATATGGTGGTATGTGTATTATTACAAAAGAATAATGAAGTCTTTGAGAAACCTATCTCTTTCTTCAACAAGTCTTTACAGGTAGTTGAGCTTAAATATGACATGATAGAAAATAAATCATATGCATTGGTTAAAGTTGTAAAAATATTTAGAACATATATGATGGGATAAACGATGGTATCATATGTCCCAAGTGTAGTAGTCAAAGATATCTTTAATCATAAAGAGGCCATGGGCCGAAGATGCAGATGGATCAATAGGATCCAAGAGTTCAATATTGATATCTATATTAAAAAACTGGTAAGGGTTGAAGGTCTGGATAAGTTGATGGATGAGACCAACTTAGAAGAAAACTTAGCCAAACCAATTTGATGGTTGAGACCAACTTAGAAGAAACCTGGTGAGGGTTCAAATACAGAAGAAGAGGTTAAGCCTGCACCAATTGAGAAGGAATTTTTGGATGCATCACAAGGAGATGCTCTCTAGACCATGTACTTTGATGGAGCTTGTTCCAAGGAGGGCTTAGCTGTAGGATTTATTCTCATTTCCCCATAAAGGTCTTACATTATTTCCTCTTTCTATCCAATCGATATCAAAAGCATCAAAATCTTCAATTGTATCCCAAACAACATTCCTATACTGCTTAAGTCTCTTATTTTTGGGAATGAATCTAGACCTAACTTGGGATATTAACAGCTCAGAGTCACCCAATACTTTCAGCATTTTTATACCATCTTTTGAAGCTATTTTCAGACCAAGCAATAAGGCTTCATATTCGGCCACATTATTTGTGCAAGAAAATTTCAACAAGAAAGAGTATTTGAATGTTTTACCTTGTGGGGAAATGAGAATAAATCTTACACCTAAGCCCTCCTTGGAATAATCTCCATCAAAGTACATGGTATAGAGAGCATCTCCTTGTGATGCATCCAAGACTTCCTTCTCAATTGGTGCAAGCTTGACCTCTTCTTCTTGTTTTCTCTCAACCATCAAACTGGTCTGGCTAAGTTTGCTTCTAAGTTGGCCTTAGCCAGACCTTGAACCCTTACTAGTTTTGGAATCTGGATATCAATATTGAACACTTGGATCCTATTGATCCATATGCATCTTTGGCCTATGGTCTCTTGTTGAGTAAAGATATCTTTGACTGCTACACTCAGAACATATGCTACCACCGTTGCTCCCATCATATATGTTCTAAATTTTTTACAGCTTTAACCAATGCATAGGATTTCTTTTCTGGCATGTCATATTTAAGCTCAGATGCCTATAAAGACTTTTTGAAGAAAGAAATAGGCTGCTCAATGCCTTCATTATTATTTTGTAATAATACTCGTACCGCAGTATGAAATGAAGAAAAAGTAAATAATTGAAATGGCTTTGCATAATCAAGATATTTGACCACAAAATCCTCCTTGATGGCTTGTTTTAAATCTCGAAAAGCTATATATGCCTCTTTTTTCCATACTATATTCTCACCCTTCTTTAACATTTTGGAGATGGGCCTAACAATCTCAGCAAAGTTAGTGACAAATCTTCCCACAAAATTAATTTTCCCAAAAAATTATTGAATCCATTTTGCATTTTTAGGTTGTGGGATTTTGTCTATTGCTACCACACGTTCAGGATCAATCCTAACCCCTTCTTTAAAATGATGTCCTAACAGCTTACCTTACTTAACCCCAAAAACACATTTCTTAGGATTCAAGGAAATCCCATATTCTAAAGCTCTGGAAAATATATTCTCCAAATGTGAACAATGATCTTCTTCCTTCTTGTTGTGTGCAGTCAAGTCATCTTGGTATATATCTAGGAATAGATCAATAAAATTAGAAAAGGCCACATCCATGGCTCTCTAGAATGTAGCACCAATATTGATTAGGCCAAATGGTATTCTCACATACACATAGGTTCCCCATGGTGTAGTGAATACAGTCTTGTATTGTTCAAATTCTTTCACCATGACCTAGTTATAGCCTGAAAGACATCCATCATTGATAGCAATTCACACCCTGTCACCTTATGTGACATAGCCTCCATGTTAGGAAGTGGGTAATTGTCTTTCAAGGATGTCACATTTAAATTTCTGAAATTTACACAAAGTCTCAAGTCACCATTGTCCTAATAGGAACCAAATTAGATACCCATGAAGAGGGTATTATACACTTAATAATTTTGACATCCCTTAACTTTGTGAGTTCCTCTTGCATTTTAGGCTGCAATGTGGGATTTATTGGTCTTTGCTTCTACCTAAAAGGTTTTACATCAGGCTTAAAAGGTATCTCATGCTAGAAAAGGTCCTCCGTGTAAGCTTTTAGGTCATCATATGACCAAACAAACACATGTCTATACTTTCTTAACAGGGCAATCAAAATGGTTCTAACATGTGGTTTCATTTTCTTTCCTATGCATACCTTATGTGGAGAGTTCTCAGTTCCAAGATTGATTTCTTCCAAATATTCCTTGTGGGAGGATGTCTACTTAACACTTATTTTATGAGGTCCATCAAAGACACTCTCCAATGAAACCAGTCCTTTGGGAATCTTGTTGATCTTCAACTGGATTACTTCCTCCCAAAAAAGTGTTTCTTTACAATCAACTTCTACCACTGATGCATCAAATTCAATTTCTTGGCTTTCATACTGATCAATATAGTGCAAAAATTTCAGAATATCATTGTCATCATCAAATACTTTCTAGTTGCAAATATTATCAGGCACTGTAGGCTGGGTTTGCACCTCTATTTTTGAAATTCCATCAAAAGTGACATCATCCAATCTGATAGCAATATTTTCTAACAAATCTTCTCTTACATCCTTTCCTCTTTCTAGCCAATCGATATTAAAAGCATCAAAAGCTTCAATTGTATCCCAAACAACATTCCTATACTGCTTAAGTCTCTTATTTTTGGAAATTAATCTAGACTTAACTTGGGATATTACCAGCTCAGAGTCATCCAATACTTTCAGCATTTTGATACCATGATTTGAAGCTATTTTCAGACCAAGCAATAAGGCTTCATATTTGGCCACATTATTTGTGCAAGAAATTTTCAACAAGAAAGAGTATTTGAAATTTTTACCTTGTGGGGAAATGAGAATAACTCTTGCACCTGAGCCCTCCCTAGAAAAATATCCATCAAAGTACATGGTCCAAAGAGCATCTCCTTGTGATGCATCCAAGACTTCCTTCTCAATTGGTGCAGGCTTGACCTCTTCTTCTTGTTTCAATTCTTCAACCTGAAAGTTGTCCAAACCAGTATCCACAAAGTAAATTCTCACTAGTTCTTCTAGTGGATCAATCATATGGTGAGTTATTGATTCTCTGACAATATTGACATCCTTTTGGTCAATTATTTTTTGGATCCTTTTTCACCTTGGGTGGATCAATTACCATCTTATCTTTACCAACCATAGCAGCACCATTGATGAGAGTGAATTCCTTGTTCTTGTGCTCATCAATCCTCATCATCTCTAATAATGGGATAGTAACCTTGACCTAAGACAAAATTTGGAACATATCCACAAAAGCATATTTTGGTAGTTCAATAAGTATCATTTCCTTGGTAATTACCTTATCATATTTTTTTTCAACCTTTTCATCACTTAGCTTTTGATCATTTGCATTCACAACTTGGGAAGTAACTTCCTTATCTATCTTGACCTTATCAGTGTTTTTGACCCAAATTCTAATTCCTTTACCTTCTTTACATTTTTTCTCTTATTTCTTAGTTTTTGTCTTGTTCCCTTTGTTTTCTGCATTCTTTTTCCTTGATAAACATGTTTCCAAGGTTTCCTTGATCACCATTCACAATTCTATTTCTTATATGAATATTATTTATTGCTTGAGAAGCCAATACAATGGTCATATTTTCAATCTCTTCATCTGTAGGTCTTCTCAATGAAATAATGTTTGACTCAAGATTGTAAACATTGCAATCATTATCTCTCTCTTCATTTGAAAAACACTTGTTGATGGTACACACTTACTTCCTACCTTTGCACATCGACATCACTTTTATCAGGCTCATCATTCAAAGAGTAGTCATCACATGCAAGACCGGCTTTAGTCATGAACACATTCATTAATTTGTCTTGATCATAAGGAGAATCATATCCCCTTGATCATCCTATGAATCTTCTACAGATCTTGCAACAACACATTGATATGACGAATGACGCAATTGACATATTCCACACCATGGAAAATCTTCAGTAACATTTGTGGAATGCTTTTGCAACAAGTCAAGTGTACCTTGAGAATTTTTTTGATTATTTTGAATAGTCTTTCCATTGTGTTAGTTAGTATGATAAGGGTAATCCTACAATCTTGGTGGCCTTTCATTCCTCTGAAACTAATTTTTTTATTTTTTTCCACCTTTTGCAACAAACTAACAATCTAATCCAACTTCTCATCACGAGTTGTAGCTTTTCCAACCCTTTCATTTTGATCTCTTGGATTCTTTAAGGCTTTAGGGTCATCTCTTCTCCCTACCCTATGTGATGCTCTCCTATTATTCTCTATGTAAATTGTCATCATGTAGGCTTCTCTCAGATTCTTTGGATTCTTATCTTTGAGTAATTAACACATCTTTAAATCGTATGTGTTACAATATACCACTAGGAATGCATTTTCATTAGGCCTTAAATAAGCAGGGACTATATTCATAGCCTTTTGAAACCTTGAATTAAACTCAATTACAATTTCATTAGTCCCTTCGTGATGTTATTAAAATCATTTAGCCTAAACCTAGGATCTATTTGGTCTCCATATTGCTCTCTAAAAATTCTATATAAAGCATCCTTTGAATCAATGTTTGCATCAAGCAAGCTCCTGTACCAATCTCTAGCATCTTCAGTTAGTGATTGCATAAAGTATTTCATTGCAACATCATCATCCCAAAGCTCAAAATCATCCATAAAACTTTGAAAGGCTTTCAGATGATCTTCACCACTTAGAGCATTATTACCAGTTCACTTTGGACAAAATTTTCTTGCATTATCAAGAATAGGGTTTGTGTACCCTAGAATTGTATGAAAGCATAGTTTCCTATACCTATTAGTATGCAATTGTCTTCTTCTAAAGGGTCCCTCTTGTTCATTTTGACTGTCATGATTCCTTCTCCTATCATAGTGGCCTTCGGGCCTTACAATATCAAATAGTTTTGGTTGGGAATCATATTTTTGAGTTGTCTTATCCTTATTCTCTAGTTGTGAAGATGAAATGAAATTGTTTTTATTAGATGAAGGTTTCATTCAAATAGGGATTTGATGATGAGGCATGGGCTTGAGGATTTTGGGCTTTAGGAGAAAAATATTTTATGGTGGATCTAGGAAACCTAGTTTCTTCTTCATTTAAGTGTTCACAGCTAACAATTCCATCTCATTCACTCTTTTCAATAATTCCTCATTTTCTTTGGCTAACCTTTCAAAAAATGAAACATTATTATTCTTTGGTGCATCCTTCTAAGAGGAACCTCCCTCATTTATCTTTATAACTATGAGAGATTTCTTTCCCTTATCATCTTTCTAGGAAACTTCCTTAGTTTTGCTAGGGATAGGATCAGTAAGTTTATTACCAAGGATAGGGTCAACTAGAAGAGAAGCTTTCATAGGAGAACTAGTCCATGAACTCACACAAAAAAAATTGGTTGAGGCAGTTATAGGATCCCTACATATATTTTCTTCCACTGTAGGACCAACTATTTGGGAGGATTGAACTACTAATTATTCTAATTCCCACATTTTCTCAACCTTTCTTCTTAACATGTCTCTCTCCTTATCCCTCCTCCTAGACTCATCTAGTGCTAGTGCTTCTCTTCTAAGTCACTTTATATCATTGAAAATTTAATCATCTTTTGGTAAGGTAGTATCAACATCAGATGTCACCCATCTTTAATGTTGCAAGAAATAATATAGTTTGAAAGAGACAAGGATTTAGTGGCCCCAATCTAGGACAGGTGGATTCCCAAGGTTGAGAACTTTAAACTCATGGAAATTGTGGTTGTGCATCACAAGGATAAGTCTCCAAGGGTTGGCCCAACCTATATATTCTTTAATGAGATTAAGGAGTGGAATTTTTAGGGGTATGTTGCTCCATTGGAGGTGAAAATAAAGGAGTTAAAAGAAAAGTTTGATGAGACATATTTGGTATTGTTGTGTGACATCCAACACACATATGATGAGTTAAAGCCTCTACAAGTATGGAAAAATCAATTGGATAGAAAATTTGCTTCCTAAGCATCATTAATATGTGAGATTTTTGATATTGATGTGTTGAAGAATACTCTTGAGAAATTTTCATTCACCATCAGCTTCCTGGACGATTTTGATAAAGAAGAAAATTTAGTGATAGAAAAATATGCTCCATATAGAAAGAATATGGATGAACTTATTGGATCTAATTGGCTTTCTGAAGCATAATTTGAGTTGTGGAAGAAGGTACTTATTGATGGATTGGAGTTGTAAACATAGTGGTGGAGAATATATTCACTTGGTCAAGTATAGTACAGGTTTGGCCTCAAAATATGTAATGTATAAAGGATATGTTTCTCCCAATTGGAGATATGACATATAAGTGTTAAATATTAATGACTTGGATTGGTGACTTGGATGTTGATCTGGATTTTGATCCACCTTTTCCCTCCTTCTGCATGCCTTTTTTCATTTTTCTAAAAATAATAAAGATGCTACAATGGTTTGAAGGCTACTCATTACAATAAACTACCTTTTGGAAGACGCGGGAGTCTCCACCGACTAAAAGGAAACCTTTGTTTCAATGATGAATGTTCTTTTAGTTTGTTGTAACATTTCCTTAGGAAATCATCAGTATAGTTTGTCAAATGAAAATGTGACATGTGTTCATTTTGGCCCGAAGCTTGTTTTTCTCCCTTGTTTCTATAAAAGGGAATTCAAGGCCTTTTGTGTAGGACTCTTTTTGAATTCTAGATCTGAAAATGCAAATTGAGAATTGTTACTAATTTTTCACCACAACTCAAATTGGAAAAGCTGATTAATTTAAGTTCATTTTAAGGTGAAAATATTTCAATTCATTTTTTCATTTTCTTAAACCATTGCATGTATTGGAGCTTAAAAGAATTGTTCAGTTGAAATGTGGAATGTTTTTTCAGAGCTTTAAGTTTTCCATTCAATGTTTATAGCATAGAAAAGATTGCATGAGGTACAAAGAATAGCGATTTTGTTCTATATTAATTTATCCATTCCATAATGTTTCATAATTTTTTTCGAAATAGATATACATATTTGAACAAGATTGCACAAAATTTTGTTTTCATATTCATTGGGATGAAAAGAAAGACCAAGTGTCCCACACAAGCCGTGGGAATTGCTAAGTCAACAAAATACGAGGAATTTAATATGATACTGAAGATAAAGGAAGGAAAGAAACACATAAGAAGAAACATAGCCATCATTGTTTGAGGTGTCTTCAAGTTGGCCTTTGGTGTTGCTTATCCCTCCTTGCTCTTGGTCTCCAAGTGAACCTACATGATTGAGAAAGCTTTGTTATAGCTCTGGTTATGAATCCTCCTATATGATCTATCAACAGTAATATAGAACATTGCTTGTGGTGCATTGAATCAATTGAGAAAATATCAGAAGCATGCAAGGGAACACAAAAGATGAAACATCATAGGAACATTGAACTTAGATTTTTTTATCTAGCATGTTTGTTCACTATGCAGGTATAGGAAAATTCATATTGTTGATCTATTTCAAAGAAATAATAGCATGTGGTGTCAAAATGGGCTCCCATAAGGGTTGCACTCAACATGTTTCCCCTTAACATTCAAGAGGGGTTTGAGAAGATAACATAGATTCATGTTGCCCAAATGGAAATTTGCATCTGAAGGAGTACATCACAAGTGTTGTAAAAGCTCAAGAAATTGATCATTTAGGACAATCAAGTCTAGGAATGCAATGAGTTGAAAATCATAAATGATCAATTTCTCATACGAATAATCACAAGGAGTGCATCATCATGAAAGTGATAGTGAACAAGCATACATAATGAGTTCATAATAAAAACTGCAATTGAAATGGTTTGAGCAGCCTCAAGACATCATGGTAAGTTTTACACATTCCAAGTTCTTTTGTGCATTATGGGATAAGATGTATATCGACTGTAGTTGTTCTCATAAGAAAGATAAAAATGCATGAAGAGTGTAAGGAGACTTTGTTTCTATCAAGAAATGGAAGTACAAAGCAGCTACAAATGAACTATGAAAGTCACAAGATGAATGAAATAGTGGCAAAGAGTGAAAGTTTGACTGTATTTTTTGAATGCAAAAGAAATTCAACCTACAGCATCAAAGTGTCATGAAATGGATAGCAACAAACAACAATGTAAAGTCTACCATGGTCTTAAATTGGCTCAACGCCAAGGATATAAGAAAGTTTGGGTGGAGGGTAATTCCCTAAATATTATTAATAATTTGAAAGCGGTCTCTCCCCCATCGTGGACTATTGAAGCCTTGATTAAAGATTCTATTGAAATCATGAATTCTTTTGATAATGTTTATATTTCCCATATTTTGAGGGAGGGAAATAAGTTAGCTGATTTCTTTGATAATTTTGGAGTTACGGAACAAAACGTATGGAATTTTAATGATTCCATTCCTTTTGAGGTGACGGTTATTATCATTAATGAGATTTGATATTTGTTGGATCCTAGCTGGCATGGTGGGATGTATGTCCTTTATCACATGCATGAAATATTTGAATGAGGGTGATAAAATTTTGATTGCTAAGGATGGATTTCATTTGGTTTGGAGCTACGCTTCATTATTACCATTTTGTCGTCTGGCGGGTTTCGCACTAATTCTGGGTGCCTATAGCCAAAGATTTTTTTATATTTATGGCTTGGGCTGGGTGTGTATCATTTTCAGGTGTTTTTGGTTGTGTGTGGAGCTGAATTCCAAGATGGGTGGGGATAGGAATCATGTCGAGCCCAAGTCATGCGACACTGTTAAGCAGAAGATGAAGGTGTGGGAGATCCTTGAGAAAGGTGGTCTTACTGTCTATATGGAAAGACTACATGGTTTCAATGTGAAGGTCACTTAGACGGTGGCTAAAGGTTGGAATGATGGGATCCTTAACTTGGGTGGCAGAGAGATTATGGTTGATGAAGAATTTATTATTCAAATTACTGGTTTGGCCATACATGGGATGAAGGTCTTTAGGGACAAGAAATATTCACAAGATGCGATGTCAATTTTCTTCAAGGATAATGAGGCGACGGATCTCAGGAAGGTTAAAAGTGGTGGCTAGTATAGGAGCTCTTTGAAATCACTCTAGTGCGACTTGGTGAAAGAATTCATGAGGTATGTTACCTTGGAGGGAAGTTACATGACCATAAACAACTACCATTTTCATTTGTTGAACCATTTTAGGCATAAGAAATTGGTGTCTTTTCCTTATTATCTATTGATATCATTAGATACTGGGATCAAGGAGCACATGAAAAACCCCAGGAATTTAGTTTTGCGTGTTGGGTTGATTCTTCTGATTTATGAGCATGTGAAAGTGCACGAGGTGCACAAATCTCGGGTGTCTCTAAAGGATGATGTTGGCACAGCCCGAGAGGGTTATGAGACAGAGTCGGGTGAAGAAAGAGTTAGCAAGCAGGCCAAGAGAAGAAGGCTTATTTTGAATAAGGAATCAAAATATGAAAAATATGATGATGCTGACTATGTTTTGGATTCCTATGCCTCCTTTGAGGAGAGTCCCTCTTCCCCTGTTTTGGGAAAAATGGGGGTTCGAAAGCTTGTTGACAAAGGGGGCTACACTACGTGTAGCGATGATGCAACTGCTAAGGCTCGTCCTATGGATTCCAAGGATAAGGCTGACCTGTATGGGGAAGCTTCATCTCCTCCTCCTAAACATGCCAAGGATCCTGAGGTGGGAAGCCATAAGAGTAGGGAGCTGAGATCTTCTAGTCAATTTTTGGAGAAGGGTTTCCTGCTCTTTCTTGCTGATGGTGTCTATGGTGAGACCTCCCCAATTGTTGATATTGGGCTTGTGCAAGGGAAGGATGGTGCTATGGGTGGTGGTCATACTGTGGGTTCTAAAAAAGTGGAGGGGGATATGGAGCTGAAAAGGAAGACCATGGTGGAGGATCTTGCATGCTCCATCTGCAAGCTAAAGTCTCCTGCTCTTGTGGATATAGGTAAGGACATTGAGGTTGAAAAGATTCAGGATAGTTCTACTGATGAGGATGATTTTGTGGAGGATAGGTTTGAAATTTTTGATAGGGAAGATTTGTTTGATTTGTTGGGTTCGTCCTGTGTTACTTCTAATATACAGTTTAAAAATATTAAATGGTTTTTTTATGAACTTAATAGGATTATTGTTAGGATAAGAGGTGTTGTGAGTAAGGTTGAGGACCCTGCTATCCAAAGCCAAATTGACAATTTAATGGAATCAATGAACATTGTGACTATTACTATGGCTGAGGAAACCATTAATTTGAAGCATAATTTAGAAGGCAGAATTTTATCCCTTCAGGATAAAGTGGATAAAATTTGGAAAATGTTGATGAAGAGTAGTGAGGCTACTAGGATTGTGGGTACTCTGAATTTTTCTACGAGGAAACTGGTGTTGAAAAGTGGTGAGGTGTCTAAACTTGTTGGCACTTCAGATTTTGCCATGATGATTTCTCCTCTGTAACTGTTAAAATGAGAAAAGAGTTTGGGCCTACTATTGTTTCTATTGTTGGGGATAAAGTGTTGGATGTGGGCAGTGCTGGTGAGATGGATACTGATAAAATTAAGGTTTTGATTGAGGAGGTCAAAATGGGTGGGCATGAGGCCAGAATGATAAATAGAATGAAAGCTAAGGTTGGGGCTTCTAGGAAGGAGGTTTTTGATACTGTGGATGACGCGCAGAAAATGGTTGATACTGAAATGGAAGTTGTGGAAACCCTAAAGAATATGTAGTGTGTTTGGCTAGCTTCTTTTTGGCTATTTTTTGGCTGATGGTTTTCTTTCATTGGGTTGATTGTTGTTTAGTGTTGTTTTTCTTTTTGATTAGTTGTGCTCGTTTGTAAAGGGTTTTAGGGCTCCTTCAAAACCTATTTTTTACCTTTAATCAAAAAAAACAACAATGTAAGTTTCATGGTCTACAAATGCATCATGATATCCTATTGCACGCATTGTAGGTAATGAATGAACATAAAATGAAGGCATCACTAGCACTGCATTTTTGAAAACAGGGAAGACCAATACTATAATTGAGCTATATTATTTTTTTCAAAGCAAGATACAGTTGCATACATGGAGAAAATAAAACATTTTTCTTCCAAGACAATGATAAAATGCAATTACAGAGCTAGGGTTTTGAAGAGGAAAGTGAACAATAATTTTTTTCATTCAAAATGTGAAACCCAGAAAATCTGAGGCCTCGGCCTTGTTTGGAGAAGCATTTATTTTCATTTTTTATTCTCCTTTGTTTAATGTCAACCCACTTCTGTAATTTTATGGTAAGTTGTTTCTTCACCATTCCGAGTCATTTCAACTCTATTTTTTGAAGGAGTCACAAGCTCAAAATGGTTATCTTCAAGCTCGAACCCTAGTTCCCATGGCAGCCAAGTGCAGAGCTCATTTTCTCCAAATTTAGCCAAGTACAAATGATGTGAAATATTAGGGATTGGTGCTAGTTTTGATGTTAGGGTTTCCAAATCCCTAATTCTAACTTGGTCCTTTTATCAAATTTAATTCAAATTCAAATTCCAAACAAATGTGTCGACCCTTACCTACATGTCAACCTTACATTTTTATGTCTTTGGTTTACCTTGTGCCTTCATTTAAAAATAAAGACAATAACCGTAGGTCTTCATAATTTTCCCTAAGTCTTGAATGCTTTAGACGACCTTTGGTTAGGCATATATGATAGGTGCCTCAAAAAAATTGTGATTTTTTATAGAAAAATAAAAAATAATAGGAACCTCTTAATCCTCATTAGAAAAATCAAATATCAAGGCCTTGGGGGGAATATTTATTCTTTTCAAAATAAAATCATATAAGACCTCATGCCTCAGTTATTTTATGATTTTTTATAGAAAATCAAGATATCTATAATACTTGGCAAAAAATTAGAAAAAAAAATTCATATATTTTGCCTTGTAAAAATCAAATCAAGATCAAATTGAGCCTATTTTTTGGGAAAATTTGAACAGCAAGATATTATAAAGCAGTGCTAAGATAATATTTCTATAAATTATCTTAATATCTATTATTTCTAAATGAAGTTTTGATAAAAGTAGTAGTGATAAATTTTTCTATTTCTAAGTTGAGCTCTTGGGTGAAATTGGAAAAAGATGAACACGTTGAGCTTTCTATTTTCAATTCTGAGGCAGTTTGAACCTGATTTTGTGGAGATTTTGGATCGACCTTTTGGAGATAGAAATCTTCTATCTTTTTTATGAAGTTTGGAGCAGTTTGAGGGACTATGTTTTTGGCTTTTTTGTGGAGCTCAAAAATGGATCATAATTTCTTTTTCAGAGATGTAGTGGAGTAGATTTTTCCTATTTTTATATTTGAGACACTTGAGAGATATAATTTTGGAGAAAATTTTAATTTTCTCAGTTTAGAATACCATTTATTTCTCTCACCCATTCAGAGAGTTTGAAAACATTTTATGTACTCAAATTTTGAGCTTGTGACTCCTTCATATTTTCTCAATAAAAACAGCAAAGCTTTCCTTTCCATTTTCTTGTCTCAAATTTACAGTGATGATTTGATGTTTATTGTGATTCAAATTTTTAGATTACTTTTTATGTCTTATTATTGCAAAATTGTGTGAAAGGGTTTCATATAATTCAGGTTGTATCTTGTGCTCAATCTAGTGAGCCTTCATACAAAAAATTATTGAGTTATATGTTGTGGTGGAATTGTGAAGATTGAGGTTTTTTGAGAGGTTATTGTGAGAGAAGTTATCAAAATATTTTAAAGTTCTGGTAAATCATCTTTAGGTTATAGGATTTTCTTTTAGTTTTCTTCTTAACCCTTTTCTTTGAAAGTATTTTAGATTAGGTGTTTTGCTAGAGGGAACCAACCCACTCTGGAGATTCTCTCTCATCTATAGATTACCCACAATTTGAGAGTGTTTCCATGTTGCAACAAGATAGGAAAGTCTAACTTGGATAAGGGTACAATCATGATCTCCAACAAGAACACAAAGAAACTACATTTTGAGTTTGTATCTTAGGTTTTGAGTCAATCAAGTAGATTTTGTAAATTGTATGGCTTCCAAGCATGTCTGAATGACAATGCAAATCTTTTGAGTATATTGTCTCTCTATCTTTAACGTTCTATATGATTTATTAATGAAAATTTGACCAATGGTCCTTTCATTAATCTTCATTGTTATCTTACATTGATGTATGTTTTAATTTTGGCTCTAGTTTAATGAATCAATTAAAATACCTTGATTAAAGCATGAATTCATATGGATGTTTAGTGGATCTTATAAGTAGTCATAGAGTTTGAGTTTATGATATGTGAATTGTAATGCAATTTCATAAAGATCATGGATGTTTGGAATTATAATTTCCTTGCAATTTAGTTTATTGTGTTTTGACTCCTTGCCCTGAGATAAGGCATTGATTTAAAGGTGTTAGGTTCATTTCCTATGGTTTTGGTCCTTCAATTTGAGAACAAAATTTATAAATCAACTTTTAATCGATCTACCTTTGTTGAGGTTAGTGTTGTGTGATTTCAAAGCTTGAGGTGTTTGATCTTTCAAAGGAATTTATAGTTTCTTTAAAGGTTTCATCTATTTAGCATTTAAATGAGAATGTGTCTATTTATTATGCAATGTGTGGTATAATTATGTAGCAAGATTATAAGATGCACATTATGGGATCACCCTCTTGGGTTTTGTAGAGCTCGAAGTGCAGGAGGGAAGATTCTTAGCTTCCTCTCATTCATTGGCCAATCATCTCCTAAGTATTCAAGAATTGAATCTAGAAAATTCATAGATGCTTGGTGTGATCTTGGTTCTTTAAAAACCACCAACACATAGTTCATAACTGGTGAACATAACTCGCACTATACAATGAATTAGAAACCCAAAATCTAGATATAACATCTTCCAACAACCATGATCAACATATCTAAACCACACAAATATAGGAGCAAAACTCGAAGCAACCACTGAACACCTGCAACCTTTCTTCATTACAATTTTCTCAATATCCTCAATATATACAACCAATAACCTTCATCCATGACATCAATCACAACAAAAACCAGTTGATAACCAATTAACTAGTTGAAATCAATGACAACACCTTAATTCTTACAACACATTCCTACCCCTCTAATCATTTTGAGATATCCTTGAGAAAAAATGGAATAGTACAATAAGCTAAATCAAGTAATTAAATATTCAAAGACCAAACAAATCAACAACTATAAGATTTCCTTTCCAGAAGATGTTTTCTCAAGGTAGATAATGCCTATTGTAAGAAGGATGCATCCATTAATGAAATATTTTTTGGATAAGATGTGTAAAGAAAATTTGGCAATACATCAATAGTTTTGTAGATAGTTTAGCTAGAGTCTCTTATCCTTGATTGTTTCATGAACTCTCAATGTATCAAGATGTTGCATAGTTTGTGTTTTCTTAAATATTTATGTCGAGATAATGGAAATTATTATGGATATGGTAAGTCATGCTATGTTTTTTCTTGAATTTTTATGTTTTTGGATTTTTTGGTGATGATATGGATGAATGATGAGGAGATATCGATGTGTGGATATTGAAGATCTTTTAATATCTTGTCGCTATCCATGCTAAAGTTGATTGATCAGGTTGATTGATTAATGATAGGATAGCATTATTGAGATAGGAACAATGCAAGGATAGTGTTTTTAAGATAGGAATAACATGATGATTTGGAAGGATACATCTTGTTGATGATTGATTGGATAAGATGGATCAAGATTTGTAGCTAGTCTAGGAATGAAATATGTCAGATAGTTTGATAACCCATGGAGTGCAAGCACTTGATGATATTGATAAGAAATTTTTGGATTGATAGTGATGGTGGAGATTTTATGGAGAGGTTTATTCATGAGATGCTGAAAAATTATTGAAATTTTTTTCAAGGTATTTGATTTTTTTGGATTTTTGAAAGGCTTCCATATCAAAAAGTGATCTAGAAGACATATATCAAGATTTGTTTCAAAGCAGGATGTAATCACCTACCCCCAATATATCAATGTATTGGACAAAAGAACTCATGCAATTGAAATGGATGTATTAAGGATTAGGAGGATGGAAATTATTAAAATAGATCTAGTATAAGGGATTTTACTTCTAAGGAATATTTTGTACTAGGATAACATGTTTGACCCAGGAGAAATGTCTGGATAATGCTACATAGGTTATGGTGTGACAATGAGATAGTATATGTGTTGTGTGGTCTCACAACACACCCCAAATTTGTAAGGCTTGGGGACCCCAAAATTATTTTTTTAACTCTTACGATATGAGCTAGCGATTTGGAAGATCACCGAGAAGAAAAAAGAGATATAAAAGAAATCTTTGATGTAAAGAATTATTTGTATAAATAATTCTAGGTATTATATATCGGGAACCGAGATTGTTTGAAAAGCGGAAAAGGTAAGGAAAAATGTAATTCAAGCATTTTGGTCCGATATTTGAAACTCGGGATAGAAGGAAGTTCGGTAAAACCGAAGTCTGGGGAAAGTTATGGGTAAAGTTGAATACTGGGTACCAGGTACTGGATTGTGAAGTTTTGAATTTTGTGATTGTATAATGAGTTTTATGGTCTGGTAGTCTGGCATATATATGTTGAAGATAATCATACAAGAATTTTTGATGTACTTTTTGAAAAGCATGTTATTTATGGAAATTTGTAGTATAACATTTGAATAATGGTTTTATTTTGATGAGATGTTCATAAAAAAAAATTTAAGGGGATTTTATGTGGAATTTTTTATTGTAGGAAATACAATTTTTTATGCAATGTTCAGGTACAGATGGTTAGGAAACTTTAAATCATGGATAGAATCATTTCTAGATCAGATTTCTTACTCTGGGAGATTATAATTTAGAAGGCTTTGAGTCCACCAGAATGTTGGAGATCCTGGTATTATATATGCGGTGGAAACAAATGTCAAATTCTGGGGAAGCCCATTCCCGAGAGTAGCATATCCGAAAAAAAATGATTGTCGGAATGGAGCGATAATAATATCATTTTGTATGTATGGGAAGTTCCAACATGCTATCTTGATTCAAGTTATTATGTTGGTGATAATAACAGACTAAAACCTGAAGAGCTTCAATGAACAATTTAAGTCAATCTTCAAAGACTTCAATTGTAATTTCCTAGCCAATTACTATCTTCCACGTGCCTTGATGTGATTCATCCCTTGGATTTCCTCTCATGTATTTCTTTTATCCTTTTTGCACCTTGTGTTCTATAAAAGGCCAGAGAATTTCTTTTTTAAGTTAAGTTCAGAATTTGTGGATGTCGGAAGAGCCAAAGCTTCTTTAAGTTTTGTTCTTTTTTCCTATTTTTTGAATCATTCTGATCTAAAAACTTGTATGCACGTAGACATTGATTAATATCAAATCCATTTTTATAGCTACCTATCTCATGAATATTTTGTAGCTAGTTTTGTTAGTTCAGTTGAACAAGCATGTATGTTGTGTCATTTAAAGGTGCATACAAAAACTACTCGATGTCCAAATTAAACCCCTCCCTTTAAAATATTTCACCATTTTGTATGTAGTTGTGAAGCAATTTGGTGAAGTATAAATCGGTTTTCTTTTATTTAATTAATTCTTGGGGGTATACGTGGAGAATAACTGGGAGAAATTTTAATTTCAGTATTTTTTATGCTTTATTTTAAAATAGATGTTTAAATTCTTTAAAAATGTTCTAAAAAATAGATAAATGGATGGAGTTCATTGAAAATATTTTGATTACAAATAATTATTGAATTCTTAAAGCTAAATCTTACTTAAGTGATAGCAAGCAAAATTCTTGATGTTCATGAAATATTATTTTAATTCTTTCAGTTTCATGATAATTGTTCTTAAGATCCAAATTGAAAGAAGAAAAAATTAAGTGCTTAGTATAAATATGATTTTTAATAGACATATTCCCTTTGATATTAACATAAAATTCACATCACACCCTACAGCGAACCTAGTATGATCATGACCTGATTTATAGGAGACTTGGGATTGAACTGAGTCGATCTTATTGTTTTATTTAGGTAGAGTTCCCCTTTGAGATTGACTTGTTCCATATCTTTCAAGAAGAATATGCTTCTTTGAGGTTTTCTTGTGGATTTTCTTATTCAACACTATTGGTATGAGTAAAATCATTGTCAACAGGAAGTGGCTCTAGAAGGAGGGAAATCTTATTCTTTTCTTTTTATCTAGTCTTGAGTTTTAAAGCTTGTAAAGCGAAGTTAAATACAAGATAGTATTTCAGTATGGAAGTTGAGAAACTTGTGAAAAGTTTTAATTAGAGATTATATCCTTTGATTTTTCTCACTTTTAGAAGGGTCACTAAATGTAGAATTCATGATACAACCGATCACGGTGAACTCGATTGCAAAAAAAATTTGACTAGGATGAGCTTAGCCATGTGTAAAGTGATTATGTTAACAAAATAAGTTCTAACTAGTAGAAGGAAAGAGTTGTTAGCGATAATTTGCACAACCCTAATAAAGCTAAAAATGTTAAAAAATCAACCAATACATCAAAACAATTGGATAACTACAATTATTACAATGAAAATGTTAACACATTGTAGGAAAATCAACAAGAATGTCAAGATTTTGGAATATTGCACCAAAAACAAGGAAATGGCATTCATGGGTCATAATTCTCCTTATATGTGGAAAATGTATATGAAGAAAAGGAGCAAGAAAATCAAGCGAGAGATGCTTATATTTTATCCCAAACAAAAAATTTACATGATAAAAAGGGGAATTTCCCTGATTTTATGCAAAATATAGAATATCATTCTTTTACTTTTTCTCTCTCTGATAATAATATAAATTGTGATATATCTTGGTCTAACAAAGCGCAAAGTGAAGACAGAACCGAAGACATGAAAATTCTCGGAGGAGAAAGTTGAAAGATGGACGCAGCCGTTCATGGAGATAAGAAGAGTACGAAAATGAACCATGAACCCAAGCTGAAAGAAGGTAGAGTATGGTCGCCTCAAATAAAGTATGTATAATTGACCTTTAGTGAGGTTGTTTTCATACATCTATTCCACGTCATTGGTAAGTACTCTTTTGAATTTATGATTATCAATGCAGAAAATTTAAAATAATCCATCATTGCAATAGGATCGTTGAATTTTTTTTGAATGAATTTAAGGATAAACTAGTTGTAATTTGTACTAAAATGACAATGGAAATAATTATAGAAATTAGAATTAGTTGTTTTGTTAGGGTTAATCGTTTATTAGATTAGATTCCTGGTTAGTTAGGGTTTGTTTTTTTAGGGTTTGTTTTTGTTTTTGTTTTTTTGTTCTATTTTTTTCTTTCTTTTTCTTTCTTTTTCTTTCTTTATTTTTCTTTCTTTCTTTTTCTTTATTTATTTTTCTTTATTTCTTTTGCTTGGCCTCTGAATTTTCAAATTCTGCTTAACTTACCTTGCAATACATGAGAGTTAATCTAAATATTTATAGAAATAAAGTAAAAATGTAAAAAAAGAAAAAACAATAAAACCATACACAGTAAATGCATGCTCTGAAAGTACTAAAAGCGATATGTGTGTGTGTGTGTCACGTATGTACATCATTATCAAAATTCTTGTTAAAAAAGAGAAAAAAGGTCAAAAAGAGGGAGCCTAGTTGTAGGTGGTGGTTATCATTCATTCAATATGGGAAGCCTCATCCATCAGAGCTAAATATCCAATGTAGGCAAGTTCCCTGTGAGTTTCAAAGTCTTGAATATGGAGGTCTGAGAGAAAAGGCCGAAGAGGAACTATTTCCCCATGTTCCAGGAATCGAGGAATATCATCCATTGAAGGGATTCCAATGGTTGGGTGTGCCACAGATAAAATAGTGTCCAAGTTCTCCAAGTACTCAGGTCTCACTATCATGTTGGCAGTTGAGCGAACATATTCCAAAAAAAGTGTTATATCTAGAAGAAATGCTACAAAATGAGAAGCCACGTTGGAGTAAAATCGATAGTAGCGATTGGATTCTACATATTTTTCCCCAAGGACTAAGCATAAATTTGGTATTGTAAAACTGGAAGTCCTAATGAAGAAAACCTTTTCAAGTCTTTGTGATGTGATACTTCCTAAGAAGACATTTTGGTGGCGAGAGTAGCTTAAACATATTGGAGTATCCATGGCTTAGAAGCAAACGAAAGCAAACACAACAAGAAAATGCAAAAAAAAAGAAGAAATCTAAGAAAGCTTGTGAAGAATTCAAAAGCAAGCAATGCAAAATTTATAGCAAGACATGAAAATAATACGGTACATAGATTCCTCGAGAGAAGTCTTGGAAATCGTAAGTAAGGTGGCAACTAGATAATTGTCTTCAGAATGGAAGGTTAAATCAAATTAATTATTTGCACATTGTTGTTGATAAATTGCATCAAATTTGAGTAGTATGAAGATTGAAAATCAATCAAGTTGAAGATTTCAAAGTTAATAGTGGTCTTTTCAATTTATTTTTTAGACGTATTAATTATGGAGGTGTTGGTATGTGCGGAACAAAAAAGAAAACTAAGTTGGTAAGGCAGTACACGTCATCACCTAGATAAGTAGATAGAATTGATACATGCAAATTCAGTCGTGTGAATTAAATGAAGAATAATGGGATCATGTTTTATATAATCATTATAATTTTGATCCATTAATGAAGTGAAACACTATCAAATCAAAAATGCTAGCTGAAATTTTAGCAGTTGCCATAAGAATTTATCGAAAGGGTGGTAACTAATGTTTCTAAATTTAGATTTAATTTGGTGATTAAATTTTTGGTTGCTAAATTTTAATTTATGCATATCTTCTAACATATAATAGTTTGCAGTTAGCTAGGATTTGGCATAAGGTGGTAAAATTTAGTCGAAAATACACACCAACAGGGAATATTTTAAGTGATTTTTTGGGAAATGGTGAATTGATGAAGGGATTTGCATTGAATGAAAAATCAAAAGGTAACCTTCACTACCATTGTAATTCCCAACCTAATATCGAACTTCATTGCCTACAAGTTGAAAATGAGCTATTATTGAAATATCAATAGTTGAAAATGAGCTATTATTGAAATATCAAAAGTGAAAATGAGCTATCATTGCTATATCTAAAAAAAAGAGAAAATCAACTCTTTAGGCTATACAAATAACTCTACCCAGGTTATAGACATTTGGCTGGTAGTAAAGATATATTGGGGGGAATTACAGAGATAACCTTGTTGAGGCTATGGATGCTTAACTGGCAAGAAGGCTCTATCCCTAGTTGGCTCTAGAGGATTATCATATTATGTAGTTCAATGTCAATGAACTGATTCTTTTTACTAAGTTCCAAAAATTGGAATTAATCAGAGCACACACAGATATTTTCGGGGGGGATTTTTTTTTATGCCAGAGTGAAATGGTTGTCAAGATCCAGGCCTAGAGGGTTGAACAAAGAATTGGGAATGTTTGATAGTGGATAGTTAAGCCATTTAGCTATGATATTTTTGAAGACTACTTCATAAAGATGTATTTTTCCCTTTGTCAAGTTTCAGAAATAGATTTTAGACCTTAGATGCTAGTGTCTTATAAAAGCAGTTATGGTATATTTGTTACCTAAAGCTCTTGAATTCATCTTGACTCTATACAAATGAATCTATTTTTTATTTGAACAAGAAAGAAAGAAAGCAACCAATTTCTAAATATTGTGAGATATTTAGAGCAACAAACTAAAAAATGAAAAAATGAAGGTCAAGGCCTCTCTATTTTCCTCAGTTCACTTAAACTTTTTAGATGTTGCCAAACATCTAGCAAGCTATAACTATCATGCAAATTATATGATTTCTATTTGTTTTGTACTTTGGAACAGTTTACAAGATGAAATTGTCTCCTCATGTAGAAGTATAAGCTGCCAAATTCCTTCAGAAGTTGATACAAGAATCAAAAGATGAACTTGTCACATTGGAAACCAAAATTTTTGTGGTAAGAAGAGTTGATTTTGACATGAATGACATGTTGTAACAGCTTTATTAAGTAATACAATTTATTTTGTTATTTGACAATTTGGTGATTTGTGTGTAGATATGCCACCATATGAAACTAAGTGGAAAAGAGCACTCCTTACCTTATCAAGTAATATCCAAGTAAGATGTTATAAAAAATAACTTGTGCTTTTAGTGAAGCTGGTTAACCTATTCATTATTTTCCATGCTTAATTTTTTCCTTTTGGATTGAGTTATTTATGATAAATTTTTAACTTTCCTTGCAACCTATGTATTACCCTCTCAAGTTTTTAACTTGTTAAAAGCAATCTCTTATAAAGGATATAAAATTCCTTAGTACTTTAGATTGTACTTTATGTTAAGGGAGGCATCTGACTATTGTTTATATAATTCAAATTTATTTGAGAGTAAGCATATTTAATCTCTATATGGTAGATTCAGACACTAAAAAGAAGTATTTGACCTTACTAGGAAAAATGAAGCAAAAAATGTAAAAGTGTATCATAGGATTTTTTTTCATGGTTTTCATTGTAAATTATGCAACTTATTTCAATATTTTCTCATGGAAATCATATGACCTTCTTCTATGGACTATATAAACTCCTTTAGTGTAAATTTTGTCATCTCCTTCCTATTATGCAAGATCATTCAAAACCTCTGCTACTTTTTGACAATGACATATGATTATCATATCTCTGTAAGTCTTTAATAGACATAATGGGAGATCCTTTAGAAACATCATCATTTCTATTGAAAGTGATCCCATATCCTTTGTGATACTTTCCCTCTACCAACTTGACTATCCTTTTTATTTTAGCTTATGCATGATTTTATTCATTTAATTTCAATGGCCTTGCATAACACTTGAAGAAATTCATTGTGGTAGTTCTTTGAGATATTATCCATGCACTCCTTAATACACTTGTAGGTTGTCCTCTTTTGAAACTTTGTGAGATGGAAATATTTATTAGTTTACCATACTACTATGAAGAAAATGAACCCTTGACAAGATTTATGATGTTTTAAAAGCTCTCTTGACTACTCAGTTACTTTTCTTTATGTATCTTTTAAAGTTCATCATACTACCCTATCATTGTTATTATTAATTTCAATGCCCCCTTCATGGTTATGACATGGACTAATCATTGGTTTTTTGAATAGTCATGACTGTGATCTCCTTTTGGGAATCTATAGGAAAGTTCCATGCCTTACTTTGAAGTCCATTTCCTTAAATCTTTTACCTTTGCTCGTTGCTCCTTACCTCTATAGTATCCCTATATTGCATATACATAATAATAACAATTATGGTGATAACTAGTGGACATGGGTATAACATCAAGCATCATACAAATGTAGTTTATATCTGCATATATAATACCCCAAGATACTAATATTGTAGCACTAGTCAAAGAATCATCATCAAACTATATTTGTTGATCAAATACAATGAAAAATAAAATATATTAAAATATAAAACATTGATCTTTTCTATCTACTCCACTGTAAATAATAAAGACTACAAAAATTTCCTTCCAATTTGAGTGTTGGAAGTCATCACAATAATCAGCAATATAATATTTATCTATTAATATATAAATATTATAAATAAATAAGTGTGTATTTCAATCTTTTTAAGAAAGAAATTTGGGAACAGTATATGCCTTCTCTTTATAATCTACAAACATAATAAAATCTGCAAATATAATAAAATCTTCTGAGAAATACCTTCAATCTGCAATATTAAATCTGCACATTTATTTGAAAATAAATCATCCTACAATCACCAACAACCAAACAATTAAAATAAAGATTTAAAAGATCATTACATGAATATATACATATCAACTTATAAGTCTCTTAGCTTGCAAGAAAACTTTGCATTTATAATTATTTTCCATGAAAGAGAAGCAGCAAATATTTAAAGAGAATAGAGTTAGTTATGAGTTGGTTGTTGCAATTAATACATAGAAAAGATCACTATTTTATATTTTACTATATTTTATTTTGCAAATAGCATTGGATAGTAAACTAGCCAATACACTGTCAAACATAATGATTGGACCCTATGAATATGTAGGTTATCAATATTTAATCAATTCACATGAGAAATCATACTGACCAATAGTATCAATGAAACTTTGATACTATATAACAATGACTAGTCTCAGTTTGATGAAATTTCAAGACCAATGCATGAATATCATTTGGGCCTCATGGCATTGAGCATTGTTTTCATTTAGCCATGATATAATGTTCTTATAGGAAGCACAATACTAGTATGATTGAATGTATCAGAGGAAATGGGATTTAGAGCAGATAAAAAGAGAACAAAAATATTGTAGTGTAACCTTATTATTATATAAATAAACAGAAAAATAGTAAGAGTAGGAACCCCAAATATCATGTAATCATTAAGGAAGACCCAATTTCATTATTCCATTAATGGATTGAACTTTCAAGGAGGCCATCTAATGGTGTTGCCTATTGATATCCAAAGCAGGGATGTGAATAAGACCGATGACTATGCAGGTTATGTTGTAAATAAAATTCATAGATCTTTTAACTTTATCAAGGCATATAAAAGGGTGGTCCACTTCAAATGAAACTCTTTATTATCCCATACTATTTTATTTCTAGAAATCATTTGTGAAGTTAATTTTGTACTTCCAGGTTTGAAAATCATATTTTAAAGCAACATCTCATCAGATTTCATTTTTAGACTTGTGCATTTTCAGAATTTCATTTCCATATTTTGTTGTGCAAGTTCAATATCCTGATTTTAGGAGTCTAACGGTTGGAAATCATAGTAAAATCAGAATTTAATAATTTCTGGAATTATCATTTTCAAGTGTTTTTTGGGGTCACTAACTTCATACTATCTTCTCTTTTGCAGGGGTGGTTGCATGCCGAATTTTTTTGGTATAAAATATCAGAATTATTAGATTTTGTTACCTGTCTATGATTAAAAATTATTGGAGTGTGAGTTTGATATTTTTTGAAGATTTAAATATTCAAGCTTGGTAAATAAAAATCATGTTATATAATATTATTCCAGAACAAAATGAAGAGACAGTTGCTAGATTGTGGGCTAGATTGAAAAGAAAGGGTGATGGGAAATGTTATTGTCCTTGCAATAATTGCAAGGGCTTAAAGATGAGAAGACTTTTAATCACAACAGCTGAGAAACATTGTAGCCAGCATGGTCACGTTCAAGGGGGGAATGATTATCGTCCATTGGTAAGTTGTTCATTATATGTGTTTATATTGATTGAATTTGTAAATGTTTATATCATTTTAACATTTTATATATATATAAAAAATCACTTGATCATGATCATGGTTTATTTGTGTCTATCATTATTATAAAGGTGGGGCACCCTAGGCACATGATATGGATTATCACGGCCCAGAGAATGTGGTTTTCCAAGCAGGGGAACATGGAGTTGTGAATATCGAAGATGAAGTTAATGATCCTATGGAAGAAGATGATCATGTGCCAGAAAACATAGTTGAAGATGATGGTACAAATACATTGATCCATGACACATTTAGTGGCATAGCTGATCATGATGATCGAGATGACTTTGATGATGTTCATGATTTACCTATACTTGAGAAGGCATATGAGCCCCTTTATGAAGGCTCCCAAACAACTCTTCTCTCTATTGTATTGTTGTTGGTGAACTTGAAGGTTATGAATGGTTTATCCAACATAGAAATCTCACGGATGTTAAGGTATGTCATATATGTCATATTTTTTCATCTATTTTAATTGTTGTTAGTTCATAACTAGTAAATAAATGATGAAATATGTACCATTAATATTCTTTATATTAACAAATTATTTTTTTGTTGTATATTGATTGGTGAGTTTTTGTTACTACCATCAAATATTTTACCTCGCTTATATCGAGATTTATCTAGCATTATGAAAGATATTGGAATGGAGTATCAAGAAATAGATGCATGTCCCAATGATCATATTATATATCATAAACAATATGAATTTGCAACAGAATGTCTGGAATGTCATATCAGTAGATATCAAATAGATCAACTAACATAAAAGGTGCCTCGCAAGGTTCTTCATTATATTCCCATTATTCCATGTATGCAATGATTATTTAGGTGTGAAAGCTTAGCGCAATTTATGGATTACCATGCATGGAATAGAAGTGGAGATGACATTCTTCAAATTCCTATGGATGGTTCTGCATTTAGGGACATGGAGTAGAAATGGCCACACTTTAAAGAAGAACCTCGTAATCTCAGGCTTTCATTGGCAGCGGACGGTGTCAATCCATTTGGAGAGCTAAGATATTTTTACTCAATGTGGCTTGTTTTTGTTATCAACAATAACATTCCTCCATGGATGTCAATAAAGAGGGAGCACATAATGTTGGCAATGATTGATCCAGGTATTTGTTTACATCAATTTTCTTTAACATAGTAGCATCTTATTTGTCTTATTTGTTGCATAATGACATATTTTTTCATTTAATAGTCATGTACATTAATTTATATATATTGCATTAAAATGGTTATAATAATTATCTAATTTTTATATTCATTCAACTAGGTAAGTAACAAGTTAAAGAAATGAATGTATATATCGAGCCTCTTATCGGCGAGTTACTAAAGTTATGGAATGGCATCACTATGTATGACGTATCTAGACCAATAGGACAAAGAAAATTTTAATTCCATGCAATGCTTGTATGGATAATTCATGATGCCCCAGGGCTAACTCATTTTTGTGGTTTGTTATAATGTTCGACTGCACTTTAATGATATTTAATTTTATGAAGTAGATATCATGCATATTTTTTAAATAATCTATTCATTATATATAATTATAAAAATTGAAATAGTTAATCCAATTATATATGATCTTGTAGGTCTTCAAACAAAGGGAAAATTTGCATGTCCAATTTGTGGTCCAAAGATGAAATATTGTCATTCAACAAGTTTAGGAAAGCAGGTGTTTGATGAGTATAGGCACTTCCTCCATAGAAATCAAAGTATCGAACTACTAAAAAACATATTTTCAATGGGAAAGAAGAGACTACATCAAAACCACGAAGAATGACACCTCGTCTATGGAAGTTGGAATATAATAGAATTAATCATCAAGGTTATACATCGGATCAAATTATTTATCTATCATATATGATATGTTTGGAATTTATATTTGTATATTGTGTTGTGTTTACTCATGTTGTAATTTACAATGATTTTCGTTGTTAATTTGTTTAACTTATATGCTTCATGAAGGTCATCAAGGTATTAATGGTCGGCTTCCACAGGGACTGAAAAGTTATCCCAGACAGTTTAGTAGGTTGCCCTACTGTGAGCAGCTACAAATTGTGCATTTGTTTGATACAATGTATATCGGAAAGAATATAACAGAAATGTTATGGAAAATATTGGATGGAAGGCATGACAAAGAAAAAATCGTCAAAATTTGTAGTAACATTCAGGAATCCAATCATGCAATAAAAAATGTCATTCAATTAAATAGCGATGGAGACCAAATTAATATAAGTTCCCTTCCTTGGTTATTAACGGAGCAGCAAAGCAATGTTATAAAAGAATTCATACGAAAAATTTAATTTCCCACAAGATTTGTTGCGAACATAAACAATATCATAACAAAGAAAGGTGAATTTGGGTTAGGGATGAAAACACATGATTGGCATACCTTCATTAAGGTAATTATTATGGTATATTATATATATATTTATTACTGTATGTACTTTTCAATGTATTATGTTTACTACTTTTGGAAAAATAATGAAAAGATCATTTTATAATTGTTGCAGTACGTTCTACCTCTATCTCTCCTAGACAACTTCGACAACAATGTCAAGCAAGTTATATATGATCTTGGAAAATACATGAGGTAAGTAGCGATATTTTTTCAATTCGTTGTATAGATCTTATAATTTCCATTTGCTTTACTTTTTATGTAATATATTGTATATTTTTGTTAAATCTCGTTAATATATTTGTGCCTTGAATGACTTGTAGATGGATGTCATCTAAAAGAATCCATAAAGAAGATATAAATTATTGGAAGAGAAAAATTCCTCGTCTAATGTGTGAAATGAAAAAGTGTTTACCTTCGACATTTTTCAATGCACAAGAACACTACCTCATATACCAAGTTCAGGAGATTGAATTGTGTGGACTTGTACACACAAGGTCAATGTGGATGGTTAAGAGGCACTTGAAATTTTTGAAGGCTTTGGTTAGAAAAAGAGCACATCCTGAGGGTTCTATGGTGGAGGGACATATGGTATACTAGACCATGGTGTACATTACTGAATATATTCCTAAGTTTGCAGCAAAGATCCATGTAGATCGCATTTGGGATCCCAAATCCATTAACAAATTTGAAGGGGGGTACCTGATGGGGAAAGGTAGATTGGGGAAAGTGACAGGTAATTATATGATGGTCATGGAGATTAATTAGAATATATTTTACATTTGGTTTTTATGTATATTGTACTTATTTAATTATTAATCTTCAATATACATCAATTATAAATTAAGGTCATATACCGTGGTAATTAACTAATTATATGTCGTTTGTGAATTTTATTTTTTTTATACAGTTGGTCGAGAGTGGGATGCACTAAATTTGTACATCACCAACAATCTTGATTGGATGACGGTATGGATTGAATGATGTCAACAATCTGGTCGCTCATTAACATGGGAAGGTGTGGCTTCATTGGTTAAAGAAGCTCATCATAATGGAGATTCCAATGTTGCACCAAGGGAAATTTATTTACTATATGGTTTAAGAGATAAATAGGTACGTATAAATATATTAATCACCCATATTATTTAATTATTTTCAATTATATTGATGTATATATATGTTGATATTTTTTTCTTTCCATACATTCGGCCAAGAATAAATATGTTTATCAACCGACGATATTGCAATAATTTTTACATGTTTGACATATTGCAAGTGAAACACCACAAAGCTATGTGGTGCAATGGTCAGAAATTTTGAATCAAAAAGTTGGATGACACAAAGAAAACTTGTGATTCTAGGATAACTGCATTCTTTCAGGTGACTAATGTTTCGTCTAGAAGAAACATACATCCAGAAGTCTCAGAAAATCGATACTATGGGATTTTGGATGATATACTTGAGTGTGACTTTAAGTCCTACAAATTAGTTTTGTTCGTCGTCCTATGGTAAAGGCTACGATTGAATGAAAATTATATCGAGAGAACTGTTATTGAACATGATAATGGATTTACCATGGTTAATACAAGGTCGATCGAGTGAGCTAGAAATGAGCCCTATGTTCTTCCAAGCCAATGTGAGCAGGTATTTTACTCAGAGGTTCCAGGTAAACTGGGTTGGTAATTTATTGTTAGACATGATCCAAGAGGAAGGTCGGTAAAGTATAATGTGGTGGAAGAAGAAGATACCAAAGAACTAGAATATGATGTAGATGATGATCAGGATCAACAGTTAGTTGATGATGTGCCTGACGAATATTTCAAAGAGGAGGAACTAGATCATCATGATGTAGGATTTAATGTTCATGAATATGATATCTGTGTGGATGATGGCATTATCGAAACTGATATCAATGACGATGATGATGATATGACCAATCCTTACAATGTCAAATCTTAATTGGATGATACAAACAAAATGTTGGATGAAGAAGAAGATCAATGGCATTGAGATGTATGAGTTATGTGATTGTATTATCTATTTGATATTAATTTCTTGATAGAATTATATTTGACTTATGTAGTTACATAATTAATTCATGATGTTTTTAATTTTTATGTCATTACATAATTAATTGATGATGTTACAACTATTGTAGCTCTCCTAGAAATTTCCATATGATCATAATGAATAGTGTTTTGGGAAATTTCATGAAAGATGAGACATTGATCGTAGTAGTGAAATAATTGCAAAGTAGTTTAGATTTTTTAGACCAATCGCATTTCACAATGTCATTTTTACGATCATCTCCAATTTTATTACTAGGACACATAAGGTATGATTTTATTAGCTTATCTTGGACGAACATTGTGGCTTTGTGTAATGTGAGCAAATTTTGGATGGGGTCGTGGTGCAGGAGCACCTATACCTCATCTTCTATGCTTAACCATGTGATGATAATTAGGGAGTTCAATAAGTTTTTTTAGGCATTTCAATAATTTTTTATTGTGAATAAGGTCACTCAAGACCATTAGTCATGTTCTAGGTGAAGTTTTGAGTTACGAGTTTGAGTCTTGCACTAAAGCGTTTTGTAGCTTTTTTAAGGAAAATTGGAGAATTTACATGTAAAAAGGTGCAAGGTTAGTTTCATGTCAATAATAAGGCTATTATCAAGCCACTATCATGGTCTTAGAGGTTTCCTAGGAGTTTCAATATATTTGAAAGTTCAAAAAATTAAAACATTTCAATAGTGATGTTAACAACCTTGAAATTAGTGTGTTTTATGTTTCATGTGATCATAAAAGATTAAAAATTCAGTTGTAGAGGTGTTTGTTCAGTGGTTGAGGTTTAAAGGCCTTTAAAATTCATAAAGTAATCATTGTAAAGGTTTTTGATGGTTGAGGATTTAAAATAAAAGCTCTTGACATTCTAAAATCTGTGTTTTTCTTCAAAATTTCTGTATTTTTTCTGTTTTACAGCACTGTACGGTCACATACAGCCATATTTTGATGTGAAATCAATTCCATGTCATGAATATATGTGTTATCTTTGATTTTGAATCTGATTTTAGGGCTTAGGGCATTGATTTGAGTTAGAAAGCTTCATTTCTTGCATACAGCCTGGTTACCTTGTTTTTGAGGGTTTTGTAGTCCAAACATGATATAAAAGGGCTCTTACACTTTTTTTTATTACTGTGTCTTGTGTAAGAGGCCCCATGGATACTTTTTTAATTGTAGGATGCATTAATATGGAATAGGATGATAAATAAAGAAGGTATAGTTGTTGTCCTCAAGAGTTTTGTGAAGAAAAGCATGTGAAATGAGAGATTCAAGCCTAGGTTTCAACAAAATATGTATGGGAGATCTGATTTTATGAATTTTTATCCATGTGTAGACCTAATGGGTTGTTTCTAAGTTGGTTTTGAGGTCTGTGAGGTTGTGGAAGTAGGAGATTCAATAAACCCTCATGATTTTGGCCTAAAACAAGGGTTTTTGGGTTTGGCAAGAATTTGGTCGTACATGTGGAATCTTTTTGTGGATTTGGAGGTTTGGAGGCTATTAGCTCTCAAAAAATCAAGTAATAATACCTCAAGAGGTTTCCAATATCTTAATACGTTGTAGGGTAACAAACAAGGCCAAATGATTTCAACCTTCTTCTCTTCAGGTGTTGCCAAACCTAGGTGGGTCTACCTTTGCAAACTGAGCAGACTTAAGTGATGTGAATTTGTTTACAACAATCTATTCACAATGGAAATATTACAGTGAACAAATATAATCCTAATAAAGTGTATGTGTAATATTAGAATATTTTCAATTAACAGATGTAAAAAATAAAATGGAAAAACAACTTTGCCAATTTAACTATATGTATATATAACTTTAAGTTATTTTTATTTTAACTAAAAGTACTGAAGTTACTACATACAAATTAAATGATATTTATGATTGTAAAATTTATGATTAAATATATCTCTTAGAATCCTTTTTGTCCCAATTTGAAAATAATTCTATATTATAGAATACATTTTTTTAAATTTTAAAATGAAAATAGCAAGGAAAAATCAAACAATTATCTTTATGAAAGAAGTATATTGGCGTGAAATTAAATATAATTTGTATTCCAATGTAAAAACTACAAAGAATGGAAACAATTCTTTCAACACATAAACTATTATTTAGTAGTCAATTAAACCTAAAATTAACAAAATTTATAAATATACACACTATACAAGATTTCAATGGATGTTGTATTAGATGTAAATATATAATTGTCTATGTTTTTCTTCAAATGCAATATTGGATTGTCAATAGTAAAATATTACATCAATATTTTCATATTAAGGAAAATAAAAATATCATGAGTAACCTACTATTGGTTAAAGAAAAGAACATTATTTGGATCAAAAATAGTTAATGTGAAGTTTTTCCTAAAACTTCAACTATTTAGATTCAAAATGAGAGATATAATCACTATGTCAAATCACATAAGAAATTTTAGATCTCTCATTAGAAAATTGGTAGAATTAAAGGCTCTATTAGATGATGAAGATGCTAAGGATATTTTGTTAAATAGTTTGAAAATACAACAATGTTATTTCTATGCTTAGTCCAATAACTTCTCAAACACAAGAAGATGTGATTTTGGCCCTATTAGGAGAAGAAAAAAGAACAATGGAAAAGATTTAAAAGTTGATTCTCAACATGATAATGTATTATACTCATGAGGTAATAATAATTAAAAAATAAAAATGAGTGTTATTATTGTAAGAAAAAGGATCACACAGTGTGGAATTGTATAACTCGAGCCAATGATATTCTTGAGGGATAACTTAAAGAAAAATCAAATGATGTTAGCTTAGCCTATGTTGACGATTATGTTGTGGATGAGGACCTCCTAGATAATCCATTTTTTGAATATTATTATTTTAAATATACTACTTGGATTGATACTTATTTGAGCCTTCATTATTAGAGGTGGAAGATTTTTATCATCTCGAGTTAGCTTCTCACTCATGTTTGGGTCTTTGTATGAGAAGCATATTTTAGTTTTTCTTTCCTTTTTTATGTTGAAATAATTGAAGAATGCATATGTTGTGAAGTTTATTTTTTGAAAATAAATAGGGATTCGGTGAACTCAATATGTATTTTTTCCTAGATAGTTTGAGATTGTGTGGGTCTAGGGAATTATACCCTTCCAAGGGTCATGACACAACTTGATGGAGAAATGGATTATTATCCAATAGTTTAATGGATTTGTGATTCAAAATTTTAGGGAGGTGGTAGTCCATGAACTCAATAATTCAACTTGAGAGCTACACCATTCTGAAGGTTATGAGGCAACTTGATGGAGTTACACTTGGTTCATGATTTATTTTTTAAATAAAAAGCTTCTAAATAATATATATTTGTTTGTTTCAATCAACATTTTTTGTTGTGTGGAATGTAAAACTTAAGGGAGGGTGTTGGAATATTAAGATTAACATTGATTAATTCACCTTACTAACTTGTTTATTTTTGTTATTAAATAATTAGTTATATTCTTGTAAGATAGTAGTTCAAATGGTAAGGTATATTTGAAAGGCTTTGTAAAAGTCATATTGTAATATATTCCCAAATGAACTGTATGATATAATTATTATTTTGAGTGTTTTTATGTGTAGATATAAGTTCTCTTGGTTTTTCCAATATATTTTGTATGCTCTATTAGCCATGATTTCATGATTAATTTTCCACTTTCGACACTACTTCTTACTAATTTTGCCATCCAAATTTGACTCTTAGACTAAATATTTCATATAGGTGCATTTTAATTTTCTTACTCTCACCTTTGGCTGAATTTTTAAATTGGTTCAACCATGCAAAAAGTGTGGTTACTTTTAATTATTTCCACTTAAATGTTGGTTACAATTTTATATTTTTCTTTCCATTTAGCTAGTCACAATTGCAACTTGTAGACCTAAGATGTTTCATTCACCGATAGCCACCCTCTCCACCGATGGACACCTATCCTTCGTTCTATCGGTGGGATGCCAGATAATGTTTCCCCGATGCACCATAGTTGCCCTGATATACTTTATGCATTCGATAATTCATGCCCATGGTTATAATTCATGGTTTTGTTTTTGGCAAAAATGGCATAGCCATTATATTATATTATTATAATTATTATAAAATATTACAAAACCTTATTCAAAATGCATATCGGGAGAAAAGAATCAGGAAGAAAACCTCCAGTTGTAGCATATTTAAATACAAAACTGAAAAAATTGTTCCATTAGTGGAACTCAAAATACAGCCCAAAACAGGCACCCATTACATAGGTTTTCATCATGACGATCACAAAATGACTTCAAGTCGACAACCCTCCTTTTCTCTAGGTGGCCACCCAAAGTGAACTATAACCCAAAACCCATACAAAAATTTAATCTTACATGATATCCGTCACCACTTTGAGTGACACTTTGGCCCTGACCTTCTTTAAGGTCCTAGTGATGTCACTTTTTCCATTCGATAGGAAGGTCATCGTTGTATCGGGGGGACATCCCTAAGTGTCCTAATGATGATGTGCACTCATGCCGATAAGGCTTTCATACTCCACCTGGGGTTCACACTCACCTTGTCATCCTCATGTTTGCACTAGCATCATTCATTTCAACACTTGGCATGGTGAGAGATCCACCAAGGCACAGGTACACCGCTTGTGTAATTCCAGAGAATCAAGAAGGGAATCTATAATATTCACATCAAGCTCCCGAAAAGACGTCCGATCAAAGCTCTGTTTGATCTCCACTGTTCATTGTTGCCAATATTTCATAACATACATCATCTTCCACTAGCTTAGTATGTTATCCGATCAACCTTGTTTAATCTCAACTGCTCATCCTTGTCATCAATGCCACCCACGTCATTATAACTGGGTCCCACTATAGAATGTTTCATTGGTTATAGTTCATGGTTACTTTTGTTGACAACTTGAATCTATCGGTATATTGGGAGAGCACCTTAGGATTCAGCCCAATAGAGTATTGTTACACCGATACTAGGTTGTGAGCTATTTTCATCGGGCCATCGGCGAGACTTTGATGGGGGTTTCGTCGATGAAGCATTGTTAGGCCGATGGTATTGAATTTTGTTAGGAATGGGGGAAGGACTACGTCACTATGGAATTTCAATTTTTTTTATGGATGCAATGTGAATGTAGGCTATAATATGGATCTTGTCACATAAATTTATATAATTTGCATTGTTCATAAAATCAAAGTGCGGTATATTTTGTGATTATTGATAAAATTCGATAATTCATGCCCATGGTTATAATTCATGGTTACTTTTGTTGAAAACTTGACTCTATCGATATATTGGGAGAGCACCTTAGGAGTCAGCCCGATAGAGTATTGTTACACTGATACTAGGTTGTGAGCTATTTTCATCGGGCCATCGACGGGACTATGATGGGGGTTTCACTAATGAAGCATTGTAGGCCGATGGTATTGAATTTTCCCTCTCTCTCTTTTCCTTTTTATCTCTTATATTTATCTCTCTCATGCTCTCTCTCTCTCCCTATCTATCTAAGTTCATCTCTTTCTCTCATTCTCTATCTTTTTAGTTTCTATCTCTCTTTGTATTAGCTAATAGGCTACATATATTGTGAGATTTGAGTTTGAAACAAATCTCATGCCTGGAAACCACTATTGTGTCATTGGAAAAAAAATTTCAACTTCCATTTAATGGTAAACCATTTGTAGTGTAATGGTAAAATCCTCTAAAATATCAGGTAAAAGCCTATATATACTATTATATAATAATAAATATAATTATATTATATATAATTTAATCTAATATTACTATTATATAAAATATATATTATATTAATTATATTTTGTATTATATAAAAATATACTTATTATTAATTATTAATTATAATAATTTTATATGTATTTAATAATTTTGTTAAAGAATATAATATATAATTATAATAATTCGAATAATTATATTATATATTATGTAAAATATAGCTAATATGTACTTAACTATATTGTAGAATATTAAAACCTAGCTAAATGGTGCCATAATTTTAAATTTAATTAGCATACTCTAGAACTTGCTAAATGGTGCCATAATTTTAAATATAATTAACATACTCTAAAACCTAATGAAACCAGGTTGTAGCTCATCAAATTGGAGAAGTGAAAGGTCAATACCAGCGTCAAGGAAGAGTTTGGAGGAGTGAAAACAAGTCAATACCAGTGTCGAGGAGGAGTTTGGAGTTAAAACAAGGTCAATACCAGCGTCGATGAAGAGTTTGGAAAAGTAAAAAAAAGGTCAATACCAACATCGAGGAAGAGTATGGAGGAGTGAAAACAAGGTCAATATCAATGTCGAGGACGAGGTTGAGGGCACTCAGGGAAAATCAGCGACCAAGGGATAATAAGTACTATAAGTTTGGCACCCCATTCTCGTAAAATGGTATAAGATAAGACAGAAAAAAAAATAGCTTAGTCTTTCACATTTTTATGGACCAGCCTCAAGTCTTGACAAAACTCCCATAATCTACCCACATCTTGGTTGTTGGTGGGAACATGTTATTCTTTGTTGTATGACCTACCTCAAATCTTATGTCCACAAAGTTTCTAAGAACATAAAACAATAAGAAAAAATTTGAAGGTACAACTAAAAAGGGGTTATTTACTTTTGGCCTCCTCCACCTCTTATATTTCAATATAGCATGGAATTACGCTTACATAACATAAACACAAACAAATGGAATTTTATAGGGGCAAAGGATCCCAAGTATATGCTAGGCTAAGCTAGATCTAATGAATGGAAATAGAGGCATATAATTCTTCTTTAATACCTCCACCACAAACATATGCAAGGAAAGGTCTCCCCCCTTCTTGGTAGTGATAACCACCTCCACACACAACCCTTAAAAATATGAATAGAGGAATATAATCTTTGAAGAACTCAAAGTTGATTCTCTCCTACCTGATGCAATTAGTCATTTTATCCTTAGAAACATTTATAGTAATTACTAGAGGCACATAGACCAATTCTTCATAATAGAAGAATTTGATCATACTTTTCCAATGATGGCATTATGAGAAAACCTTAGGTTAAATGAATAATTCTTAGCTAAGTTCTTTAAATCATGTCGAACCATATAAGAGAAGACCGCTACTATGTGTACTTGGATACCATGGAGAAAGGCTCTTTGGGCTCTTTCATCAATCAAGGTATTGTTAAATTTTAACACCTAAAAATGAGAATGAAGAATCTTTCCTAGGATGGTGGCCAATTATGCTTCTCAACACCTAGATTACAAAATCTTTGTCAATATCATTGCCATCACAATTAAACCTATTTCTTGAGATATAGTCATACAGGTAAACAAATTGTCTTTCTTGATAGTAGATACATTCTAGACAATTCAATCCTTGCATCAGAGTTTTTTGAATGGGCCCAACAAACTACTCATGATGCCCTTACTATTAAGTTAAAACTTTGACAAGGCATATGATTGCATCAAATGTCCTTTCATTTATAAAAGGCTCAAATGGATTTATTTTTAACCCTAAATTATTATCACACATTCATCTATTTTTTAATGATTGATTGCACAATAGTGTGTCCCACTTGTGGGATGAGGCAAAAAAATAATCCCAAAATTTCAAAATTACAAAATACCAGTTGAATGAAGAACCTTCATTTGAAGGTGATGTTTTCATGACCTTTGAATGAAGAACCTTCATTCAAAAATGATGCCATGTCAAGAATTTCAAATGAAGGTATTTTTTATTTTAAATATTTCATGTCCAAAATGCTTTATAAAAGGAACCTTTTCATGAAGAACCTTCAAATGAAGACCTTAATTCAAAGGTCCTTCATATGAAGGTTCCTTTAATTCCATCCCATTATAGCTCTTAGAGTTGTTAGAGATATTTTTGTTTCAAAGTAGAGATTGGACCATCAAATAGTGTCACCATGACTCTACCAAGATATCCATCAAATTGATAAACCCTGACTTAACAACTACAAATTCATAAGAAAATTGCCCCTGTCAGCCCTAGGGCATCAATTCAATTCCAAGTTTCTTTCTTTAACAGACTCCTAAATGCAATGACCCTCTATCATACCATGTTTCACACTAATCCACCGAGTTACAGTTCCAAGATAGTGGGTGGATTGGTGGATGTCATTTCTATTTAGCCCTCAAACCCTTACACAGGCAAAACAAGGCAGTCCCTGTATTTGATTTTTTTCTCCCACAAAACATAGATTTAGCACTTCAAAAAAATGAAAATGAAATGGAACACATATATTTATCTACACAAATGATCTCAGAGCATTTCAAGCTTGTACGGATCCATACAACACAAAAGAACTTCAGAAAAATAGTAAAAACACATAAAATTGCTTCAAGAACATTGTATTTGATATGAAATTTTGGTATCAACTCCTCCAACAATTGCAACAATTGCAATGGGATGGGAATACAATAGGATATAATTGGGATAAGAAATGCATCATTTGAAGCATCAAACCAATATGCAAAGATGAAAGAAAGTGCTAACCCCTTAAACTGAAAATTTTTCTTTTAACTTTAAGTTTGTTGGGTAGCCAATTCTTTTAAGTTATCAAATCCTACCATCATACATAATCAAAATGTTGTTGTTTCAAATGACTATGAGCAATAACTTTCATTATTTGAATATATTGAAACCTTGTCATAGAGAACTAGAACATTGATGCGACAACTCATCCTACCTTAAAACATACCAAAAGTCTCCTAGCAATTAGACATAGGAAGATTTAAGATGACTTAAACAATTTTTATTGCCAAATCATAAACTTATGATGACTTAACCAAGCCTAGTACACACTCCCTCCCCGTTAACCACTTAGACATATGGAAATTAAATATAAATTCTCTGCTATTTTTAGTCATGTAGGTGTCCAATAAACCACTTGGTGGTGTTTCCCTTCAAGTTTATTTACTTGAATGAAGAGAAAAATTCCTTTGATTACAATTAGAAAATACATTTGAGGCCTTGGTTGTGTAACTGGTGGACCATAGTCACATTTAACACTTGTTACAAAGTTTGGGAGTTAAAGTGTTAAGTAGATTTGATTTGTGATGGACACATTTGGACAGTAGTAACAATAACTTGTGTATACACCTAAAAATGGTCTAGAGCATCCGATTAATTAAATACGAATTATTTGATTAATTATCCTAATTTCCTCTATTATTGAATAAATTTAAATATTTATTTAATATAGTTCACATTCAAATTCATCTTAATTAAATAAACAAAATTAAATACTTTGTTCAATTTAATTATCAAATCCCTATTTCAATCTATCACATCATTCTCAAATTAATTAAATAAAGACAAAACACTTTATTTATTAATTACCCTATTCCTCTGATTAATTTAAAAAATGACTATCCTATAGTTTGTTTTATTAAATTATTTATCTCCCTTTTCCTAATTTAAATAAATCAAAATATTTGAATTAAGCATAAAGGAATATTCCAATCTACATTTCCTCAAAAATGAATTAGATTTCCTATGTCTAATCTATGTCTAAATTTGTCACAATTAATGATTTGAAATTTCACAGGAAGTTTTGGAGACAAATTTGAAATTTGATCTCTCAATCCTCTTCCATCAATCTTTCCTCTTCTCTTGCCTGGTGTTTTCATGGGTAGAGACAATCTCCATCTTTCTCTCAATCTCTTCAATCTCCCACCATTCAATCCTCCAGATTGAATCCAAGCCTCTCAAAGCTTTCCTTGTGCATTTCTACAGCCAGGAAATCTATAAATAAAGTCTCATTGAACCAAGAAAATGATCCAGATAATCAAGCTTTTACACCCTTACTCTGCAGGAATCCAAGCATCAAGTATCAAGCAATTCAACAATCAAGCTTCACATCAATGGCTGCCTCTTGTAGCTGCAATTATCTGTTTCACCTCAATATCATGCTAGTTTAATTGATTTATCATTTAGCATTATATTATCATCATCTCGTTCTTCAGATAGTCATTTTAACAGTCTTATATTCTTACACAATCTAAGAGCAATTTAGATTTAATAAATCTTTGGAGATAGAGAGCAATAGGACGCTTTCATTTGATTACTGCTTTGATTTAGTTCAAATTGAATTATCTTTGATATAATGTCGTATTAAGAAATGTATTTATGTTATTTACCTCATTCCACACTTACAATTTGGCACCCACCGTGGGGCATTAACCCCAATTTTATCAAAATTATCAATTTTTTCGAAAGTGTTACGTAGGTTCGTAGCGTGTTTTCTTTTAGTGCTTCCGTTAAAATTTTTAGCCTTTCTGGTTACTATTTTAGCGCTTTTGGTGTTTCAGTGCTTCTAGTCTCTGTTTTAGTGCTTCTGGTCTTTGTTTTAGCGCTTTCGATGTTTTAGTGCTTTTGGTCTCTGTTTTAGCGCTTCTAGTCACTGTTTTAGCGCTTTCGGTGTTTCAGCGCTTCTGGTCTCTGTTTCAGCGCTTCTGGTTTAGCACTTTGACAGTCAATCTTAAAATGGTCATATCTTGGTCATACGGAGGTCTTTTTCGAAACTTTTTTTTTTGAAATGGGGTAGAATTTCATAAGCTATGCAATGGTGTAGGTATTTATCACTTTTTGTAGAGTTAAAATTTTCAATTTTATATTTAAAGTCAAATCACATTGCAACTTGGTATAAGTTTTAGGTTTTTTTTGTTTAATCATTCATCTAACCTTTATATCTTCTTATTTCTTGATCTCATCTAATATTTTGAGCATTTATTGTAGGTTTTAAGAGGAATATGGAGCATTAAATTCAAAAAAAGTGAAAAAAATAGTCATTTGATATCCATTGTAATAGTGCTTTCAAACACTCATGGGAAAATAACCCATCATATGTTATTTTTCATGCATGCTTTAGGACCAACTAGCATTACTTTGGGCTTAAAATTAACCATCTTCACAAGCTTTGTCAAATTTGGTTAAAAAGAACCAATCTTAGGGTAGTCACTTGGACTAAAATTGATCAATCTAGGATAGTCACTTCAAAGTTCCTAAAATATATCAATCCTAGGATAGTCACTTTCTTGTTTTTCTTAAAGCAAATCTATCAATCCTAGGATAGTCATCACATTCTTATAGTAGAAGTTAAAAAGAACATCATGATTTCTGTGAAGCAACACCTTCACATAGATTAGAAAATTTATTTTTGGGCTTTTAAAATAGGACAAACTTATATGTTGTGCTTGTGGTGATTAGGCTTATGCTCTCCCCTTAACTGGGTGACCAAAGTGCCAGATTCACTTTAATTTCATGTCATTTACGCTTAGTTAAATCCTTTGGCAGGCTTGTCGTAGTGGGAAAAAGTACTCACCCTACGGGAACGAACTAAGTGGGAACAACCAAAGCCAGGTTATCCAACCCACTATAATAAAAATGCAATTTGTTGATGAAAGTCCAAATTGACGGTAATAGGCAAGATAACCATCCCCAAAATCTTTGTTCTAAAGATTGGGAGGTCTCCTAAGGGAGTTTATCTATTTGCCACACCGAACGGAACCCTATCTACGAACCATAGAGTAGTTGCTCGCCGAGTCAGTATCCATATATTGTCATACTCACTGTGCAAGGGGAGGGAAGAATCTGCCCCCAAGACACTCACCATATAATTACCAAGGATTGCTTGCTCAAGGGATTCGGTATCCACTTTCGTCACTTTGAGAATGCACCTAGCAATGACAAAAACACGGGTGCCCTCTAGGGGGTGACACCATTGTGTGAGTCAACGTAATTCAAGATGTGGGTTGTGAGTATAACGATGACCCTTTTGACCTTAAGAGTGAGTCTGGTTGAAGTGTATTCTTTATCAAAAGCCAGTAAAAATCAAGAAGTATCATGTTTTGATTCTTAAACATACACTTGTTTTTTTAGACTCTAGATCTTAAAGAAACAACCGTTTTACAAATGCTTGTTGTGTTTTCAAAACATTAATTCAGATAAGATCATCCTGAAAAACACAAAGAAAATAGAAACGCTATTGGAATCCCCTGTCAGGCAGTTAACATCAAAATTTGGATTTTTATCAAAACATAAACTTTCCTAAATCAAAACAGAGTCTTAAACTTGCATAAATTGGAGTTTACGATTGAATTTGTTCAAATCAAACCAAGATCTAGCATCCAAAAGTGTCTCAATCAAACACATTTGATAGTAAGTTAAGTTTCAGGATCAGTCATCCTAAATCAAAGAAACAAAACCCTATAATCAAACTTATCAACTTAGTCTAATCAATAGAATCTATCATTCTATTTGACTTAAGTTAAAATCCTTGACACTATACCAAACTAAGATCAAAAAGTTTATTGGAAACAATAATGTTTGTATATCCATTTTAACAAGGTCACGAAGACTAAAAATCGAAAGAACAGGAAATTGAAACTCAAACCACCATGGCCAAAATAGATGAGAATCAATTGAATGCTCTAACTCATCAAATGAAAAAACTTCAACAACAAATCTGGGATGTGCAAAGGGAAAGAACCACAAAGAGATATTTGCTGCCAGAAATTTGTGCTTATTCCTCTGACAAAAATCTTGACATGACACCCTCTCCACCAACAACTACATCATCCAAGTTTGATGTCTTTGGATTTTTACAAAAGATCCATAAGGCAAAATCTACATCCTCAAACACAAATGATATTGATAAATCCTATCATGTGATGCATTTATCTCCATCCACAATAAGCCAGAATAAACCTCAAGATTCTTTCACTCAAGAGAAATCATCCTCTTCTATCATATCTTCAACATCCAATGATTCATGTCAATCTCTCAATCCAAAGCATGCTAGCATAGACTCCCCTACACTCCAAGATCAAAATATTCTTTCCACTCCATCCAATGATATCAAAATTCCACAAACTCTTCCAATCTTTGATCAAGATCCCATTTCTCAAGAATCTTATGATGATCCCCTCCTTTCACTTTTCATCCAGAATAATTCCCTTCCATCTCAAGAGACAAGTATCCTTCCAGGTTCTTCTTCCACATCATCTCATGAATCCATATCATCTCATGATTTTGATACATCACAAGAGCATGATAGTTCTTCCATCCTATCTAATGATGTCTTACCAACTGATGATCAAGACATGCTTTCTACACAATCTCATGATTCCCTTCCTCATCAAGGTCAAGATATGCTTCCATTCAAGGATACCCTTTCATCCCATGAAGATGTTTATCCTTCTCATGATCAAGATATGCCTTTCATACCACCTCATGATACTTTTCCAAGTCAAGATCAAAACACCCCATCATCCTCATGTCAAGATCCTATCACACCTATTCAAGCTATCCATGAACCCCACACCTATAAATTGGGATCCTCCACTTTTATCCATTCTGGTTTACTTCCCACACCTATCCTCTCATCCATATCATATCCTCCCCAAAATGGATTCGCATCTTTTTTCAAAAACAATACATATCCCATTGGTAAACAAATGTGTCAAAGTATGAATTACAAAGAAAAAGGATTAGGCCTTCATGAACAAGGTATCCTAGAACCCCTTTCTGTTCAAAGAAACCCATATCACCATGGCCTTGGTTATACACCTAAGTGTCTTAGTTTATCAGACCTACCATCTATCTTAGGTCCTCATCCTAATCCTCCAAACATACCATCTATCCTAGGTCCTCATCCTAGTCCATCAAACCTTCCCTCTATCCTAGGTCCATATCCTATTTCTCAAGAACAACAAAGGCACACATCCTTGATGCCCTTTCAAAATTCTACCCACATTAACTCCTCCATAATACCTCCATATCATTCATCTCAATCCACCTCTCCCATTACTCTTGGAAGAAATTTGGATGCCAAATATCAAAAGCTTCTATATCAAAATCCGCATGTATCAAAGGATCAACATGTCTCCTCGAAGAGACATGCAAAAATAAAAGAAAAATTGATCCAAAATCAAAAGAAATTTTCAAAAGGCCACAAAGGCCCATCAAAGAAAAAATCTCAAAGACCACAAAGGTCCATAAATCAAAAGAAAATTTCTAAAGGCCACAAAGGCCCATAAAAGCAAAAAGGAAATTTTCAAAGACCACAAAGGTCCATAAATCAAAAAGAAAAATGTGAAAGGCCGCAAAGGCCCACAAAGAAAAAATCAAAGTCAAAAATCATGTGGATTCCTAAAAGTCTCATAGAAGCAATAAAATATAAATTGGCATCCAAATTTGCTAATCCAAAAGCTTCCTCCAATTTTCCATCTAATAACCTATCACCTTCCAAATCCATTTTTCCTCCATCACTCCACCACCCTTCAAGGTGTGTGCCAATGTTGATCTTTCCATCCATTCCATCTATCCATCAACAAGCCTTCCAACCTCCTATCCATTATCCAACATTCATCCCCCATCATTCTCCTTTAATCCAAACCTTTGGATAAGTCCTTAGATTCTTCCATCATATCATTAATCTACCAAAATTTAGGAGTCTAATTCCCATTGCCATGGTTTATTAGAGGGATATTTTGTTGTGAAACTTGATGCTTAAGTCTATCATCCATATCCTATCTTCCATATTCCTCTTGCACTCTACACTTAGGGACAAATTTCCTCCATCTTATCATTCAGGTTCATTATCCTTTGTATGCTCATTACTTACATATCCACCTTTGATCTTGACAAGGTTAAGAATCTTCTTGAACATCATATATCTTATCCTATATGCTTTATCCATATCTTCCATACCATATCTTTCATCTTATCCATATTCCATCATTCTTACTAAAATACATCCTTTCTTCCTTTCCTTGGTCTTGATGAGGAATAGGAGCAAAATACTTGGGCCTTGTGTCTGTATCTTATCTAGTTAATCTTGATCATCTCCATTCATCATTTTTTTCCTCGCTTTCTTCCATTCCATATCTTCTAGCATATCAAAATTCATGTCATCATGTCCATTCGCAACCTCGAATCTTATCATACAAATCATATTTAAAGCCTAGCTACAAAACATTATCCAATCCTCATATCTTTTGTCAATCAATCATCAACAATCATCAATCTTATCATCATCATGTCTTATGGAATCGATCATTCCTGGCATCTTAATCAATCATACCATTATCATCTTTCGACAAGAGATATGTTGCTTGTGTGACATGTTTTGTAGTGAAACTTTCATTTTTGATCTATCAATTATCCATGGTTGCATTACCCCTATTGTGGGGCATCTTGTTCCTTCAATCAGGCATATCATCTCATTTCATCTTAAAATATCCTCAAAAATACAAAAAAAAAAATCATAAAATTTGAAAAAGGTGCAATAAAATCTCAAGTACATATCATTGCAATGTGGTCATGTCTCACCCTAGCTTGGGGGCAAAATACTGAAATCACTGGGGGAAATAAAACAATGAGCTTAGAAAAAACACAACAAAAACAATGATCGAAGTGCAAACATCAATCACCATCAGAACACTTTGAACATTCGTATCATATCAAAAATCCAAAAAAAAGGTCAAAAATCAGTCAAAAAATCAAAAATCCAAAAACATGTCAAAAATTCAGTCAAAAATCACAAAAACATCACAAAATCAGGATGGATGATCTAATCTAAATAATGATTGAAATACTTTAAGAAAAGGTTGAACATGTTGCATTTTGATCATTGTTATCATTTCTTTGGAGCAACTCGATGATGTATTGGACTAGAGAAGCAAGGAAGGAGAATGATATTTTTATCGTCTGCTGTCTGTAAGTTAATCATATGAATGTATGAATTATCGAGGGATGTGCTATGCAAATGTATCACCGATGACATTTAGAATTCACACATTGAAATGATTAATCACTACCTGTTTACACAATGAATGCTCAGGTCATCTCGGTTAAATCATACCTCGATGCTTGTGTTCACTTGTAATATCAAAAATCATGAAAGTAGTACTCAGGTCATCATTGGTCTAACATATACCATTGATGCTTGTACTCACTTTCAACATCCAATAAAGCTCTATGATGACAAAAAAGCACAAAAGTACTGTTAAAATGACAATAGTTTGCATATAGTTGCATGATAAAATTAGACTGCATTCATATTAGTTTTGCATCTGCATTATAGATTTTTCACACCGATTAATGATATCTATATCAGCCTGCGCTAGATGCGGAATCATGTCCCACATCTTTGGGAAAAACTCTAAAATCCTCCTATAATCAATCAAAAATCAAGTAGCCTATCAATCTCATCGGCTCTGGTGAGACTTCGATCAAATCTCATGAGCGACTATCATTAAACCTCGCATATCATGAGGTCAATCAATCAATTTATCATTGATCCTCCCCTATCATGAGGTCAATCAATCAATCTATCATTGATCCTCACCTATCATGAGGTTAATCATCAATCTATCATTGATCCTCACCTATCATGAGGTCAATCAATCAATCAATCATTGAATCTCACCTATCATGAGATCAATAATCTTCTAATCTATCAGGATCAACAATCAATATCAAATCAAAGGTTGGCACGATCGAAAATCATCAAACACAAGGAGGTAAGGAAGGGCAACATTTTATCATTTGCAGGCTATATTTCTTCATCATTGTCGGGAGATAAATTATTTCTTCATCATATCTTCATCATAAAATCATAAAAATACTTCAAAATTCCAAAAAAAATAAATCATCAAATCATTAATTTATCTCTCGAGGGGGCATATTATTATCATCATCTAGAAATCATGTCTGGTGCATACATAATTCATTTTTTCATATCATCAATCCTGGTAGTAGCAGCAAAATATTTCTTCGAAGCAACGCATAAACACATCACTTTGAAGAGGGGCAAAATGTATACACCTAAAATTGGTCTGGAGCATCTGATTAATTAAATACATATTATTTGATTAATTATTCTATTTCCTCTACTGTTTAAATAAATAGAAATATTTATTTAATATAGTTCACTTTCAAATTCATCTTAATTAAATAAACAAAATTAAATACTTTGTTTGATTTAATTATCAAATCCCTATTTCAATCTATCACATCATTCTCGAATTAATTAAATAAGGTCAAACACTTTATTTATTAATTACCATATTCCTCTGATTAATTTAATAAATGACTATCCTATAGTTTGTTTTATTAAATTATTTATCTCCCTTTTCCTAATTTAAATAAATCAAAATATTTGAATTAAGCATAAAGGAATATTCCAATCTACATTTCCTCAAAAATGAATTAGATTTCCTATGTCTAATCTATGTCTAAATTTGTCACAATTAATGCTTTGAAACTTCATAGGAAGTTTTGGAGACAAATTGGAGACAAATTTGGAATTTGATCTCTCAATCCTCTTCCATCAATCTTTCCTCTTCTCTTGCCTGGTGTTTTCATGGGTAGAGACAATCTCCATCTTTCTCTCAATCTCTTCAATCTCCCACCATTCAATCCTCCAGATTGAATCCAAGCCTCTCAAAGCTTTCCTTGTGCATTTCTACAGCCAGGAAATCTATAAATAAAGCCTCATTGAACCAAGAAAAGGATCCAGATAATCAAGCTTTTACACCCTTACTCTGCAGGAATCCAGGCATCAAGTATCAAGCATCAAGTATCAAGCAATTCAACAATCAAGCTTCACATCAATGGCTGCCTCTTGGAGCTGCAATTATCTGTTTCACCTCAATATCATGCTAGTTTAATTGATTTATTATTTAGCATTATATTATCATCATCTCGTTCTTCAGATAGTCATTTTAACAGTCTTATATGCTTACACAATCTAAGAGCAATTTAGATTTAATAAATCTTTGGAGATAGAGAGCAATAGGATGCTTTCATTTGATTACTGCTTTGATATAATGTCGTATTAAGAAGTGTATTTATGTTATTTACCTCATTCCACACTTACAACTTGCAATCTATCAAAACTTGATTACCTTATAACTTGTCAAATTCTAGCGATGAAATGATAGATTAATCGTAATGTCACCTTCGGATCACATCACCATGAAATAAATTCATTCAACATCCTTATGAGTGCAGGTACCACCAAATAGGTATTTGTCAGATTTTTCTTCCTCGAGCGAGGGAAATTCAGGAAGAGAAGAGAAAAGCGAGACATGTAGTAGGTCTAAAAGAGGGAGATCGACTAAAGGTCAAAATATTGGAAGAAAAATTCGTAAATGCATGGAAAATTTTCTTGCTGAAGGGGGGTCATGTTCTTATGATGATGAGAGAATAGGTGACATTGAGGTTCCCTTGAGATACAAACATCTACGGAAACAATGGGTACCCAAGGAACTTCCTCCAATAAACACTGATTTTTGTGTCAACGAGAGGATGTATCGCATAGCACCATCATCATTACATGGTTTGGGCCTATTTTGCAGGGACGGCATAAAGGTCTATTACGAAAAATTTACTGAATTGATGGAGTATGTTGGACCCTATTATAGTTACAAATATTGGATGTAGTTGGTTCGATATACACAACGTATGCGTAGGTATGCACTGTCAGCAAATTATATACAGCTAAAAGATAAGGATAAAAATAAAGGAGTGGCTATGTACATTGATGGAAGGCCAAAAGCAACAAGGAATATTGTAGGGTTTATAAACAGTACATGACCTAAGTCAACAAATAAGCAACCCAATTGCATATTCAAGGCGCGTGAGGGAAACCGTGTATTCATATGTGCGATAAAATCAATAACTGCAAGGGAAGAGTTTCTAATCGATTACAATTTGAATCACTTAGATACAAACACAGTTACTATGAGGTTTGTATGTACTATATACCATTTTACCCAACCTCCAATTAATGACTCCAATATACCATTTTATTATTATTCTTTTTTTTGTAAGTCTATTGGTTTCATTTCGGTAATGTTTTTTATTTTTAATTTGCGTCACAGCGAGACATTGATCATACGGGGAAGGCTTCGACCCAGAGCTCAGATCGCAATGCATCTTCAAGCGCTTCTACCTAACAGGTTTACCTCATTATAATTGTACAAATTAGATACGAGCAAAATGTTTTATTATTATGTTTTTTTCATAAGTTTATTGGGGTGATTTTAATAATGTTTTTAATATTCTTGTTGCAGTCGGCTGATCGGGGAAAGGCACCAGAACTAGTAGAGGAGAGCATCCATAGGGATATGATGAGGAAGACCCAAAAAAAATTTAATGAAGAAATCCTTCAGTTGATATCCATAGTGCCTCAAACAAATGAGATAAGAGAAAGGGTTAAAATATTGACTGAGAGAGCACAGAACTTGCAAGTAAGTTGTCATGATTTCTTTAATTATAACATAATTTCATTCATGGTTTTATAGTTTTTACTCTTTTATGTCATGAACTAAAATATGTGTTGTTTTTATAGGATTATTTGCATCCTCATGATATTGTTGGCCATGATCAGGGTACTGCAGGTGTTGCCCAGGGAGTAGGGGTTGGTACAACTTTCGATCCCAATCTTCCTACGCATACATCACATCATCTGACCCCATCATCTGTGCCTATATTTTCAACTGAAATGTTGGCAACACATACCATGCAAGCATCTGGTAGTGCACCCTCTGGCAGTGAACACATGCCAAAACATGCGTCAGGACATGTACCCGAGGATGTAGAGGCCACTAGTATTGGTGATGTTTTAGCAACATTTCCTGGATCTTCCCGTATTACTAGTATGGGAACATTTTCGATCACATTTGTGGTGATCAAGGATTTCATTCCCATAAAGATAGAGAAGGTCCCAGGTACTTCAAAACAATTTAATTATTATAATTTATAATCCAATTGAAATTTACTTATTGATCACTCTTTTTAGACTAATGATCCCATGATCATTTTGTAGGAAATTATTTTTTTTATAAAAATCTAAGTGATATTACATTGGAGCTTTTTGGGCCCACCATATAAACACGGTGGAATGCCCAAAATCAAGATTTAAAATATGATCTCATTAACCATTTAGTTGTGTTGTTCAGTGATAAAACATTCAACCGAACCAAGGTCCTTAAGAAAGTTGGTACCTATCTAAAGTATGTGAGGGACCAATATAGGTCACATTTAGAGAAGAAAAGAAAGTATGAGCGTCCCCCCATGATTCCAGAGAGGAAGTGGAAGGACCTAGTGTCGGATGGAAAGGAGAAGGCTGAAAAGAAAAAAGGAAAGACACCACCGGGCTAAGGAAGGTATGTGATACTATCAACAATGTAATTATATACTGATTACTCTTTCTTTTTACATAATCTAATGTATTTCAAACTTTTCATAGGTTGCCCGACACATCGAAGGAAACAAAGGAAAGACTAGAAAAACACGGACAGCACAAACTTGGCTCTAGTGGTTATATGAAATTAGTCGCATGAATTGTAAGTATCAATAAATGAAATATTGCATCCAAATAATAAATTGCAAACAATTTTTGTTTTATTACACCATAGAAGAAAAATTCATGATCTTATGCAAAATTACAGGGCTTTGAATTCAACAGAGTGCCCACTAAAGAGGACCTGAAGATTGCCTTCCAGCAAGGCTATGGAGCCCTGGCTGAACACCTAAGAGTCTTTACTGGGAAAACACAATCTTCCACTACATCTGACATGCAAGTAAATAAACTCAATAAATTTTATTTAAAATTGAATACTTGTGCAATCTATTCAATATTAATTTCCACCATAAATTAATTATGTTCCTATTTGTTTTAAACAAAAAAGCAATGATAATACTACACATGACATTGGAATGCAACCTAGTGAGGGTGGAGCACAACTTGTAGATGAAGGTCATGGGGTGCATCCTGGTACTGGATGTATTCATGTGATATAAAAACTACAGTATGGATTAATACAATTAAACATCTTTAATTGCATTTGGTGTATTAATTAATGTAACCTTTCATGTTTCAACTTTAGAGCATGTAGAGCGTGATCAACATGTTGAGCATGATCAGGCTAGACAAGATCAGGAACATAATGTGGCCCCATCAAGTAAAGAGAACCACTCTAATGTTCTTTTAAACATATTTAATTGCAACTGGTGTATTAATTACTGTAACCTTTCGTGTTTCAACTCCAGGTCAGGATTTAGAGGGTGTTTAGCATGTTGAGCATGAGGCTATAAGACAAGATTAGGAACATGATGTGGCCCCATCGGGTAAAGGGCACCACTCTAATTTTCTTTTAATTAATGAAATACTTGTAACAATAATAATAAAACATATCAATTTAACATTTCTTTGCTATTGCAACAGACCCCCCCTTGCAGCGGCATCCACATTGTGAGTACACAACTAGGCATACATTAAGATCATGAGTAGAGCTCAGAACAACTAAAGGAAGGACAGATAATTTAGAAAATGATAGTCCACTTCAACTTTTTTTAGCCTCAAAAAAGAAACAAAAAAAAAAGTGATTGTAATCATATTATGACAACCATATTTTTGATAATATGTAAAAATTGAAAGAATGAATGTTATATGTTAATGAATGAATGTGAATATGTTAATGAATGAATGTTATATGTTATTACTGAATGAATGTGAATATGTTAATGAATTAATGTTATATGTTATTAATGCAGGATGAATGAATGAATGATAAATGTTATATGATCGGGTATGGGGAATTGAGAGTGATGTGGGGGGCCAGGGGCCAAATGAGCTTCCACCTTCACGTGGTTGGCTCTATTAAGTAGAGAATATTAAACTATTTTTGAAACAAAGAGAAGCTCAATAAGGTAATGCACTTTTCAATATAAGAAATGCATCATTTGAAGCATCAAACCAATATGCAAAGATGAAAGAAAGTGCTAAATTTTCACTATGAACATTGTGTTGTGTGTGGATTTGGTTTCAAAGCTCTGTTTCTTTTGTTTTTAGTGGTGACATAACTCTAAAATTTGACTTTTGTGCATAACAGGTTAGTGGGAAAATTGACAGCTCTTAAGGGTTTAGAGGCTTGATTCAGATAGATACACGGATATTTGGATCCTATTGTTGATGGGAGGCTTCCACTTAACCATGAAATTTTGTACCATCTATAGGTATGCAAAAATTTCTCTACGTATATTCATTCAACTTACTGTAATATAATATCTGACAAAAATCTCCTTTTCATGCCCTCTTCCAAAGCACATGTTTTAGAACAGGCAAGAAGGATGCTGGCAAGGGTTAAGGAATTTGTCTTTACACCTACCAATTGCATAGTTTACTTCATTCATCCAGCATATTGCCAATGTGTTTCACAATTGTTGGAATCATATCCTATAATTACAGAACTAGTAAAATTAAAATATGTAAATTTCAAATATGGCATTGCATATCTTTCTATGGATTTTTGAAATAAAATATCAAAATGGAGAAGTATTAACAAAATAATCTGCATAATTTCTAAGAGATCAAGGAATTTTTTTGCAGAGTTATCTTGAATATATTTAAGACAAAAGTAACTTATAGAGATTGAAGCAAAATATCAGTAGTCTAAAATCACCAGTCACCACATCTTAGTAGTATCTCAATTCAAAAGAACTAGGTCCACTATCCATTAGCCAGTAAAAAAAATAAAATCAATTCATAAGATTATTTTGTTCTAATAGGGTTGACTGGTTGCTTGTTTCTTTTTTATTGTCAGGAAGTCATCAATATACACTTGGTTTTTCCGCCTTCTCTTGCCTTGTGGCCAGAGAGTTTCTGCATAAGGCATCAAAGTAACCTTCAAGATTGGAAATGGAAATGAGTACAAGGTCAGTATAACTTAATGTTAATTGGGTATGATTTTATTTGTTCAAGACCAATTTAGATTCATTTTTTGTTCACACTACTTTTATTTACATTTATGTTTTGCTAATATCCATTTTCCTTTACATTCATATTCTTTTATACATATTGTGTTTACAATAATTTTTTCCTTAATTCAATCTAGGGGAGAGGACCCAGTACCTGAGCATGTTTCAATAGTTGTGATAGTAATGGTTTATATAGTTCCCAACCCTAATTATTTGATTCTTCTTACTGATCCAATTAATACTTTCCAGTTATTGTGATTGATTATAAGGATTTAATCTTTAGGTGATTGTGATAAACTTAGATTTTCTGGCTTGTCTTACAGGTACTTGTTTAGATGGGTGAGGATTGTTTCTTGTGCTAAAAATATTTTTATTTGTTAATGCTAAACTTACATAGCTGAATAAAGGGGTAGAGGTTGTCCTCTTCAAATGGAATAAGAAGGAGAGTCAGAAGTGGAAGATCAATCCCATCTGTAAGTTTCATGTGTAGCTACATTGTATGGAATTATTTTTCTTGGGTATTACTTAAATTTAAAATTTTGATTATCTGGTAAAAGTCATGTTTCCATAGAGGGTTTGGAGGCTTTATCTCACAATTCAGATTGCTTGTGTCACAGTGTTTTTCTATTCAATATGATATGTATCTCAAGGAGGATATGGATTTGGTTCTTCATACCATCAACTTAATGAAGAGGAGCCTCAATGTCATGTTGTTAGGATTTACTATGAAGCTAATACAAAGTTTTTCATTGCTGCTCAAGGCCATATTGTAGTGCTTTCTCTAGGAAGCCTACATGATCCCCATCAGGTATCATCTTTTTGTAGTCTCTAAATTTCTTAGAAAAAATCAACAACCAGTTTGTCTAAATGTGGCTCCTTGTTTATACATTAATATCTCTTTTGGCAGCAATGGATCAAAGTGGATTCATGGGGTCTTAAAGAGAAGGCTCTCAAACATGGAGATCAAGAGTGGGACCAGGTAAACCATTCATAATCATGCTCATATTGTTTTATTGACTGTCTAAGAGCTAAGTATCTAGGATAACATTCTGTATTTTTCTATTGAATTTCCAGAGTGAGAATAATTTTGGGTTTGCAATCCTATTTTTTAGTACACTAGCTAAGTATCCAAGACGTACTGCAGGTACTTTTTCTCACCAAATTGCTCATTTTCCACAAAATTAGATTCTAGTGTGTAGTTTAATATTCACTAGTTTTATTTTTTCTGTTTTAGCAAAATTAGAATCCAGTTCGTAGGTTGTGCTTGTTGTGCAAATTTGAAAGATGATTTTTGTGTATTCAGTTGCACAGTACTTCCTTTTTCAATAAAATTTTATGCAATGGAGTTTAGATATTAGGATTAGGTTACTAATTTCTCTTTAAGTAATAATTTAAAACCTTATTCATTGTCCTTTACAATGTAAATGACTATCTTGCAAACTGCCCTCTTATATTCATGACTTTCTTTCAACTTATCAAAGGATGACTGTTTCTTGATTAAAACCTTTGTTTGATGGTTGTCCTTCATATGAATGTCTCAATCTTCTCTTTCACAACTTTATGTTACTTCACTATTCTGTCATACCTCTGATTTTTTGCAATAGTGTCTTCAACCTCTCTATAATTCCCATGATGAACCGTGTGTTACTGTGTCAACACTTCCTTGACCATGAGAATTGGAAAAAAATCAATTGAGATTCCATTTAGTAAATCTATGTACATTTTCAGCAACTTTAGCCTTCAATACCTCATCAACATTACACTCTTGAAGGCACTCTCACAAACTTATACTATATATCCAGCTTTGAGTCCTACATTGTCCTTTGAATACTGTGCTTTCTACTTTCTATTATCAAAATTTATCTTTAGAGCTTATTTAAGATTGTTCATTTGGCTTGAATTTAGCCTCCAGAATTGTCTATCATAGTGCTCATACCATCATTATATATTGATTTCCCTCTTCATCAGATTTGATTATCTTCAACAAAGTTTCATACCACTGCCTTAGTATAGTCTGTCATTTTGATATGAAGTAAAGGGCACTGTGATATTCATCAAGACTATTGTCAAAACCTTTTCACTATCACTAATGGATCTGATTGTACTCTTGATGGCATCCATGCAATTGTACTTCACTTGACAGTAACCTTATTCTCTTGCTTTGATGTCAATACAATATTATACTTTTAAAGGTTACCATCTCTATGCTCAATCCACTATTTAGCTATCATTCCTCTAGCACATGTCCTTATATCTTTCATTGTTGAAGTGATTGTCCTTACACATTGGTATGAATATCTTTTAAAATTTGAGAATACATTCTTTATGATAGTAAACCTTACTATAGCATCATAAAGTCTATTCTTCATGTGCTCTATGGTGAATAGTTTTTGTCTTAACATCTATGATTCGTCATTCACTATCCATGACAGTCCCCTTCATCTCATGACTCATCATAGGTTTTATATTTTGCTCCAATTTTTTATCATCAACATCAAATGTGGCCATCATAATATCATCCATAGCCTCCATATTCTACAATTATTCACTACTCATTTCTCATACATAGTAACCACATAATGCAGACCTAGAGCTTGGACTGCAGATGTATGCAAAAAATGATAAATCCCTGCCTCTGTAAGCCTAATTAACAAGGAAAACTTTAGTGGTGAATCTTCACCAATTGGAAAATAATAGAAATCGTGTGGCCCAAAATGATGAATATTACAAGCTAAAACAAAGACTGAATCGCCAAGTTTTTATAAAAAAATAATTTTCTCTTGATTAATTCGCCATGTAAATGATGCGTCATTGGCACTGATTCGCCAGTAGTTTATACAATAATTAAAAATATTAATTAACTTCACCAGTAATATTATATTCCTTCGATTAATTTTGGGGCAATATTGCCATTAATAATAAAATACAATTTAATTTTATGGGTATTTTAGCCTTGAATAGGGCAGCAGGCTTTTATCTATTACCATCGATTAGCTTTTAAATCAGATGGTTGCAGGTTCATTCCATGACCTAATACGCATGTGCCTTTTAAAAGGCTCTTTGAGGCACAGAATTTGTTTTGGGCCACACGATTAAATCTAATCGTGTGGCCCAAAAAAAAATTGTGCCTCAACAAGCCTTTTAAAAGGAAAATGTGTATTAGGTCACAGAATGAGATCATGTATCTTCATCAGCAAGAGATCATGCGTATTTGAATGAATAGTTTTTTTAAAAAAATTCATTGTTTCGTCGAATTTTTTACGAACCTCCAAAAGAATCCAATGAATTTGCAATACATCCGATGAAACTTTCTTCGCAATTTCGATGAACCAATGTCGTTGTTCTTTTGATCTCTCACCGATATGCAATATGTCCGATGAAACTTTCGTCATAATTGCAACAAACTTTTGTTGCTGATCTGACACTTTGGCAAAGGCATGCCACTTATGTTTTGGCTACATTTCATTGCTAGATCAACAAAATAGTCGTTGATATTCTGACAAACAGTAGGTCCCTTTTTCATGGTGGCAACCGATGAAGCTGAGTCATGATTTTGACGTTTTAAAGCTAGTCGGGAAAGCGATGAAATTTGAGCGACGAAAATTATTTCAGTGATTCATTGGTATTCTGACAATAGATTGTCGCTATTCCAAAAAACATCCATCAGAAATTGGGGTCAAATACAGTAGTGTTGGAGTTTGGTGAGGGATATGAGATATGGATGAATTACTTGGTAGTTTGGATGTAGGATTTTTCATTCTCCTAACTTTGGATGGTGGATGATGGAATGTGGATGTGATATTTTGAGTATGTTTGGGAGCAATTATTTCAGACACTTTGTGTATTGGTATTGAAGTGTTATTTGAAGGAGGTGGACATTTTGATAGATGGAAGGAATTTTTGAATTGTCTCCATAGTTTCATTTACTTTTGGATGTGGATTTAGATTTGATATTTTACATGATCTAATTTTCCTTGGGATCCATTTTGATTGTATTTTTCCACTTTAATTTTTGTATTTATTAGCTTCTAGGGCTTGACTTTGATCTTTTTCTTTGTAAAGAGTATTCTTTTTTGGTCCCCTTTAGTGGATGAAAGAATTAGGGATTGATGGTCTATTATGTGGGCAGGTGGAATTTTGGCAACAATCAGATGATAAGGATTGTTCATAACACCTATTTTAATCTTTGCATTAGATACAATTACCCCTAGTATCATGGAGGTATGACTAATGTCCCTAGATTTCTCTATTGATGAATAACTAAGTCCTTGATATAGAATCATCAAAGAATTTTATTGGTTCAAGAATACCTTGTTCATTTAGGCCTAATCCTTTTCCTTTATATCACACTATTTGACAAACAAAAAATTGCAATAGGATATATGTTGTTCAAATAAGAGGATGCTAACTCTTCTTTTTGTTGTTGGGAATCATCAATGGTGTTTATCTTCTCTTCTTAAGAAAGTTATCTTTGATAAAAAAAAAAGTGAGTGATCCAAGTTCAGAGGATACTGGTGTTGGATGTTGTGGTTGCATTGTTGATATTTGGTTGTCATTGATGTCAGCACTATTAGCATTGGTGATTCTGAAGGTTGTATATGTCGAGGATATTGAGAAAATTGTAATAAATATAAATTGCAGGCAGCCAGTGAAGCTAAGAAGGTTAAATGTTGGTAAGTTGTGAACATTGATTTTTTGGTGGCATGCACTAAAGGGATTGTTGTTAAGTCTATCTATTATGTTGTTCAAAATTTTCAGTGGTACACATCAAGATTTGAGGAAGTTATGAAGTTCTATGTGTCTATGTAGTCATTATGTTACTATAGTAGGTGTTCTTAAAAAAGAGGATGAAATTTTGGTAATTTCAGTTGTTGCGCATGTACCTATAACATTCATGGATGATTCTAGATCATGCTATATCCTTGTTGTACATCTGCATTGATCGGAGTGTTCGTGATCGGAGATTTTTCTAATGTGTGCTCGAGTTTTCATGTTCTTGGCCGACATGATGGTGGTAGCATGTTGTGGATCCATGAGGATTAATATTTTATTGTTTGGCATGTTTGAAGGTGTTTGTTTGGGTCCTCACTATGTTGTGACCGACTTGTGTTGGTGTGCATTAATATTTATTCATGTATTGAGGTCGACAGTTGTAATTCATTATTTATTTTTGGTCGATAAAGTAGTTGATGTAAATCCATGTGGCGGATATATAAGAGCGGTTATTTACTCATTTTGAAGTGTTCTCAAGGTATGCTCAGTGTGTGCAAGTGATTTACATGTGGAATAAAGGTCAAATCATTCAAGAGCATAGCAGAGTGTGAAAGAGATTGAGCAGAGTGTGGAAGAGTGTGTAGAATTTTTTGTATGCCTAACCGAAACTATAATCAGGATTTTGTAGAAGCTAATTTCTCAATTCAAACTCATCAAATGGATTTAATCAGATTATTTTATGTAAGGAAGTGAGCCTTCCTTTGAGCAGTGTGCTCTAGGTAGTGTACCTGAATGTAAGTGCATTCCTTATTCATTCTTCATTATACTTCTAACAGGGTATAATCTTGTGGAATAACATCCACCATGGTTTTTCCCTTAACAGGGTTTCCACGTATAAAATTTTGGTGTTCATGTGTCTCTGATGTGTTATTGATTTATGCTTGCATTGTTAATTATTAGATCTGAGATTAAAGTTTGATTAAAGTTGAATAAGTGTGATTTTGGTAACAACTAATTCACCCCCCCTCTTAGTTGTCTATCATTGTTTTTCCAACAATTGGTATTAGAGCTAGTTCCTCTGAAGAAGCCTAACAGCTTGAGGTAATCTAATATGGAATCATACAAGATGGATAGTCCTAGATTTGATGGTACAAACTATTTTTTATGGAAAGTCAGAATGGAGTGTCATTTGAAGTGCATTGGAGAACCTTCCTGGAAAATCACACAGAGTGCATATACTATTCCTCAAAATGGTCCATCTTCTAAAAATGAGATCAAGCAAGAAGAAGCTAATACCAGGGCTACTGAAGCGTTGTTGAGTGCTTTGATAGATTCAGAGATGAAAAATGTGATAGGATTGAATATTTCATATCAAATCTGGAAAAAATTGGAAACATTATATGAAAGAGATGCACTAGTGAAAAGTGCTAAGATACAAATTTGAAAGGCAAGTGGGAAGACATGAAGACGAGTGAAGATGAGAACATCCTCTCTTTTTCTGAAAATATAAATGAGCTGGTGATGAGAATTAGATGTGCTGGTGGAATCTTGGATGAAGAAGAAAATGTGGCTAAGATACTTAGATTTGTGCCTCCCTCCTACAAAACAAGAGCTCATGCTATTGATGAACTCGGGATAGTAACAAATGTGACAAGAGACATGTTGATTAGAAATCTTGTTGCCTTTGAGGTAAGTGAATTTGGTGAATCTACTCCTAAGACCGAGTCTGCATTCAAAGCTACTGTATTCGTAAAAATCCAACAGAGATACAATTCGGGAGAGAGTTCCAAAAGGACATTCAACTATGAAGATGAGATGAAAAAGATTGAAGATGAAGAAAAATAATTGGAAGAATTGGAAGCATTGATTGTGAAAAGAGAAGCCAGAGTTCATGGTAAGTACAAAGGAAAGTTACCTATCAAATTTTTTTGTTGTAGTAAAATAGGTCATTTTGCATCAAGATGTCCTGAAAGAGTTTCTATGTACAAACCTGAGAAGACTAGATTTCAAAGGAAATGCTATTATGTTGAAGAAGGTGTAACTGGTGAAGAATTTAATAAAGAAAATGGAAATGAAGATGAATGGGTATTCATTGCTATCAAAGAAAATGGTTAGGTGTCCACTGAATCTGCTAGTAATGTGAATGTTGAGAAAGCTCTTGCAGCAAAAATTGAAAAAAAGGATGAGTGGATAATTGACAGCGGATGCTCACATCATATCACTGGTGATAAAATAAATTTTGTAAGCTTGGAAGACTATGATGGTGGTGTTGTAAGATTTGGAGACAACACTTCTAGTGTGATTTGTGGCAAAGGCACTATTTATTTTGGTGGTAAGCACAATACTGATAATTTTCTTTATGTAGAAGGCTTAAAGCATAACTTTTTGAGTGTTGGATAGATGGTAGACAAGGGCTACAATCTTTAGTTCAAGGATGGTAAGTGCAGAATAAGGGGAAGTTCTAGAAATATGATTGCTTCGGGTACAAAGACAAAAGTTAATATCTTTCATTTTGAGTGTTGCTAGTGAAATTTGTTTAATTGCTCAGATTGATGTAAGTTGGTTATGGAATAGGAGGTTTTGTCATGTGAACTTTGAGAACATTTTCAAGATAAGCTCTACTCGAGTAGTCATAGATCTTCCTAAGTTAGTGAAGCCTACTAGCACTATGTGCAAGGAATGTCAGATGGGAAAGTAGACAAGAAATTATTTCCAAAGCAAACAATATAGCTCTAATGGAGTACTGGATTTGATACATACTTATTTATGTGTTCCATCCAGAATCAAAATTCTACAAGGTGAAAGGTATTTTATGTTGCTCATTGATGATTATTCTAGAATGATATGGGTTAATTTCTTAAGAGAAAAACATGAAGCATTAGAAAATTTCAAAAGCTTCAAAGCTATGGTGGAAAATGAGATAGGTCAAAATATCAAATGCCTAAGTTTAGACAAAGGTGATGAATTCACTTCCTGGGAATTCAATTCTTTTTGTGAAGAGCATGGAATCCAAAGACAGTTATCTGCTCCCCGGACCCCTCAACAAAATGGAGTTTTTGAAAGAAAGAACAAAACCATTCTAGACACTGTTAGAACCAGAATGTTGGAAGAAAATGTTACTCATTTTTACTGGAGAGAATTTGTAAGTAATATTGTGTATACCATTAATAGGCTAAATGTCAACAATAATTCTGGTAAGACACCTTTTGAGCTATGGTTTGGTTATAAGCCTACTATCAAGTATTTCAAAAAAAATGGAAGCAAATGCTACATCAAGAGAGATGATGATATAGGAAAATTTGATGCTAGAAGTGATGAAGGAATCTTTTTGGGTTACTCTACTAAAATAAAATCTTATCGGTGCTTTAATAAGAGGTTGAACAAAATGGTTGAAAGTGAAAATGACAAAGTTTATAAAGATATTGGTAGACCATCCAGATGTAGTGGATATGATTTAGATGATCAATATGATAGTGCTAACAATTGGAATGATTTTCAAACACATAATCAACTTCAAATTGTTTCGGTGAACTAAGGGAATCAAGAGGCAGAGACTAGCAAAAGTGCAGAAGAAAGAACACAAGAACAAGAAGTCAGAAAAAATCCTAAAAGTCCCAAGTATGTAAGGCGAAATCACTCTGACAGTCAGATCATAGGAGATAAGAGAAAAGGTGTGCAAACTAGAAGAAAACATTTGGAAGAGTACTATCTAATTTCCAAAGTTGAGCCTAGAAATATCAATGAAGCATGCAAAGATGAATATTGGATGGAAGCCATGAAAAAAGAACTAATGCAGAGAGAGAAAAATGATACATGGGATCTTGTTCCTAGACCTCAGAAGAAAAATGTGATTGGAACCAAATGGGTGTTTCAGAATAATCTGAATGAACAAGGTGAAGTGGTCAGAAACAAAGCAAGACAGGTTTGCAAAGGATACTCACAGATGGAAGGTATTGATTTTGAAGAAACTTTTTCCCGTGTTGCTAGAATTGAAGCTATAAGATTATTTCTTGCTTATGCTACTTTCAAGAATTACAAATTCTATCATATGGATGTAAAGTCAACATTTCTAAATGGTGAGCTAGAAGAATAAGTCTATGTTGAACAACCCGGTGGATTTCAACTGAATGACAAATAAAATATGGTATTCCAATTGAAGAAAGCTCTATATGGACTTAATCAAGCTCCTAGATCTTGGTATGCTAGATTGGATAAATACTTGTTGAAACTTGGATTCAATAAAGGTACTGCTAACAGCAATTTGTATATCAAGTTGGATCAGAATAAAGAATTGATCATTGAAGTCATTGTTGATGACATTATTTTTGAAGGTGATGATGATTTGTGTATGAAGTTTGTTGATAAAATGAAAAGTGAGTTGGAAATGTCAAAGATGGGAGAGCTGAAATTATTTTTAGGATTGCAAATCACTCAGTTAGATGATGGAATTTTTGCATCTCAGTCTAAGTATGTGAAAGAGCTACTGAAAAATTTTGGCACGGAAGATTCAAAGCTAGTTGGTACACCTATGGTAACAACTGGATGTAAACTTACACAGAATGATGATTCTCCTAAATCAAATCAAACAAGATACAGGTCAATGATTGGTGGATTACTCTATTTAACTCAGACCAGGCCAGATAATAATGAATGTTGTATGCATGGTTGCTAGATATCAAGTTGATCCTAAAGAGTCTCATGTGAATGTTGTGAAAATAATTTTTAGATACCTGGAAGGGTTAGTTGATCTTGATCTTTGGTATCCTAGGGATGATGATCTTATCCTGATCGATTTCATTGATGTTGATTGGGTAGGAGATGTGGATGATAGGAAGAGTACTAGTGGTGGTGCATTCTTCTTAGGGAAGAATTTGGTATCTTGGCCAAGCAAAAAGCATAATTTTGTTTCATTGTCTACTGTTGAGGCATAATATATTGTTGTTGAAAAAAGTTGTACTCAAGTATTATGGATGAAGAAAATGTTGAGAGATGTCAGAATTGAGTATGAAGAACCCATTTCCATATTCTTTCACAATTCAAGTGCCATAAAAAATTCCAAGAATCTTGTGTTGCATTCAAAGACAAAGCATATATCCATCAAATATCACTTCTTGAGAGATAAAGTAAGTGGCAAAGAAGTTAGACTGGAGTATATATCTACCAAGGAGAAAAATGTAGACATCTTTACTAAGCCATTGCCTAAGGATAATTTTGAGTACCTCAAAGGAAATTTAGGGGTGATTTCCCCTCCTGATCAGAACTAAGTGATGTAGTTCTTTGCATCATTCCATGAATTCATAGCCATATCTTATTCCGGATTGATGTTGTGGTGGTTTCTACTCAGGGGGAGTAGTTAGATGATTCAAATATGTGATTAGAGCATGTGTACCTTTTCCATTGATTTCAAAGGGGGAGAAGAACAATGTGAAAAACATGGGAGAAGAAGGAATCAGGAAAAGAGTGCACAATCTAAAGGGGAGATTGTTGGAAAGAGATAGTTGGGTTGATGGCATTATTTTTCACATCATGTGTTAGCATCAATGCCAAAGGGGGAGATTGTTGTATGTTGTGGTTGTGTTGCTAATATTTGGTTGTCATTGATGTCAACACTATTAGTATTGGTGATTCTGAAGGTTGTATATGTCGAGGATATTGAGAAAATTGTAATAAATATATTGTAGGCAGCCAGTGAAGCTAAGAAGGTCAAAATGTTGGTAAGTTGTGAACGTTGAGTTTCTAGTGGCGCACACTAAAGGGATTGTTGTTAAGTCTATCTAGTATTTTGTTTGAAAGTTTCAGTGGTATGCATCAAGATTTGAGGAAGTTATGAAGTTCTATGTGTCTATAGTCATTATGTTACTATAGAAGGTGTTCTTGAAAGAAGAGGATGAAATTATGGTAATTTCAGTTGTTATGCATGTACCTATGACTTTCATGGATGAGTCTATATTATGTTCTATCCTTGTTGTACATCTGCATTGGTCAAAGTGTTCATGATCGGAGATTTTTCTGATGTGTGCTCAAGTTTTCATGTTCTTGGCCGACATGATGGTGGTAGCGTGTTGCGGATCCATGAGGATTAATATTTTATTGTTTGGCATGTTCAAATGTGTTTGTTTGGGTCCTCACTATGTTGTGATCGACTTGTGTTGGTGCACATTAATATTTATTCATGTATTGAGGCCGACAGTTATAATTCATTATTTATTTGTGGCCGACAAAGTAGTTGATGTAAATTTGTATGGCGAATATATAAGAGCGATTTTTTACTCATTTTGAAGTGTGATCAAGGTATGCTCGGTGTGTGCAAGTGATGTACATGTGTGAATAAAGGTCAAATCATTCAAGAGTAGAGTAGAGTGTGAAAGAGATTGAGAAAAGTTTGGAAGAGTGTGTAGAAGTTTTTGTATGCCTAACCGAAACTGTAATCAGGCTTTTGTAGAAGCTAATTTCTTAGTTCAAACTCATCTGATGGATTTAATCTAATTATTGTATGTAAGGTAGTGAGTCTTCCTCTAAGCAGTGTGCTCTAGGAAATGTGCCTGAATGCAAGTGCATTCCTTACTCATTCTTCATTATACTTCTAATAGGGTATAATCTTGTGGAATAACATCCACCGTGGTTTTTCCCCTAACAAGGTTTCAACGTATAAAATCTTGGTGTTCATGTGTCTCTAATGTGTTATTGATTTATGCTTGCACTGTTAATTATCATATGTAAGATTAAAGGTTGATTAAAGTTGAATAAGTGTGATTTTGGTAACAATTGATTCACCCCCCCCCCAGTCAGTTGTCTATCCTTATTTTTCAAACAACTGGTGGGTGATCCCACAAAACTGGTTTACAATTCCATTGAGGAAGGAAAATTGCAAAAATACTCTAAAGAAAAATGAAAAATGGTTTTGAGGGGTTCGCTCAAAGGGGGGTCGCATGAACCCAAAAAGGGGTTCATTTGAACCCCCATTCAAGTGAAACCCTTATGTGATGTCATCTTTTTTGGCACATTTTTGTAAATGAAAAAAAAAAAATTAAAAATAAGGGGTGTTCGAGTGAACCCCCCTTCGCTCAAAGGGGTCAAGGGGGGTTCGCTCAAACCCCCCATGTTTGCCCTTCTTCCCCTCTTCTATCAAATTTCTATAAAAAATATCTTTCAAAGCTCAAGTCGACGATGAAAATGGAGGAAACTACATAGACCCAACTAGATGATGGTAGTCCTCGGACCAAGCTATCCATTGAATATAATTTTAATTTTTTTTGGTTTTATTATGTATTTTTTTAGTTTAATTAAACATAGGTTTTTCACCAAAGATCAAGCTCTTTTTTCTACTCGTGGAAAAATAGCAAATTACCAAAAAAAATTGAAAAATATCTATGCACTAGATATTGATGTCCCTGATCCAACAAAAAAAAATGAATTTTGATACATACAAAAGAAGTTGTGCTAGCAAGTAAATCATGTCTAAATTGTAACTGGTTTGACTTCAAAACATAATTAAGAAAAAAATATCCAATGAAATGCTATGAAATCAATTTCATACACTAGATATCGTAGTTATGAATATAAATTTTAAAAAAATAGAATTTTATCCTTCATAGAAAAAAAATTGTGTTAGCAAGTACACATCACTCTTTAAAAATGGTGTTTATTGTTAAAAACTAGTTTTCGAAGGAGATGGAAAAAGAAATGAAATCTGATTCCAAATATATATATATATATATATATATAATCCATAGACAAAATGTCACAAATCATTAGTTTGCATCATCTTCAAATTCCTCACATTTTAGCAGCTATAGGTGCCCGAAAGTGGAGATTTAGTAAAAAAAAATCAGTTCAATGTCCAATTTGACCAAAAATTGTAAACCAATATTGTGGGATCACCTTGGTGCCTTCTCTACTTTCATTCGTATTAATTTATCATTCTCAAATGTGTATAGGGAGAAAGACTCTAGTTCTAAATGAACAAGAGAGATATCATCTATGTGTCCAGTGGAAGAAATTTTCTTATCTATGGAAGTGGAGGTTTTGACATAGGGATGGGATCAACTTCAATTTTGGAATCATGAAAATGGATAATGGGATCTTGATCAAGGATGGGATGAAATGGTAGGACTTGAATAACTTGATCTTAATTAGTTTTAGGTACTTCTACTTGATGCTCTGGATAGTGTTCTTGAAATAGATCAGGCTCTGATAATGTGGTAGGAATAAAGGACTCTTGGGTATCCTTAGTATGTGAGCACAATGGTAATGAAATTTGAGTAGGAATCGCAGGAGCGGGAATGATGGGTGATGGAATGGATGATGGTGCTTGGTCTAAACTTTCATGATTATGGATTGGATCTATATCAAAAAGTGGATTATCTATTGTGGATAGCCCTTGGGGAAAATCCTAAAAAAAAATATTATCGGATGAGTAGGTTGATGGAGATGATGTGGAATGATGTTGCAAAGGCTTTGGGGGTGAAGGAATGGGAGGAGAGATGGAGGCTTTTGTGAACCCTAGTTTCATACCTACACAAACACAACAAACAAACATATTATTAGATCAAAATGCAAGATGAAAGAAGGATTCCCCATGAAATCCATTTACAAAACTTAGATATAAAGAAAAATGAAGAACAATGCAAAAACTAAATAAAATCTATCTAAGCAAAAAAAACTATTGATCCCATGGGGGAGTTGTTGCCAATTGATATGTCAAAATTAGCCCTTTCCCAACTCCTTTGTAAGCTTGATGATGATTTGATAATGGTTGAAGCTCCTTGATGCAATTTTGGCATAACCTAGCTATGAAATCATGAAAATGATGAACACTTGCAATGGAATGGATAAAATTAGTTCTCAATTGAAGAGAGTAACTTTTCATGAGATTGTGGATGATGATGAAGTTGAGTATAGTAAGTCTACTCAAATTGTGGATGATAGAATGAGCGAAAGAGTCTCTCATTTATAGATTTCCAAATTGGAAGAGAGGGTGAAATTGAGAAATGTGGGATCATTCAACATCCAATGGCCAAATACCACTTGTCAAGATGTGAATGGTTGAGGAATGAGCACGGTTTGGTCAATGTGTATGATAAATGCCATGAGATTCAAATTTGAAATTTGAATGTGACATGTTGGAGGGAGAAGGAAATGGAGTTAATGTCACTTGGATCAAGGCTAAGGACATGTAAGAGGCAATAAATGCCTTGTTGGAAGGACCAAGCCCACTTGAGTTTGAACTCAAATTTGAGGGAATATTCCCCTTTTATGCCATTTGAGGGAAAATAGGAGATTTAATAAATGAATTAAATCTATTTTCATGTGCAAGCGATAAAAGCTAGAGGATGGGACATAGATTAGGATTAAATTAATCAAATATTAATTAATTTAAAGAGAGATTAGGGGGTGTGACAATTTAGACTTAAATTTATGAATTGATTTAAATCAAATTGAGAGGAAGGGTTTAATTAAATAAATGTTTTGATTTATTTAACTAAAGGGGACAATGTTAGATTAAGTAAAATAAGGTTTAATTTATTCAATTTAATAAGAGGACTTTAGAGACTTAATTTAAATAAAATGAATTATTTAAATGAATAGGGATAGAGGGTTAATTAAATTACATTGATTAATTTAATCAGCAGAAGAGAAAGACCTAATTAAATAAATAATGATTTATTTAATTAAGGGATGAAAGGTGATGATAAGCTGAGAGTATGATTCAGGATGAAACGATGTTAGTAATCAGGATCAAGTGTGTCAGATCGAATTGTATGTTTTCCATGTCTACAGCTTCTTATGGGCATGATTCTTCAAGATGGCCTATTATGAAGTCAAATGAGGTGGATATGTTATGGTAATTTCTAAACATAGGTGAATGGTTTTGATCTTGCTCGGGAAAATTATCTTGATACATGTTTAATTTATCAATGTGATTATTATTGGATGGATTTTTGATGATCCTTAATAGTGATGTCACCTTGGTCTATAAGACCTTGAATGAGTTTTTTCAGTTTTATACAATCAAGGGTCTTATGTCCTTTTACCCTATGGTAATCATAGAAATCGGTGTCTTTCCACCATAATGGTTTGACTTGTGGTTCAAATTGGTTGATTTTTTGTATTGTTATTAATTTGGGTTGGACTATTTTTTGAAGGAATGATTCGATGGGCTCTCCCAAAGGATTGTATTTCTATTGTGATATATTATTTTTCCTAGGAGGCCCTCTTTATGATTTATCTTGAACAGTCACCAATTTTTGAACATTGGGTGGTGTTTGTAAGCTTAATGTGAGTTGATCATGTTGAGCATGAGAAGGTGACATGGGTATTTCCTTATTGAAAAGATGGGGATATATGTCCTCCATTGTATAACTCCTTTTAGTTGATCCCATGTGGATATTTTTTATTTGTTATTGAAAATTTTAAATTTTCAAAGCTATATTATTGAGATCTTTTGCAGGTGGTGTATTAATTGTATTGTAAGTAGATACGAGATTTGATGATTATTGAATTTGGAGGTAGCTTGATGATGACCAATTTTTATATTATCGAGAGATGTTTTGGTGTGGATGTATGTAGTTAGGTGCGGTTAATTGTTGTTTGTGGTTTATGATGGCATAGGATGTGTGTTGTGAGGGAATAGTTTTATTGGATTGAAACATGATGTAGTTATGATGGAGTTCGTGTTGTGAAATCATGTATTTTTAATGGATGTTTTGGTTCAAGATGGAATTAGAAAAAGACACACTAAATAGATTATGTACCAAAGTTTGAATCAGATGTATGATGGTTGGGTGTAGTATATTGTAATGAAGGGGACCCACCACTTCTCAGTCTCTAGGATATGTAAGAGTCTACAGGGGATGGATAACCCTAGGTTACCTCAATGACAAAGCTTAAGTGACAAGCTGACAAATGAAGGAAAAACTAAACTATATTTTTGGGTTTACGGACAGAGGACTTCATAAATCAGGTCAGTAGACATCAAAGTTCTCGAGAAATAGATTGACAAATTCTCAACCAGAGGATGAGAGCACAAACTAAGGACCACAAAATGGCATGCTATTGTCTTTGTGGCACGTTAGCGTTTCATATAGATAGAGAAAAATTTGTATCCATAAACACTTGAGACCTACTAGCAACCCAAATGCTACAATCTAATAGTTTTAATAAGAATGAACAGAATGCTAAAAGTGCATAAAAATTAAAGAAGTACAACAACAAGAATACTTGAAATGAAAAATAAACTATGGGTGAAATGACGAGTAGAGGGAAAAGAAATGCAACTTTAAGGTGGGTTTGGCCTCCTGCAAGCTCCTCACAAATAAAACCTACACACATGGAAACAAAGAAAATTGGGGTTGCTTTTCAGGTTTTGTCTTAGTCAAACCCCCGCTTTGGTCTTTCCACCTCCATGGACAACTAGATACACCATAATATAGAAATATAGATAAAAAAATCAATAATATGAGACATAGAGAATGCAAAGACAGTAATATGCTAATTATAAGATAGATAATGCAATTAAATAAAAAATTTACCCTCCCTACTACAAGCTTGGAGAAGCTGAGAGGAGAGCGAGAGCTTCATAGACATGAGACAATCATGAAAGAGTGTAGTTTAAAGCTTGAGACTTGCATGAAAAATGGTGTAGAGAGAAAGAATGGAGATAATGAAGTGATAAGAAGTGAGAATGAGGAAGAATGATATTGAATGACAAGAATTGAAAAGAATAAAGAATAGAATGAATAAAATGGTCAAATTGCATGCCAAAGAGTCGTTCCCAGAGGCACCTACAATTGCAAAGGCATTACACTTCATGGGCAGGCAATAGTGTAACATCCCAACAACCCAAGAATTATGAATCTTGTTAGAATGTTCATGCAGTACACAGGCATTTGCGTAGGGCGGAAGCATCCTAGACAAAATTCCCCTATAGGAAAAAATGATAATGCATGGATGGGAATGAAGGCTTAGGATGGTGGGATGTTACATTATCAACTTATAAGGCTAAAGTATGGGTGGTGTTATAGGAAATTGCATGAGGGTTCAATTTTACAACATAACATTTTGTCCCCACTTTAGCAAGCATATGTATCTACGCATGTACGAACTAAAATAGAAAGAGATTGAAGAGAATATACCAAAAATTGAGAGGACACAGACCTTCAATCTTATATACCTGATATGAAAGGGGATTCATTAGAATTAAAAGAGGACATGGGTCTTCAATATTGTAAATCCAATTGTAATCTCACCACAAACATGTTATCTTCAAACAAACATGTTAGGCGAAAAAGAAAAAAATAATAAAAATGATAAAATTTTCATAGACAATAAAAGAAACTTTGGTCAGATAAAGATGGTGTTGATATGTATGGTTAGTATGGCTAGATTCCATATAGCAAGCATATAGGCATGTGGCTACTACAAACTGTGTTGCAAGATAGTCACGAAAAAAAAAAAAAGTTAAGTCAAGTTGCCCCCAAGCTAGACGACAAGACATAAGACATCAACAAATCAAGGAATCCTTTTGAAACTCTTTGAAAATTAAGCATAAATGATAGCCCCCCTTATAATGATGTGGGTCATGCAAAGGATAACATGTCATTCTAAGGAGAAGAGAAAGACAAGCGATGATGTGGCATGAGATACTTGGTGGGATGTATTTATGGAATGTTGTCACATGAGGGACAACAAATAGAAACCACATCACAAAGCAGAAAAGTAGAGACAAAGAAATCAAGAGCACAGGGGGATCTGATTATTCAGGGTCAGAGCTACTTATAAATATAGATAGATAAGTATAGTATAATATATAAATATGAACTATCATCACCCCCCAAATGTATAAAAATGAGAAGAGGAGCACATGAAGATAAATTAAAATGTAAAATTAGTTCAACATAGAAGATTCCTAAATTCCCCCACACTTTGCATCATCCCCGACATGAAAAGCCAAGATTTATGACACATAGAATAATGATGAGACAAATAGAAGAATTTCGTTATAGAGTTTCTCTCTTGTATCCAAGAACCTACAAGGGTAGAAAGGTTCCTCCAAGAGAGATCACAAACATATATAGACAAGCACGGGGGAATGCAAACAATCACACAAAACTAAGCTAAAGATATAGGAGAGGGTGTCACTCTAATCTAAATCCCTAACAAGTCATCTTGCTCCCAATCTAGATCATTGTAAGGGGAGGGAGGTCAAGCCTACATTGGATGGATAGCTATGGTAGTACCTTTAGACTCTCCTATAACAAAGGATAAGGCAGAAGGCCCCTTAAGGTCTTTTTCACTGAGCTCCTATGAGACCAAGGTCATCGATCTTGCAAAGATCAAGAACAGAGTCGAGATGTCCTCCAATGAGTTGAACATGCACTTTTTAGGAGTGGAATGTGTCAACTAAGTGAGATGAGGACAAGTCACTTGAGATTCATTGTTGACCTTACGAAAAGGGGTAGTGAAAAACTATGGGGATGAAGGGATTGCCTCTGTCACAAGGACAATGCAAGCTAGAGCAGAACAAGACTCAAAGGGTGAAGACAATTTTTTTTTTACCATCACTTGAAGCGAGGTCACTCCCCAACTTACGCTTAAATAGATGAGATAGGATCCTCACAGCTGAAGTGAAAGAGGTAGAAGGAAAAGGAACCATAGAGGACACTGCCTTTGTGTAAGGCATGTCCACGAGCTGCGAGAAAGGAGGAATAGAAAGGAAAGAAGTAAGAAGGAGAGGATTTGTCAAGGGAGCAATAAAAACCTGCACCCTTTTAGGCAGAAGTTCATCAAGGTATGTCAATGAAGCTGAAAGAAGGACTGAGGTGATGGGGACTAAGGTAGAACAAAAGACAAGAGAGGAAGGAATCGAAATAGAAGGAGAAAACATAGAAACAATAGGCTCCTCCCTATTCTTCTGCAAAGTAATGTTCTCCTTAGCTAGAGCCTTTCAACGGTTCTTACACTCACATGAAAGCCAATTATTTTGGTTGTGGGTAATATAAGATGCAACCTAAGAAGAGGCTAGGGACTCCTACTCTACCACAAGAGCAACCTCCACAATCATCACCAGTGGAAGGGTGGACTCTATAGGAGGAGCGGGAGGAGGAAAAAAAGAATAAATAGAGATAGACACCTCAATGATGGGCCTCTTTCCTTTCCTTTCCCTACAAGCAAGTGGATGAATAGGTAAAGGTTGTGGAGGCCAAAACGTAGGAACAACCCCATGAGAATTTTTCCCCTTTCTATATAGGGTGGGTTAGGGCACTGTGGGTAAATAGGAAGCTAAAATACTAGAGGCTTCTACTTACACAACATGGGCACCTTTCCTTTTCTTGTGTTAGGCATAGTAGGAGGAGCATAAGATGCCACCAAAGGCTAGGAAGAAGAAGTAGAAGGTGTAGAAGAAGAAGCAATAAAAGAAGGGGAAGGCCCCATGGCAAGAGAAATCTTATCCTTCCCCTTAGATGGGTAGAAGACGAAGCTTTATATTTCCCCCATAGGTAGACCTTCAGAGAAATAACATAAGGAGACAGGGGAAATCCACACTTTGGTGTCAAGTACTAGTCTTGTATATGAAATAAGCTTAATATGAAATATCTCCCCTGGGAGGCAAGGGTTTGACTGGGGTGGGCTAAAAGTGGTCAAAGGAGAAGCCCCCATTCAATACTAGTGGTTTGTATCCAGTATCCTAGACATTGTGTATAGTACCTTCATGGGGAAACTTCAAAACTTTGTGGAATACTAAAGAAATTACATTTATGGAGGCTAGCCATGGAATGCCTAGCATCAATCTAAATAAGTCAGGCTTGGGAATCACAACAAATTAGACTTCCACAACCTTAGGTCTCACCAGGAATAACAAAGAAATAGTGCCCATAGCCATAATAGAAAACCAATTGTGCGTGTGAAGGGTATCCTATGACTCTTTTTATTTCTCCTTATATAATTTGTTAATAAAAAGGGTATCCTCTATAATGGAATTCACATAGCTCAAAGGATCAACCATAACATTTGTTATGATGTTACAATCGATGCGAGTGGGAACATATAGTGAAAAGAGCTCCTTGTTTAGAGGCAGATCATAAGAATTGACTGTAATGTTAGGGAAAATATTCACATGCTCTAAAGGAGGAATATGAGTGAATGATACTACATTTACATACTCATATGGGGTGAAATAAAAAGATGATGGAGTAACCAAGTTAGTAGAATGTAACTAGAAGGATCTATGTAGATCTATAGTTGGTTTTTCAGTTTCACTACAAAAACAATTGAGATTTTTTTCCTACCATCAAGTTGGATAGTTTCATCATCAATGTGGCCTTGAATTACATGAAATAGGTGAACACATATCTCGGTTTCATGTCTGAAGACTGGGTGGTATTGGAAAAAAAATTGGGCATCATACCATTGAGGATACGGCTTAGACAACAATCAAATCTTTGGAAAAGTTATTATTTTATCTTTCAAAAAAAATTTTAGGATGTTATTATAAGATTCTAATAATTTATAAAATATTTTATTTCATCCTGTAGAATTTTTATCGGTAGGCACAGAAACCATGTTTTCCACAACCTTGTTCTTTCTAGATTCACCAAAGGCTGACATAATTGTTCAGCCATCCTAATAGGAGTGTGAGGATAAATCCCCATACTAGGTAACCATTTGTTGGTACTCATGCAAGGCAACACACAGATATGCAAAGGACAAATATTTCATTAAGAAAAAAATATATTGCAGCGCAAATTGCAAGTTCTTGATGAATATTTTTTGTCATTGAAATCAAGTAAATAATATGAGACTTAAGAGAACAAGGATTGATACCGAGCTATGAAATAAATTACCTTCTCATGAGGTCCTTTCTTGCATCGAACACGATCAACAAATGTGATCTTTGGCCTAATGTTGGCCTAGAACTGATAGAGGTATTGATTAACTAGTTGATTGAAAGAGAAAATGGAATTATCAGGGAGGAAGAAGTACCATTCCAAAGCAGTATCATTGACAAAATGCGAGAATAGTTTTTCCAAGAGTGTATCATTTTGGAATTGAAACAATGGGAAATAGGTTGGGGGAGAAAGATGGGTTCCCACAAATTGATAATGTGGATGGACCTATTCTCCTTTATTTCATTATGAAATGAGATCTGCGTAATGAAAGGACTATCATCCAAAAGGAGAGTCAATTCAAGGTGTGAATCTGCTAATTTCCTTTTTTTGCAAGGATGGTGGTCCTAATTAAATAGCACTTTGGGGAGAAATATTAAAATTAGCAAACTAACTCCAAAATGAAATCTACAAAGTGCATCTAATAGATTAAGCTCAATTTTGATGGAACCAAAAATCAAAATGTAGATTTGAGAAAGGGAAAATGATGTGTACCAATCACCAAAAATTATTTTTCAAAGCTAACTGAGGACTCATTCGCCCTATGGCAAATGGTTCTTAGCTAGGGCTCTGTAAAAATGGTTTCTAGGTTCTCTTCTACTATGTTTGAACTCTCGGATCCCTAATTTTCATAGTTGGACAACCAAAAATAAATCTTGTAAATGAGTTTCTGTGAAATTGCAAGAATGATGAAAACAAATGCAACTTTGAAAACTTTGCAATTTTTCTCTTCAAGAGATCTTCCACCTAAAATTTTTAAACACAAATCAAGAGGGAAAAATTTTTTGTTGTTGGTGAATGGGAGTTTGCCTTGGTCAAATCTCATTTTGGTAATTAAACCTTGAAATGAAATGAAATAGCATGAAAGGAATGATGAATGAACAAGCCTATGTCACAAATCACCAAACCCTTGTTTGAACCTTGAAATGTAGATCTACAACTTGCATGAAATGGATTCAATGGATGTGGATCTTGATCTTGAAACTTTATTTGAAACAATACCTTCAAATTATTGAATGGATCTTGAACACTACATCAACATATTAGCTCAAATAACATGCATGATGCAAGAAGAATTTGACATGATAATAGGATCTTGATTGTTGCAGTAATTCTTCAATAATTTCTCAAAATTCAAATAACACAAGCCGACATGTGAATATAGATTTGAAATCACTAAAATACCGGCAAAAACATAATTAAAATTGAGGTCCTAGGTCTAATTGAGGACCCATTCGCCCATGGGTAAATGGGTCCTAGGTCACTTACCTAGGACACACATTGCTCAATGATAAATTTTATGCTATGTCATTAATGAATGTCAAGTTTTCCTCTTCAAAAATTATAATTTATTAGGCTTGGATTTGAATTAAAGGGGTTAATTAAGGCATATTAACCTCAATTAACTAATGAAGTCATAAACAAGTGTGAAAGTGTAAAGGGCTACACTTTATGGCGCCACATTAAGGCACAATTAAGTCCATTTTAATTAATAGGGCCCTAAACTTAATGTGAATATGTAAAATACATATTACAACACTAAATCAAGGCGTAATTAATTCCTTTTATTATTAATTCCTAATTAAGTGTGAAAAAAGGATACTTTTTCCTACACTACATTTAGCCCCCACTTTAGTGAGAGTATGACCTCATGTCAAACTCACACTAAAGTAGACATTCAAGACACATATGTATGTAGAAATGAAAAAGACACTCAATCATACAACATCAAAGCCTAGAGAGGGAGGTGGGTCAAGATTCAACTATCCAACACGATGTGGATCATGTATAGGCTATTTTTCCAAAATGTTCACAAGTAGAACTCGATGTCCACTATGCAAACAACACACATTCTCACACGGGTTAATGGAACCTTACGTCATCCACTAGGTGAGCCTCCAACGGATGAAAATTGAGAGAATATTATTAGGCTCCCATACCATATCAAATCTATCCTCCTAACAACTTCAATAAGGCACCACAATACAAAAATTTGAGTTTCACAAGACCTAACAAGCTACGTTATGCTAAGCACTCATGAACATGGGAAAGGCTCTACTGGAAAGCAAGGTGTGTTATGCTTGGTGGCCTTGAAGGGAGGGGTTCGAGCTTCACAAGGTTAAGAATTTGTATTATGCTAAACACTTATAAACATGGTTGTGGGTAACGATTTGTTCAAAGGGACTTCACTTAGTTCATGTAAGGTATCTTCTTATGGATCATCATGCCTAATGTCTCTAAGAGAGGACAAGTCTAGAATAAGAGAATCATAACTTAGGGAATGCAATGTGTAGCATCACCACTAAGAGTAAATTTGTATGCTAAAAAATATCACGCTCTCAAACGACATCAAACCCAATGACACCACGCATCACAAGAATAAAGAAAATCACACAATGAAACATGAGTGTTGATGTATGCCCCCACTTTAAAGCAATTTCTAACACCATTTTTTTGATAAATAGCTTTAAAGTAGAAAATATTCAATGCTAACCATAAGGAATACATGAGAGATTATTTGTAAAGCCTTATGCCAAGTCATATGTTCTCAAATGAAACTACATCATGAAAGGGGAAGGGGTTTCCTCCAAAAAGACGTAAGGGATCTATGGATTTCGGGTCAATATATATTTTCTACAATATTATTATAGATCTAAGAAGCATCATAATTCCCCAAATACTCACGGAATAGGAAGAATTTCACATAAAGAGTGAAAAAGAAAAAGAAAAAGCTTTTGGGTCAACATGGAAAATACCTAAATGTCTTGATGCCTTGTGTCATCCCCAAAAGAAAAGAACAAGACAAATGAAAAGATAAATGTTTACGACATATAGAAGAATGTAGTTACACATAGAGGAATTCACATGAAGAGAGAGATACATCAAACATAACAGTACAGGCAGATCACATTATGCACATGTGGTCACACAAAGAACATGCAAGTCAACCTATAGAAGGTTTTCTAAATCCCAATCTTGTTCAGTATATATAGAAGGCAGAAAACTAGCCAAAGGGATAACATCAAGTGCCAAACTAGGACAAGGCTATCTAACCCCTTGCCCCCACTAAGTGCAAGACAAGGATGAGCCAAGATAAGTGAAGAGAATGAGCTCCTTGAAAGAAAAAAATTATGTGTAATGAATGTTAAACATGTAATAGTGGGCATGCTAGGATCCTACAACTATTACATGGCAAGGAGCAAATTGCATACTTTAAGGGATTATCTCCATCATATAAAATTTCTCAAGGATCATCCTTAAGGCATGACACTCATCAATAAGGTGCCCAAGGGTTCTATGATATGTGTAATAATTCATGTTCTTATGCTTGTTACCCTTACTAGGAGGTGGAAATGTAATCCATCCTTCATGAAGAAGTTGTTCCCTTTTTTGTTCAATTTGTGTTTTATTATGTAGGAATGGAAACTTTTTGAGTTTGTAAGGTTTGGATTTCTTGATTGTTTGAGGATATTTTTGAGGTGGATTGGAAGGAGAAGGACCTAAATTGATCTTATCATCCTTGTGAGATAATATTTTATCATTATGAGGGAGGAAATTTGTAACTTTAGAAGATGTGGAGGGATAAGTATTTTGATATCCTAGTCCCTTAGTGTCTTCAATAGGAAGTTGCTCTAAAATTTTGTGAATTTCCTACTCATTAGTTATGTCACATCCTTGTTTAGTTAAAATCTTGAAGCCTTGGCCATAAGTTTCTTCTAGGTTGATGGGTGTTTTGGTGACTTTGTTAACATAAGATGCGTAGGTATGCATTTGATTAGAGGAGCTAGGTTCACTTATTGTTGGAGTTTTAGGCTTAGTTTGTGACTCAATTTCGGGATGTAAAAGACCAAACATCTCAAGTGGTGGGATGGTATGTGGTGTTGGTTGTTGCATGGATGGGTAAAAGGATGAATTGTTCTCAAGATTGTTAAGGCAATTATTTATGAAATTTTTCATGCTATCATCATCTTCTCCAATGATGTCAACTTCATGAAGACACTCATTAGGAGTTGGTTGAGCATGATTACGTTCAATTGCATTAGGATCATTGTTAAAAAAACAACTTGAAACATCAACTAAATATGTTAAAGACTTCCATAAATTACCAATGCACATGTCCATTGTTTGAAATGTAAGGGGATTTTTAAATTTTTTAGATTTATAAAAAGGTAATTTTTTATTACACAATGCAAAAATATGAAAATGATGTTTTTTAAATCATACAATGCACTAAATTTATCAAATTGAGCTAAATATGATCAATTTGACCTAAGAGAAATTTTGTAAACTAAAACAAAAAATTGAAAATAGCAAAGTAGAATGCAAAAACAGGAGTTTTAACATCAAGAAAAACATGAAATGACCCTAATCAAGGACTCATTCGCCAAGGGGCGAATGGGTCCTAGGTTAGGGTTTTTTTTTTAAATCATGGATTTTTTAGATGATTCTAATGGTTTCCAAATTCTAATCAGAAACAGTAAGATACAGTTCAATTTTTTGTGAATTTAATGTTGAATGTAAGTGAAAAATATACAAAATGACAAACTGGGAGACCTAATTTTATGTACAAATTTGTTTCAATTTTCAAATGCAAGTGAATATTGATGCAATGTTATGTAAATGATATGCAAAATGACTGATTTCTTTGTTTTCTCAAATTTAAAGAATGCAAAGATGTAATCCTAAAACCCCTAAATGAAATCAAAAGTTAATGCAAGATAAACAACCCTAAATAAGATTAAATTCAATGCAATGAGATGCAAATGAATGAAAGATCTAAATCTAGGGTGAAAATGGACTCTAAAATCAGAAAATTACAATGATCAAACTTAGGTTCACAAGAATGAAACACCTGGAAATAGGCTGGGGGAGAAAGATGGGCTCCCAAGAATTGATAATGTAGATGGAACTATTCTTCTTTATTTCATTAGGAAATAAGATCCACACAATGAAAGGCCTATCAAACAAAAGTTGAGTCAAGTCAAGGTGTGAATCTATTAATTTCCTTTTTTTGCAAGGACGGGGGTCCTGATTAAACAACACTTTGGGGAGAAAATTAAAAATAGAAAACTAACTCAAAAATGCAATATACAAAGTGCATCTAATAGATTAAGCTCAATTCTAATGGAACCATAAATCAAAATGAAAATCTAAGAAAGGGAAAATGATGTGTACCAGTCACCAAAAGTATTTTTTCAAAGCTAACTGAGGACACATCCGCCCTATGGTGAATGGGTCCTAGCTAGGGCTCTATAAAAATGGTTTCTAGGTTCTCTTATACAATTTTTGCACTCCCAGATCCCTAATTTTCATAGTTGGACAGCCAAAAATAAATCTTGTAGGTGAGTTTCCGTGAAATTGCAAGAATGATGAAAACAAATGCAACTTTGACAACTTTGCAATTTTTCTCTTTAAGAGATCTTCCACCTAAAATTTGCAAACACAAATCAAGAGGGAAAAAATTGTTGTTGGTGAATGGGGGCTTGCCTTGGTCAAACCTCGTTTTGGTAATTAAACCTTGAAATGAAATGAAATAGCATGAAAGGAATGATGAATGAACAAGCCTATGTCACAACTAACCAACCCCTTGTTTGAACCTTGAAATGTAGATCTAAAACTTGCATGAAATGGCTTCAATGGATGTGGATCTTGATCTTGAAACTTTATTTGAAGCAATGCCTTCAAATTCTTGAATGGATCTTGAACACTACATTAACATATTAGCTCAAATAGCATGCATGATGCAAGAAGAATTTGACATGATAATAGGATCTTGATTGTTGTAATAATTCTTCAATAAATCTTCTCTTGAATGCCTTGAAATGATCTTGAAGTGCTCTTAAAAACTCTATATTACTTAGATCACACTTGCTCATAAAATTGCTAGCTTGAAAATCTTAGGTGAAACATAGTGAGATGACCTTATATTTATAGGTATGTAACATCAATTTCCCAAAATTCAAATAACACAAGATTACATGTGAATATAGATTTGAAATCATTAAAATATCACCAAAAACATAATTAAAATTGAGGTCCTAGGTCTAAGTGAGGACCCATTCACCCATGGGTGAATGGGTCCTAGGTCACTTACCTAGGACACACATTGTTCAATGATAAATTTTATGTTATGGTAATGAATATCGAATTTTCCTCTTCAAAAATTATAATTAATTAGGCTTGGATTTTAATTAAAGGGGATAATTAAGGAAAATTAACCTCAATTAATTAATGAAGCCCTAAATAAGTGTGAAAATGTAAAGGGGCACACTTTAAAACACCACATTAAGGCACAATTAAGTCCATTTTAATTAATAGGGCCCTAAACTTAATGTGAATATGTAAAATACATATTACAATACTAAATCAAGGCAAAATTAAGTCCTTTTATTATTAATTCATAATTAAGTGTAAAAAGAGATACTTTTTCCTACACTATAGGAATAAATCAGTAAACATGGAATTAAAGGATGATACATGTGTCTACAGATCCCCATGGCCACTATAAATTTCAAACTTTGGAATCTCCACCCCCTGAGGGATAAGAGTGTTTAGAATAGCAATATAAAGATTGCATTGACAAAAAGGTTGAAACATATGCTGGGAGGATGAGCTGGCCAAATTCACCAATTGATTCTACATGCATCCCATGTTCTATAAAAGAGAATTAAGGATAGGATCAGTAGACAAGGTATGACCAATAGAACCACCAGCACCCACATCGGCAAAGCCCTTAGCACTAGCACCAATAGAGGCACCAACACCAGCACCAGAAATAGGGACATTCTAAGTCTCGGGTGTGGAGTACCTAAAACCCAAAGAAAACCTATTTACTTTAATCATATGATCCTACTCAATCACGATGTTGGTGTTAGTAGAGGGACCCATGACAGCCATGCACATCAACACCTCAGGCATCAAGATTTTTAGTTCTCTTCCAACGATCTCTTATCTGACATATTGGGTAGCACCCAAGGTAGAGTTATGGAGGGGACATGGGTCTCTACTAATTTTGCAATGCCACAAAGAATATTTATTCCTCTTTGATCTTTAGTTAAAAAAATTCTTAAATTTTCAAGAACATGAGCCACTTGGGAAAAAGTATCATCCCTTGCCAAGAGCCTCGTGATTTCTTCAAGCCTCAATTCCAAGGAGTAAATATAATTTGTAGGGACCCTAAGAGAAGCTTCATCTACCAAGGAAGGGGCAGAGGTTGAGGGTGAAGCAGGATGGATAGGAACATGAGTTGCAATTTCATTGATAGGTGGGGTATATCTAGCAAAGAATCCTATAGGGAACTCTTGAAAATTAGGTTGAATCGAGTAGGATTGAACCTCCTATACCCCATGTCTAAATTTTGATAGATTCTTTTAAAAACATGGCCAAAGGTATTTGATTGGGTCATAAATCTCATAAAGTGTTTCAAAACACACTATTAGCTATGTGTCCTAGCAAAAGAGAAGAAATTTTTTGAAATTAAGGAAAAATAGAAAGGGAAGGTTCACATCAAGTTCACTAGAATGTAATGGAGGGGATCCACCACTCTCGAGACTCTAGAATAGGGAAGAGTCCTCAGTGGATGGATATCCCTAGGTTACCTCAATGACAAAGCTTAATTGATGAGGTGACAAATGAAGGAAAGACTAAGCTATGTTTTTGAATTTTCTGGACGAAGGACTTTAGAAATAAGTTGAATAGACCTTAGAGGTCTTGAGAAACAAATTGATAGACACTTGGCCAAAGGGATGAGAGCGCAAAATAAGGATGACAGTGTGGTACACTGGCATCTCTATGGCACACTAGCGTCTTGTACGTGTAGACACTCAAAATTATCCTCACAATTATCCTATTTTTTGTCTATTAATTAAATGGATATTATTATCTATTTAATTGATTCATTTAATACTTTCTTTTATTCACTCATTAATTCGCTCAAATCATTAACATATTATAAGAATTTATGCATTTATAAGCATTTATCCATCTAAATTTATCAATCATTTATCCATTTCATATTGTTCCATTTGCATTAATCAATAAAATATCTATGCATATTAAATCATTTAAATACATAAAACGTTTAATCATTTATTAATAAATAATTAGATCATTTAATCTTTATCCATTACATAAAATCATTTGATTCACTAAATCATCCATTAATTCACAAATACATATTTATTCTAAGCTTCTAAACCTACATTATATCATAAAATCCATTTGTTATCTCTCTCATTTCAATTAATTTCATTTGATTAAAATATGTGTTTCCCCACTTCACTCTTTTATCTCACATTGCTCTTGTAACTCTAATCTACCATGAGGAAATATATTAAAGCCCTTCTTCTCACTAAAAATCACATACATTATCAATCCTCTCTTCCATTTATCACAGCTTCTTGTTGCACTTGTGCTCATAAAAAATCTGAGAGCATCAAATGCATAAACCAAGATCATGGTGAATAGGAAAATAATGCAGATGATTTTCTTTGGAATGCATTTGTTTTAGTTTTTGCATTATTTACATTTTGTATTTGTATCCATTTAGAAAAAATTCATTGATGTAATGTTGAAAATGCTTGAATTTGGTTATAGTTTCAATTAGTTTTCAATTTTCAGCATACACGGTGTGGACATAGAGTAGAATGTGAAACCAAAAACTCTTGGGACCTGCTAGCAACTCGAATGTTGAAATCTAATAGTTTTAATAGGAATGAACAAAATGATTAAAGTGCATAAAAGATAAATAAGTACAAAAATAATAATACTTTAAATGGAATATAAACTAACTATGGGTGAAATGACAAGTAAAAGGAAAAGAAATGTGACTTACAATAGGTTCAGCCTCTCACAAGCTCCCCGTGAACAAGAAAAGCACACACAGAAATAAGAAATAAGAAAAGAAATAAAATGAGATGTAGAGAATACAAACACAACAATATGCTAACTATAAGACATATAATGACAAGAATTAAGAAGAATTGGGAATAGAATGAATAAAATGGCCAAATTACATGTCAAAGAGTTTTTCTCGAGCATGCATTTAACTACAGAGATGTTACACTTCACATGAATGTGGTAGTGTAACATCCCAATGACCTAGGAATCAAGAATATTGTCAAGACATTTGTGTGGCGTGCAAATGCCTGTGTGGCACAAAAGTTGTGTGCAGGTGTTTTTTCTACTAAATATTTAAGATAACATGAAAATCAAATAAAGATAAAAACAATAAAAAACACTCACAATTAGGGCTATCATAGAAACTCAAACCTGCAAGAAAATACCTCCAAATGATTCCAAGGATGAGTTTGATATCATATTTTTCCCTATGGATGGATGTTTTGTGTGCTCTACTTCAAATTGAATATCATAATGGCTTGATTCTTGCTTGATTTGTGGTCACAAATGAAAAAAAATCATTTTTTCTATGGTGTGTGTATGAAGGCTTGAAAGTGTATGAGAGTGCAAGAATGTGATGATAGAAAAATGGTTGTCATTTAAGCAATCATTAGGAGAGGAAAAGAATGAGTGTCTAGAATTAAAGGGGGGAGATGAAATCAATCTCAACTCATGTGAGGATGACAAGTGTCATCCTAGGGAAAGGTGGGAAGGTGACATGGAGGTGAGGTGGAGCCTATGTGGAGGTACATCCAAGTACCTTAGGAAGGAGAAAATGGTTTACTTGTCTCATCCTCCCAAAATCATGGGGAGGATGTGACAAGAGGGAATCAAAAACTTCCCTTTAAAATTCCTCTAGCAACCTAGGGAAGGCAACCATTTGGGGATGTGGGATAGATATAATTGAATTAAAAATTTCATGTAGGCATATGGGGGGAATAAATAGGAATGAAAAATTCCTTAAGGGTAGATTACTTCTCCAAAAAGAGAAGATATTAATGAAGGTTTGATTTAGGTACATGTCATAATTGGCATTAGGCTTAGATTAGGATTAATTAATCAAAAATTAAGGTTGTGCAAATGATGGGATTAGGATCAACTTTCAAGTTATGGAGGATGTGACACTAATCAAATATTAGTGGTGTGCACATCCTAATGATAAGATTAGGCTAGTTAATCTAGGTTAGAGGAAAATTATGGAGGATGTGACATTTGGAGAGAGAAAGGGGGGGATGAATTAAAAAATTAATTTTAATCCACATAGGCTAAATGACTAGATTAAATAAATTAGTCTATTTATTTAATCTAGAGAGGAAACGTTAAAGGGTAAAACATTTAATTAAATAATTAAATGCTTTAGAGGACCTTAGGAAAATGTTAAATATTAATCAAATAATAATGATATTATTTAATTAATGTGAATAAGGGTATGGAATAGACGAAATAAGGGATAAATTTAACTAAATATGAATGGGAAAATTTAGGTTTCTACATTTTTCCCCTCTTCGAAACATCATTAAAATAATGATGTTTCGAAGAAAAAAATAAAATATAGGTGAATCAATGGAAGAAAATAAGTGATGAGATGCTCCAACATGGAGGGAAATATTGCACAAAGAAAAAGGTAAAATATGGAAGGATGATGCCCCATGAGAGGGCGAATGGGGAAAAAGAGGCCCCAAGCAACTTCTCAATAGAAGAAACAAGAGGGTACCAGTAGGACCACAATGAAAAATGATGAACAAAGGTGAAGTAATGGAGTAAAAAGGAGCTATGGGGATGAAATGGGAGGAAAATAAAAAATAAGGGTTTTGGGGGTCATTAGGGGGCTATAAATAGTAAATTAGGTAATTTTCACCCTAAGCATTTGAGAGAAAATAGAGAGTGAGGAGAGATAAATACCGTATAGAGGAGAAATCCCACATCATTTGGTCAAAATGCGAGGGTGGTATTAGAGCGGAGACAAGCCTAACCAAGTACACCCAAAAAAATTGACTTTGAGCTTTCATTATTTGCATTTATGTTTTGGTCAAAGTCTACGATGGTGTGGATTCACTTGTTACAATGCAGATCCACCCATCAAGAGCTCGGGCATTTTCACCATGGATAGGCATATGTGATAGGGCCAAGGGAGGGGTAGTTACACCATCTAATAGGTGAATCTACAAGGTGTGGGGTAGACTGTATCTGCCCTTCAAAGGATTTTTGCTAGATAGGCAGATATGTATCAAAATGGGCAAAGGCATAACGCCTGCAAAGGCATATGTGCGTTGGGATAGGAAAATCCGCTCCTAAAATTTCAAGGGTGAATCCATTGAAGAATAGGAATATATGCATGCCACACAGGGGCGTATATGCAAGGGCAATGGGGGATAGGAAATTTCGTGTTTATGCAAGGGTGAACGTGTTAAGGCCATGGTGGATGGGTGTTTGCACATCACCTACATGGGAAAATGCATGAGGGTCATGAAATATGGGTGTATGCATAAAAATTAGGGGCCTATGTGTAATAAAAGGGGTGAATACGTTGAAAGGTGAACTTTCTTTGGGGAGGGGCATATACGCTAAAATACAAAATCCATGGGAAAGAATAAAAAAGAAAAGATAGAGAGAAATAGATGATAAAGATCTGACATGATTGGTTTGATCAATGTAGAGCATTAACAATGTATGAATGCGAGAGAGGAGCTTGAAAGTCCTACGGCTAGTTGGAGTAGAGCATACTAGACTCAATTGGGCTATCCTACATGCCATTTTTGTCATCAATTAGGGCACATAGGCGCATGCTTATGACCTTGATCAAGCGATGGATCTCAAAGACTTGTACTTTCCTCCTCCTCATGGGAGAGATGATAGTGACACTAGAGGATGTGTGGAGGATCCTTCGGCTACCTATCTAAGGAGAGATAGTGGAGGGCATCATGACTCATCCCATTCCACAGACATTGGAGGCACTATTTTGGAGGATGAATATCCCAATAGAGGTATGTAGTTACGTATAGATGGATATTTGGGTATGGTGCCTCCTCTTCCATTGTACCTTTATGGTGTATTGAATGGGTCCCTCCTACTAGATAGGAGTGGGAGGTTTTTTAGCTTGACACTAATAGAGGTATTATTAAGGATGGTGGGGGAGGAGAGGAGATATGTCTGGGGTGTGTACGTATTGGAACATTTGTACAAAGATATGCACCTCATTTTTTATCAAGAGGTTGTTATCCTTACACACATTATGCTCCTATAGGTATGGGTTTGGGAGAATATCAAGATTATACGGCCAATGATAGAGGGTGTGATGGAGAGACAAAAAATGATTTGATTGTGTTTTGTTGTAGGGGGACTCTCCATTATGAGGATATCAAGATTCTAGCTTCATGGAGATTGTTGATGGATGATCTACGATAGGATAACATCATGTGGAGGCCATATCACGCTTATAATTTCAAGAATGGGACCAAGATGACAAAATGTACATGAGGTTAACATTCATTAATTTCTTCTTGATTGGAAAATAGTGAAACACTATTGAGATGTATCATCCAGATAGAGTGACCAGGTAGTTCGGGGTCCATTAGGACATACCAGAGTGTGAGGAGAGGTATGTATGGGTGGTGTGCAAGACCAGAAAATGGGAGAGACGAGTGACACCTCGGAGAGTGAGGGCATTGTGGGATTAGCTAGAGGAGTCATGATGGGACTAGTGAGGGGGGTTGGATGACCCTAGAGTTATCAAAAAATATGTAGCATGGTGGTGGGAGAGGAGACTGAAGAGGGTGATGCCTCTGGAGAGATGAGAATAGTCACCCTGACAGGGACCCATGGGAGGGAAGGAGGAGGTAGAAAATGAAGCCCCATACATAAAGGGTGAGGCAGTAGATAGTGTGGCGAGAGGGGAAGTGTATGGTAGAGGTGGAGGAGCAAACAACAAAGAAGATGGAAGAGACTCAAAGAGATGAGATGGAGGTAGATGAGGAGGAACGATGGAGGGAGATCATGCCTTATGTGCCACATCAGGGGATGATTATGCAACGAGGTTAGCAAGTGCACAAGCCTGTATAGCACGACTATAGAGACTACTATAAAAGGAAAAGGATGACCTCTAGATGAGGACTGTAGAGGGACATACTACAAGGCTAGGTGGAGAGGCTACAGAGCACACAACAAGGAGATGGAGGTATTGTCATGACTAAGCATGATAGTATACAGATGGAAACATAAAGACTACAAGGAATGGTAGATACCCTGACATTTGAGACATAGTTTATAGGCATAGGTGGATAGATTATAGGGTGTCATAGAGACCCTTATAGCAAAGAGGGATAGTGCATGAGCATAGGCAGATAGGATTCATGGTGCATTGGACACCATGACTACAGAGAGGGACAGTTTTTAGTTGGCTTGGTAGGCATGGAAGAGTGAAAGAGTGAGGATACAAGACAATCAGGATAGGTACCATCGAGAATCACAATAGGTGAGGGCTTCTAGATGGGATAGAGAGGATATGATTCGAGTGGTTTGAGAGGAAAAGTATTACATGACTTAATACTTCTAGGAGGTGTCAATAGAGTAGAGGCAACCCTCATTCTCTGAGGTGGATAGTGTGAGGCAGGAGAGATCAGGGAGGTCAGGGAGTTCCTATAGGAGTGGATCCATGAGACCTCCCTAAGATGGAGGAGTTGGTGGAGAGGGGTCAGTTTCAGTATCCCCATCACATTCATATGTAGCTAGCGGCAGGTAGATGAGAGAGGGATTGCCACAGAGATCCAATTTTGACAAGCACATAGATATTTAATGTGACGGAGATATATAGACCATGTACATATTCTTGATGATTTATTAATTGGCTATTACTCATATTGGTTCATGACACATGATGTGTCACATGTATATAGACTATTATATTTAGACATACGTGTACATGGACTATTATATCATTTCATGGATATTATGTACATGGATGTACATTATCATGGACTCTATTATTATATATGATATGGATGATGATTATGCAGATGGTTATGGATGTTCATGATGTGCATTTATGTTTTGATTGATTTATGCATGATGTATGGATGATGATAGTTGTGATATGTGATATGATTTATAATTTATGCTTATGCATATGTGATGGATGTCAATAATTATGATGATTATAATATGTTATGCTAACTATTTTTGATGCAAGATGTGAGGAGATTGATATATGTATATGATGCAAATGTGTTGATGACTAACATGTGTGATGCAAGATGGATGTATATACTTATATCTCATTGTTTTTTATTATGTAATGAATGTTTATTGATTTTCATTATGACATGTTATGTATGCATGATGAAATTAAAATGTATGGATATGTAATGCAATCAAATGAACCTAATGCAATCTAATAAAATATGAGCTTAATGCAAATTAATGCAACCTAATGGATAATGAACTAAATGCAAGACGTTTTAAATTAGAGACTTTAAACAACCTAATGAAAATGAAATGGTAGTGAAATGAAGGAAAGATTATTAGAATAAAAAATATATATTATTCTAAACAAAATGAATGATAATGAAATGATATGAAAAAACAAGAGTGCTTAGAATAAAAAATCTATATTATTCCAAAAAACTTAAATGATAATGAAATGATAATGCAAAATGGATAAAATGCTTAAATAACAAATCTATATTATTCTAAACAACTTAAATGATTATGAAATGATAATGCAGCGATAATAAAATGTGAATGGTGTATGAATGGTAGGTGGGACCATATTGAACCCATAAAAACTAAATCAACTTGATAGGGAAGTGAACAAGGGGATCTCATTTGCACAACCAAAATTTAATGATTAGGAAAGAAGTAAAAGAAGTGGGGATGGAAATGATAGGATAGTGACCAAATCAAGAAATTAAGTTGTTATGTATTAGAACTTTATTTGATGTAGCATGCGACACTATGCACCAGGGTATGAGGAACCAAGGTGACTTCGTAGCACACGCATGAGACTGACACAACAAACAAAAACGTTAGTCCAGCATCTCACAAAGTCATGAGGAGATTTGGTGGGGCCAATGTTGGAAAACCTCAAACATAAGAGGTTGCCCCAGTGTAACACAAGACCACAAAGGATCTCGATGAGCACTACGCGGGACAACCAAGAAAACATAATCACACAAAACCAAGATATGCCCCTATTTCTACTAGTCAAAGTGCAGCATGATATGATGGATCATGGTGACCTTGAGTAGGTATAGTAGGAAGCTCAAAAGATTAAAAAAATGCAAAAGCACCAACAAATAGAAATAAATCTCAAATATCCTTTGTCATGAGGATGATAGGTGGATGGATTGATGTGGTCTAATGTGAGGAACAATGTATCCTATAAAGACCAAAGATGGATGGATTAGATTCTAGAATCAACATGACACAATAGTTAATATAGATCAAAACCTTAGGGGGCTAATGAATTTTTTTGTAAGAACCTTCTAGATAGGGACTCTTGGTGACACAACGGACAAGAAGATGAACCCTAAAAGAAAGACTAGGCCTCGGGGGCTCATCAATGATGGCCTTGCCTACATGAAAACGTAAAGGTAATGTAGTTTGAAAAACCCTAAAAATGGATTATGGATGATGTAACCTGTGACCTAATGATGAATATATGTGATGATGGAACCAAGATGAGGATGCAAGACTAACCATATGTACACTATATACAAGAAATAAGGACCAACAAATCCCAATTGATATTAGGATAGTGGATTGTAAGGACCAATTAGGATTTTGTAGACACATTCCAAAATAAATGGATAAAGCTCAGGAACTAAATAGTAGATTTAATCCTTTTAATGATCAATCATGATATACCATGCAGTATATAATGGTATCGAAATGAATAGTGGATGCAACATGGATAGTGAGAATAGGATTTATGGGATGGATAGGAGGATGTGTAAACATGCAAGTAAAATAGGATGTAAGGTAGACAATGATTAAGCCATCTGTGAATGGTACATGTTTCCAATTTTTCACCAAATGTACTTATCCAAGGAGCCACCAACGATGATTTTCACCATAAGACAACTTATTTTTCTTTACTATTGACTTTTTTTTACATTTTTCTTTTACATATTTTTGGGAATTTTTACTTTTTTTGTGTTTTTCTAGGTGGGGTAACTCAAATGACTCAAGTATAAAACTGCTTCAGATGAACAATGTTGATGGGATCATCCAAGGGTTCTCCCTTGAGTGTAGCAAGTTGATAATTCCCCAAACCATATTTTTCTGTTATGACATATGGACCCAGCCAATTAGCTTCAAATTTTCCCTTTTTTCTCGATCTTGCTAGTTATGTTGATTCTCCTTAAGAACAAGATTGCCAATTTGGAATTGGTGAGGATAAAATTTATTGTTATATCTTCTCTTGAGTCTATTTTTATGGGCATGAAGATGATTGTAAGCATTGAGACACCGTTCATCAAGAAGCTCCAATTGACTTAGATGGACAACACGATACTCCTCGTCGTTGCCTAGATTTTTCAAGGAAATGAAAAGTATGGGAGTTCAACTTTAATCAACAAGATGGAATTAGAACCATATAAAAGGGAATAGGGATTGGTGTCAATGGGGGTGTGAATGGAGGTATGGTAGGCCCAAAGATCAGGATTTAGATGGAGGTTTCAATCATGACTAATTGCATTGACAACTTTCTTCAGGATTTTGATCAAGGTTTTATTTGTTGCCTCGTCTTAACCATTACCATGAAGGTAAGAGGGCATAGACAAATGGTGCTAGATATGAAATGTTTCACATAATTGTCTCACATGTTGGTTATTGAATGGATTTCCATTATCGATTATGATGGTGAACGAGATACCATATCTGCAAAGAATATGGTAAAGGATGAATTTGGAGATTTGGGTGTCGGTAATGAGGGAGATTAGAATTGCTTCCACCCACTTGGTAAACTATTCGATAGAGGTAATGATGAATGTATGGCCATTGGAAGATGGAGGGTAAATCTTGTTGATTAATTCTAAACCCCACTGTGAAAAAGGACATGGTAAGATAATCAGTTACAGGTCTTGTGCAAGAGCATGTATCAAATCTGCATGTTGGCATGGTACACATTTCTTGACAAACTCACAAGAATCATGATCCATTTTTGGTCAATAGTAACCAATTCTAAGAAGCTTCTTTTCCAAGGCCATCCCATTAGTATGTTCCCTAAAAATGTTGTCGTGTACCTCGATTAATGCTACTTTGGATTCTACATCACTTAAACATTGAAGAAGAGTACCATCATACCCCTATGATAAAGTGTGTCTCCAAGTATGGTATAATGGGATGTATGTCAATGATAAATGATTTACATTTATTACAAGTTAGGTCAAGTGGAAAGATGTTATCGTGAAGATAGGTGTATATGTCATGGTACCATAGAGACTGGGGACCAACAATTTTGCACACCATATCAAGGAAGATCATATGTTGGGATTAGCACTTGTTCAACTAGAAACTCACACTTAGGATGATCATGAGGCATATCCAAAAGAGATCCGATGGTAGCCATAGCATCTGTAGTTTTGCTTTGTAGTCTAGGAACTTGCTCAAATTCAACATAGCCAAATTATTTCTTAAATCATCCACTATGTGTTTATATGGGAGAATCTTATCATCTTTAGTTTGAAACTCGTCATTATTATGTTTAATTATAAGTTGTGAATCTCCATAGACATGCAAACAAGTGGTATTTAATTGGACAATGATTCTCAAACTAGTGTTTAAAGCTTCGTATTTAGAAATGTTATGTGTGCATGGGAATGCTAGCCTAAATGACTTAGGGATAAAGTCACCTTGAGGGGTGACAAAAATCATTCCCACACCTAATCCATGTTGTGTATAGGACCCATTAAAGTAAAGCTCTCATGGCTACTCTAAAACCGTGAACATAGACTCATTAGGATATTCAACCACCAAAGGATAAGCATCAACCAAAGGGGCATCAACCAATTGATTTCCAATAACTTGTCCCTTGATTGCTTTTTGATCCACATATTCTATAGCAAATTCGCTCAAGAGCATGACCCACTTAGCCATTCGACCAATTAATGATATTCTAGATAACAAATATTTAAGTGCATCCACCTTGGAGATGAGCTTGATTGGATGGCTAAGCATATAATCTCAAAGTTTATGTGAACTAAAATCAATTGCAAGGCATAATTTTTCCAGTGAGATGTAGTTGATTTCATACTCAAAAAGTGTGTGTCTAATATAATAAATGGATCTTTCCTTCCCATTCTCACCATGTTGTGCTAGGAGTGCCCCCAATGCAACTAAGATAGCAAAAATGTAAAGTAACAAAGGTTTTCTTGCTATGGGAGCCATGACTATGGGAGGATTAGCAAGATACTCCTTGATTTTTTTGAAGCCCTACTGACACATTGAATCCCATTTAAATACTATATCCTTTCATATGAGATGTGTTAAGGGTTGACACTTATATGCAAACTGAGCTATGAATCATTTGATTGATTGCAACTTACCCTCTAGACTCCTTAATTTCCTAAAGTTCCTGGGCGGAGTCCTTTCCATAATAGCCTTAACCTTTTTGGGATCAAATTCAATGCCTCATTTAGATACAATGAATCCAAAAATATTTCTTGAAGTCACACCAAAGACTTATTTATTTGGATTTAAACACAGCTTATAATTCTATAACTAGTCGAAAATATGCTTCAGGATCTTAGGATTCTCTTCTCTAGTCTTTGATTTGCCTAATAGGTCATCAACATAATCTTCCATTATGATGTGAATAAGATCATGAAGAATGGTTGTCATGAAATGTTAACAAGTGGCTCCTATATTTTTGAAACCAAAAGGCATGACTTGATAGCAAAAGGTTCCCCAAGGAGTTGTGAAAGCTGTTTTATGTCGATCTTCGGTTGTAATTCTAATATGTTGAGAAAGCATGGCATGACCCACTATAATATCAAAAATTATGTCAATATTGGGAAATGAGAAATCATCTTTAGGACAAGCTTTAGTAAGGTCCCTAAAATCAGTGCAAATACGAATGCCCCCAGTGGGCTTAGCAATAAGAATAATGTTGGATATCCAATCTGCGCAGTCAATGGGTTTGATAAAACCAGCTGCCAGTAATTTCTCCCAACTCCACTTTGACTAGTAGGGCAACCTGTGGATGTATTTTGCAAATCTTTTGCTTAACAAGTTTCACATTAGAATGTACATCTAGATGGTGAACCACAAGTGCAAGATCCAATCCATACATGTAAGAATAAGACCAAGAAAAATTGGTAAAGCCCTCTTGAAGTAGCCTAGAAAACACCTGATATTCATCCTTGGCTAGAAACTTGGCTACATAAGTAATATTTGGTTCAGCTTTGGTTCCCAAATTAATTTATCTATTCTCTTCAATTAGGATAGAAGATCTTTCTAAAAATTGAGTGCCCATAAGGGGAAGAAGAACATTTTCGTCCTCTAATGCCTTAGAAATATTTTCACTAAAGGATACACCCTTTATTTTTACTTTTGATGAGTCTAAAAGCACCTCAAAAAGGTTTTGACTAGAAGACCCTTGTTTATTTTGTTGTTTTCTATTTTTGCAGTTAGGGTGTTTATCTCCCCAAAAGTAATTATGTTGATCAAGCTCGAAGATAGAACTTGATGGATAGTCTTCTTCTAATCCCATAAAATGTATATATGCCTCTTTGGAATGGAAAACATCGATGGGTGCAATACCTCATTGTTCCCAATCTATTAACTCGGGATGGCGGAGGGAAAGGATTATGGTGAAAATGGATGTGGATTCGAATAGGGAAGAGACATCCAAGTCATCGTAAGAGAGTATGATAGTTTCTTTTCAGGAATATCTTCAAGAATAGCAGTTTTCGCATTAACATTATTCGAAGTACTAGGTGACAATGCGGGTTGTTTTTGTTTCTTGTTGTGTGTGTGAATATGTGGAATAAACTAAAAAGTTAAACAAACACACCAATGCGGCATTATATCAAAGAAATCAAAGTTAGAGATAAGCAAACTCTAAGCACAACAGATTCTTCAAAGACGTCTCATTTTCCTCTATCTCCAAGGATTCGTTGTAATCTATTGGCTCTCATGTTTTATAAGCAGCAACTTGGCAGAATGACAACCTAGAGAATGAGATTATGCAACATGCATTTCTATGCTAAATGATATGAGATGATTGAAACTAAGATATGAAACTAAAATGGATTACAAAAGTTAAGATGTTATGTCATGCTCAAGAAAACAAGATTGCTAAATATTGGATAATGAAACTATAATACTCACGCTAAATTTGATTGTGATTCTAGATTCTAAGATCCTTTTCAAAGCACAAAGAGGTTGTATTTATAGAGTTTTGGAGGTAAAAGCCTAGTTGGCAAATATCAACGGTTGAAATTAAGCTTGTCAAGATGAATGGTGGAAGATTGGGAAGTTGAGAGAAAGATGGAAGCTAGAGAGAAAGATGGGGAATGTTTCCTCCTACACAACCTCTTCCAATCAAAAATGAAAGAAAGTAGCCATTTGGCATTTTTGGTTATGAGGAGTTAGTTGGTAAATGAAGATAAATTCATAATTAAATTATTTAACTATTTAATTATATGTGACATGAATTTAGAAGCTTCCATAAGTTTCTAATTAAATATTTAATTATGTGTGGAAAATGACTAAGAAGTTTCTAATTAAATATTTAATTATATGTGAAAAGAGAATAAGAAGTTTCTAATTAAATATTTAATTATATGTGAAAATAGGATAAAAGGTGTGTAATTAAATATTTTGAATATTTAATTAAATGTGAAGTGAAGGATTAGAAATAATGATGAATTTAGAAGATCTTTATTTGAATTTAAAAATTCAAACTTAAAGTAGTATGATAATTAATTTAAATAAATTATAAAATTTATTTAATTAATTAAGAGGAAAATAGAAAATGGTAATAATTAAATAAACTTATTTATTTAATTAAAATAGAAGAATTAGAAAGTGGACAATATAAATAAATAATTAAATTTATTTATGTGTAGATGACTTTAGAAGATTAATTAAATAATTCATATTTAATTAATTATCAGGTTTAATTTAATATGACCATTTTTAGATGTATACATTTTTCCCCTCTTTGAAGTGATGTGTTTTACGCACTACTTCAAAGAAAAATTTAGATAATGAAAAATTTTCCCTAGATGTGAATTTTGGAAAACTGATGCATGTATGCCCCCTCGGGTGATGAATCGAATAAAATTTTGAATTTTTCTGATTTTTGATTTTTTGGAAATTGTTGATGATTTTTTATTTTTTTGAATTTTTTGATGATTTTTGAAAATGTGCATTGATTTGATGTCCGATTCATCGGTTGATAAAGATGATGTGATGAAATCCTCTATTGAAAGATTGATATGAAATGATGATGATGATGATGTTGATGTTTGATAATTGATCTCATGATAGGTGAGAGTCAATGATAGGATGATGATGATTAACCTCATGGTAGGTGAGGATCAATGATAGGTTGATAGATGATGGATCGATTAGATGAAAGACGAGATAAGGAAGATGATGAAAATTGATGGACAAGAGAGGATGATAAGCGATAGGATATTGGTAAGAGAAAATGAGAAGAAAGAAAGCACAAATGGATTCAAAAATAAGTATGATGATGCCCTATTCAGACTACAAGCCAAGATGGATTGATGATGATAATGAGAGTGTTGTTGATGAGGGAAGGATACATCCCAATGATGATGATGATGAGAGTGTTGTTGATAAGGGAAAGATACATCCCGAAACAACACAAGGATAGGGAAGAATACATCCCAATGATTATGGTAATGATGATCAAGGCAAGGCTTGCAGAAAGGCTAGGAACAAGACCAAAGGTATGATTAAATGATTTGTGCTAGATTGAATGGATTGATTAGATGAGATTATAAGAAAGGATTGGATGGATTGATTCAGATTAGATTGGAAGAAATAATTGGATGGATGGATTTAGATTATGCAGATGAGATGTGATGGATATGATAATGCTCATGCACAAACTAATATGGATGCAATCTATCTAATGTGCAAACTAAAATGCAAGGTTTCCATCTGATTTATTGTGTTTGGTATCATCATTGAGCTTATTAAAATGTTGAAAGTTATAAAAACATTGATGGTATAATTAGACCATGATGACCTGAGTACAACTTCCATACAACTTTCGTTGAGATTTGATAGTGCAAGCTAACACAAGCATATAGGTATAATGAGGTTGAGATGACCTGAGCATCACTTGCGTAAATAGACAAGAATCAATCATTTTCCTATGCAAATTCAGAATGTCATCAATGATACTTTGTAGAGCATGTCCCACGACAATTTGCACAGTAATACTGATTAACTCACAGACAACGGACAAAGAAAAATATATTTCTCCTTCCTAGCCCCTCTAGTTCCAGACATCATCGAGGTACTCCAGAGAAATGATAACAATAATCAAGATAAAACAATTGAACATACGTGTTAAAGTGATCAAACCATGATTCAGAAGAGATCATCCAATGAGATTTGATTTGTTTTGTTTTTGATGTTGATTTGGATGGTTGGTTGTTTGCAATTAATGGTTAAAGTGATTGTTGTTTTTGTTGAGGTTGCCTTATTGTTTGCTTGTCTGTTCTTTGATTTAAGCCCAATGGTTATTTGCCCCCAGTGAGATCGGTATTTTTCCCCCAGTGAGAAACAAACCAAATTTTATTACGGATATGTATAATGATAACCAAGCCAAGGTGGGACACAACCGCAGCAGTTGGATATGGATATGAAGCTCGTTGTATGGTAGGCATGAATGTGCAATGATAGAAAAATGTGGACGGTCAACGCACGTTCAAATAGATGGAGAAGCCGACTTATCACAAATAGAACCTATTGCCAGCTTTTCACAATTTGTTTTTATTTCACTTTTTAGATTATATGATTTTTTTTATATTAACAAGACATCTATTTGTCAGGTTTTCATCAAGGCAACAATTTTTTTTTATTTTTCACTCTTTTTTTTTTTTTTGTTTTTTTTTTAATATATTTTCGATTTTTTTTATTTTTTTATATTTTTGTTTTTTTTGTATCTCAAAAGAAGTCCTATTTGTCTGGTTTTCACCTTGATGATGATTTTTTCTTGACTTTTTCTGTTGTTTTTGGATTTTTTCAAGACTTTTATGTTGTTTTTAGATTTTTTTAGGACTTTTTATGTTGTGCTCTATGAAGCCAGATGTAGAATTGATAAATGTCATATCCATAAGTTGCCTTGACGATGCCCTGTTCCTATGTGGATGACCATGCTGGATGAAAAGACCCAATCAGAATGAGGAGTACGAGTGGTAAGGCAATAAATGTGACAAATGAAAGAGGCTATGATAGGATCCCTAATGTGCACAATATGTGGGCCATCAAGTTTCAGCCGAAAAGGAGTTTGGGCAACCCATGGGTCAAAGTACATCAAGGGGTCGTCGTCAAAGACACCTTGAAAAACATCACCAATGGTTGTGTAACGATATAACGGGTAAGTGAAAATGGATGTATGTAATGGTAGAGGTGACATGGATGAAGACCATAGATCAACAAGTTATTTATTTATTTTTCTTCTTTGATAGATGCCCCTAGTGATTTTTGAGGGAGAAACATATTTAGAAATAAACTTTTGCTTGCTTTTATTTTTGAGTTTTATTTTTTATTTGTCCGATAGCTTTTTATTTTGGCTAGGGAACTCTACTCAATCTTATTTTTCTTTTGATACGTCCAATAGCTTTTTATGTTGGCTAAGGGGATTTTCTTGATCTTTCTTTCTTTGCAAGCTTTCTTTTGACTCTAGATCTCCATTGGGAAAAGGCATTTTTACCTTTGATTTTTGAGTTACTTCCTTTACATTCTCTTTGAGAGATACTTGTCAATCCATGTCTACAAGGTGGATGGATGTGGGTGAGATGGATGAGGGGGAGTGGTGATTCTGTAAATGGAGTCTATGTGACTATCCTTTTTGGTACTGTTAACATCAAAGAAGTCTTGCACATCCTTAATGACTTGGAAAGATGACTTGATAAAGGGAACAATAGGAGATTCATACCCTAGCCCAAGGTAGGTGGGATGGACGAGTGATGATAGGATATCTTCCGCAAGGTCTTGATCAAAAAGTGGATTATCATAGATATCTTGGTCAAATAGGGAATTATCAGTGATATGAAAAGTTTGAGTGGAAGCAGGTGTGGAAGAAGGAGGTGTATTATCTGGATCACAATATTTTTCAACCTAGGCATGGTCATCATTCTGCATCCCTTCTATAGTTGTCTTGATGTCATTATTGGAATTCTTCCCTTTCTCGATGACTATAGCAGTATTTATTATCAGCGGCTTATCCAAATGGTATTCTCCACATCCCAGATGATGGAGTTGGACCATGGGGTTTGATAGTGCAGTGACTAAAGTAGAGGCTTTCAAAGATTCAAGATCGACACATGGTCGAGAAAGTGTTGTTTCATAATTACTAGGAATGGGGATTTCAGCTTTAGGGCTTGGATTATGTCCATGCATGAAAGGATTAGGATCTCCTTGTATGGTGATTTCAACTCCATCATGAGGGAATTTTAATCATTGATGGTATGTAGAGGATACACCTTGCATTTCATGTATCCAAGGTCTTCCAAGGAGGATATTATAGGTCAAGGGGAGATCAAGAACTTGGAAAAACACATCCTTCACCACAGGGCCAACTTTGATTCGTAGCGTAACTAATCCTTTAGATAAACATTATTTTGTATCATATGCCTTCTTGATGATATTTTTACTAGAATCTATTACATCTTCTGAATATCCCAATGCAGTAACAAGCTTTAGGGTGTAGATATTTAAACCAACTCCTCCATCTATTAGGACATGTTTGACCAGGCATTTATGGATTAGAGCCTCAATATGGACCAGAGCATTATGTGGATGAGTAAGTGAAATTTCATCATTTTCAAAAAATGATAGACAATGGGATATAGGTACATGTCTCTCCATAGCTTGGGATTTATGAACTTCCAACTCAAATGGTACTTGCGGGTCGTTTAATTTACTTTGGGTTTGGATGACACTACTTTGATTATCAAATACAGAAATATTAAGAATGGTAGTATCATGGATATTATTCACGCTTTTCCCTTGGGTGTTTGGTGAAGATGATTCCCCTTTTTTGAAGTTGGTGTTCATTGTAGATTCCTCAATGTCTATCGCTTTGTTGTCAATCAAATCTTGGACCAAGTTTTTCAAACCTTGGCAATTATTCGTCCTATGACCTTTGCATCTATGGTAATCACAATAATACGAGTCATTCCACGATGGCGGTTTGAATCGCGACTCATAATATCTTTGTGGTGGCAACGTGATAGAGTTTTGATTAAAAAGCTCTTTGAGAATTGATTCAAGAGACTGGCCCAAGGGAGTAAAACTCCATCGATTTGAGAAAAATTGTGATTTGGGTGGGTTTGAATTTTGATTGCTTTCAAGATTATTATTGAAATTATCATGATTATTGGCCACATTTCCTTGATTACCATTGTTTCCCTGATTGGAATTGTTATTGCCTTGGTTATTTGAGTTTCCAGGATTTTTGTTGTTGCATTGAATACCTGATACATTGAGAATGGTTGGCTTTTCTTTCACATTGTTGGCATTTACCACCCCATCATTTACAACATTCTTATTTCTAGTCCAGAATCATGATTTATCATTGTTGTTGTTGTTGTGATTATACAAATTTGGACCATCTTTGTCAAGTTTTAATACTCCTCTCTTGACCAAGGCTCCTTCGATAGTGATCACATTTTCAATCAATTTCTCAAATGATTGAGGACAATGAAGATTGAGCCTATAACTCATTTCTTGATTTAGACTGTCAATAAATATTTCCATCTTTTCCTTTTCAGGAACAGGATGGGAATATCTTGCAAATAACCTTCTCCATCTTTGCAGAAACATGATGAAGGTTTCCCCAATATTTTGCTTCGCCTTGCACAAATCAAGCATGGTTATTTGATGTTGTATATTGTAGGAGTATTGTGATATGAATTTATTGATTAACTCCTCAAATTTTTTGATGGGGGCAGTGATTTTGGAAAGCCACTCCATGGATTTTCCACCTAGACTCTATGGGAACAATCGCATCAGGTATGTATCTTCATGAGAAAATTTCAAGCTCATATTTTGAAAGTCTCTCACATGATAAATAGGATCCGTTTTCCCATTATATGTCAAATTTTGAGATTTCACAATGCTTTGGAAAAGGAATCATGTTGAGATTCCTATCAAAGAGATATGGGCAAATGTCTTCCAAAACATATTTCTTGGTTGTGCCCCCTTGTATTTCTTTAATTTGTCCTTGTAGTGCTCTTATTTGTTGGGTAAGAGCACTAAAATCATTTAAGGGTGTTTCAACTCTTTTGGGATCTTATCTAATTTTCTTAATATCAAAATTAGAGGGTAATTTAGCTCCTTGGTTTTCTAACAAAAGAAAGTATCTTTCTTTTTCCCGCTCTAAGATCTTATCCAAGAGAGTCTGAAATTGTGGATCATGTTCAGCCTCTTGAAGTGCTTCCTCGGTCAGTTCATTATCATTTGAATTGTTCCCAGTACGAAACCTATGGAAAGGATTTTCTTCCTTATCACCCATGTTGCCAAATGGATTTTCCCTTTCGTTTTCTTCTTGGTACTTTCGAGACCTTGTGAAAACTGGCATATGCTTATACCAATTTTTTACTAACTTTGATCACAAATGGGAGAGTGCAATTTGTTGGATTTCTTAGTCAGAATAGAATGATGGATTCTATTGATATGACTAAAGAAATTTCTAATTTTTAGTTTGTGATTCCCTAGATTGAAGGATGATGATCCTGTTATGGGAATTAAACTAGAAATCAGAAAAGGATGTGATGATGCACTTTGCGATGTTTTGATCTTAGTTTAAGAAAATGAGGATTTTGCAAAAGTCTAATGTTTCCAAGTTCTCTATTGCAACATTTGATTGAGACAGTTGGAATACTAAATTGCATGTTGCGGGATGAAAGAAGGATGAATGGGCTGGCTTATGATTATGCCTCTATGAAAGAGCTCTTCATTGAAATAAATCTTGTGAAGATAATGGATCTAAAGAAAAATCATCAGTAAATCCCCTAGCAAAGTCATGATATTGGTGAATGCAAGTTCGATGCTCAAGCAAAACTTTTCGGCTTTGGTATAAAAAGTGTCTCCTTTTCAAAAGCTTCTTGTAACTAAGAGACCTTTTTGGCTTCTTCATCCTTTTCTCAAGGGATTTCTTGAAAAAATTTGTTGATTTCCAATCCCTTATCATAAATATCATAGTTTGGTTTGTCAAATCCTTGTGTTTTCTGGATGATCTTATCTGAATTAATGTCTTGAAAAAATAACATACATTAGGAAGACAGTTTTTTTAAGCCCTAAAATCTAAACTATAAGTGTATGTTCTCTGAAATTTTCATGGGTATTTGAACAAAACAAACACTTCAAGCAGACTCACTCTTAATTGTCAAAAAGGTCATTATAATCATCATAGCCCACATCTTAGAATTGTGTCAACTCACACAGTCATGTCACCCCCTAAAGGGCACCCATGTTTTTGTCTTTTCCAGATGTGTACTCAAAGTTAGATTTCTCGATCCCTTGAGCAAACGATCCTTGGAAATTATATGGTGAGTATCTTGGGGGAAGATTCTTCCCTCCCCTTGCACTGTGAGTATTATAATGTTTGGCTATTGACTCGGTTAGCTTCTACACTAAAGTTCGCAGTAAGTGTTTTCATTCAGTTCAGCAAATGATATACTCCCTCAGGAGACCTCCCAACCTTTAGAATAAAGGCTTTGGGGATGGTTATCTTGCACACTATTATCTAGTGGATTTTCATCAACAACTCGCTTTTGATTATAGTGGGTTAGAATCATTGGCTTTAGGGGTTCCTGTAGACACCAAAAATTGGTCTAGGCTTGCGAGTACCACTTTCAACATAATTTTCTAATGTCCATGGTCATGATTAAATAATGTTCATTATTTAATTACCTTCCTAAACACATCTTTCCTCTATTAATTAAATAACCTTTTAATTATTTAATTAATTCATTATGACTTTTATTCAACTTGATTAATTAAATAAATCATATTTATTTAATTATGTCCCTAACTAATTAATTCTCTTTCTTAATTAAATAATTTATTATTTAAATTATCCCTTTATCATATTTTGACTATAATTAAATATTTATTATTTAACAGTCAATTAAATAAATTACATTATTTATTTAATTAAATATTTTATGTTTCAAATGTTGAATTAAATTTACATTTAATTCATTATTAATTGTTTATGTCACATTCTTTTTTCATTTAGTTATCTAATTATTCACTCACCATCTGACTCGAGATCTATTTTAAATCCGCCAGTTATCTCCGAATTCAATATTTGATCGTCTCTGCAAGAGAACTCTCTGTCACAACTAGTCAATTAACTAGTTCTAACTCATATGCATGAATGTGTTTATTACTTAAATATCTTTATTTAATTAATTAATTCATGTGTGCATTCAAACTCTTTATTCTTTGAGTTCTAACTTTGTCTTTTTCATTCAAAGTCTATTTCTTCTATTTTCGAAGACTCTTAACTGAAGATTAAATTGTTTATTTAATCTTGAACTCGTGTTCTTTCTATTTTTGAACAGTCTAGACACAAGATTAAGTTCTTGTTCTCATTTAATCTTTATCCTACAGACTTCTCTAACTCATGTTCTAACTGACATAGAACTCACATCACATGACATTCATCAATCTCGTCCGTCAATCTCTCTTTTGAATCTGAGTCGATCATTCAAAAACCCAAAATCTATAAAATGACCTGTCATTATCATTATTCCTCCTCCCGAAATCAATACTTTTGAGAAGAACCTATTATCTTAGATATTTTCTTGAGACAATACATCCAGGTTATGCTTGCATCAACACTGAAAATCTAAGGGCAAGAATACTGAGACAGCAAAATGGAGAAGGACAATCAAGATAATTCGAAGAAGTGGACGCATATTCGGTGAGACTGTTCTAGTTTTAGTTTTAATTGTTTTGTTCATTTTTACTCATTCTTAGTTGTTTGATTTAGATTAATATTTGTTAGATTAAATCTTAACCATCTATCTATGTAGATTCCCATTTTAATTCTACGTTACATTTGGTGAACCCGGCATGAATCACGCTTCAAATTTCGTGACATATTTTTTGTTTTTTCCATTTTCTGTTTTGCACGAATTGTACGAAAAACCGTAATTGATTGACAAAACAACACATTTGTTCTCATGAGCCGCATCTGATACATTCCACAACGCATCTGACAAATCGAACCGCATTCGACTGTCAACACCGCACCACATCCGACTGTCAACATCAAACCACATCCGCATGTCAACATCGCGACGTATTTGTGGGTTGAAAAGCTGCATTTGCCTGGTAATACAATTTTCTATTTTTTCATTAAATTTCATACTTTCGCATTTTAATTTGTAGTTTTTGTTTTGTTTTGTTTTCGTTAATATTTTGTTTGCAGCTATGTTTAGGGGGATAACCTAGTTTTTGCAGGACAAAGCATAGAAGACCAAAGAGAAAACCAAAAACAAACTTTTTTTCTGCAGGACGAAAGCTAAAGACACAAACGAAATTACTAATCATTTGTATGCAGGACCTTATGAAGACATTGATTTGTTAATTTTATTTTTTTAAAATTTTTTTTGGTAGATAGATAATTGTCATTTGGGTTTAAAAATTAACTAGTGTTTTTCGTGTTTGTTCATGTTAGTTAAGAATCCCACGATTTGGTATATTGAAGTATCCTCTCCCCTTGCGCATTCATTTGATCCTAGGTGTAAGAGAAATGGTTACTAACTCTAGAAATTGGGCTTGCCTTGGTGGGAAAAAGTACTCACCCCAAGATGACTCAGACCAGTAGCACGCTAGATGCCAAGCGACTTCCAACCGGTATATAAAAGTGGATTTTTGAGGAAACCCCAGAAATCACGCTCACTGTTCCGACAAGAAGGGCATAAATGGTCTCTCGTCGTACTGGATGGTGCCCAATGAACGGAATGCCCTTACTAAAAGCCATGTTGTAGTTTTTCCAAAATCCTTTCTATTTGTTGGTGCAGCAGGTTCCAACCTGTGAAGTCATCTTACATATTTACGATTCATGTGTGGAGATAAGATGTATGTCATGGGAGTTTCATGGGTATAGTAGCTTGGTTGCCCCGTATAAGCGAGTGTTGTGGAGGGGAGCCAGTGGGGTCAAGCTACTATTCATCCACCTTGAATATGAGTAGCTGGATTTATCCAAGTAAGAACTCAGTAAATATTGTCCAACACAGCCTAGGGTGTAATTGTTCTCTGATTTTAACAGATCCATCACTACAAATTGAAAACACATTATATTATGTGCTTGTTTTTGTTGTATTCATCAAACAACTTGATCATCAAACGGAGTTAGTCGAAACATCTTTAGAAAATTGCAACTGTCAAAAAGAGTCGCAACTATCATTTTAAGAACCGCATATATCTTAGTGAGTCGCAACTATAAATTTCAACGCCGCATGTATCTGTCAACAGTTTTTAGTTTTTCACAGTCTAGTTTTTGAGCTGCATGTGTATCTTTGAGCCGCAACTATTAAACCAAAAGCCGCAAGTGTCTGTCAACAGTTTTAGATTCATAGAGTCCATATTTTGAGTCGCATCTGATCAATTGAGTCGCATATGTCATACAGTAAACCGCATCTATTTGAAAACCACAATTTCCTATCAACATTTGAAACCTATTTTAGTTAAGTCACCGCATCTGCAAGCTAAAACGCATCTGTCAAAAATAGAACTGCATTTGATAGGTGAACCGTATTTGACTATTAACAGAAAACTTAGAAAACTACAAACTAAGTCCGAAAGCATAACTGTCATTTTCATTTTTGTTTCTTAAGATCAACCTTGGACAGAAACTGGAAACATTTGCTCAAAACCTTGCATTATAAGGTATCATATATGTCCTAGTCATAGTCATCCTAAGTTGCATACATTTAGACACTTCCTAAGAAATTGCATATAGTAGAATAGAAAAACTTTCCGCGTCATTGGATACGTTCATGTTCCGATTTGTCCTCATCATTGAACCTAGTCACTTTGGTCCTATTAGTGAATCTTTCCAGCTCAACAGTCTAGTTTGGGAAATTCGCCTTGTCAACTATCTTTGTCCTACAATCAGGTTCCTTGGTCAAGTCAAATCATTTTTTGGATTTATTCCATAGGTAGTAGGTTATACCCATCTTAGAATCATTTACCATCATAGTTTACTGAAGATTTTGCATACATTTCATCCTAGGATACGTCATCTCAGTATACGTCATTTTAGAAGTCCTTAGCAACATCATTTATATTTAGAAAATCCAAAAAAAAAACCATACAAATAGGACATATCAGTTTTTAGACATAGTCTACATTACCCCATTTTGAGCAACTTTTCATGGTCAAAACAAGGTCTCAAAAGAAACATAAAACAATGTCAGACCCTAACGAATTTTTCAATCCTTTCAGAAATCAACCATCAGGGAAAGAAAGACCACATCAACCTTTGCATGAAAAACACGTCACTAGAGACACACATGGACACATTTATGTTGAAGACATAGACGCCGCCATACAAGATCCTGAGTTTGCATCCTTTATGGATGAGTGTTTGGAAAATGATCCCCAACAATATCTAGCAAAATTTCTAGTAGAAGGTGCCACATTGCCACCAAGATTTGATATTCATACTTTGACAACACCATCTATTCAACCAACACAAACCATAACATCAAGTGTTTCTATTCCCCAAATCACCACAGCAATACCAACTAGCATACCTACTCAAACATCGTAAACTGTAAGCACAATCCCTTTCAACATAGCACAAGGTTTACAATTTACTACGGGAGAAACTTCATCAAACCCCTTTGGCACAAACACCACTGGTAAGAGATCCAAAGTAGGCATGAATATTCCTATACCAAATCAGAACATTCAGACAGGAAAAATTCATATACCAAATCAGAACATTCAAACAGGAAATATTCCTACACCGAATCAGAACATTCTAATGGGATATATTCCCTCGCCAAATCACAACCCGTCACAGAACACAGCATTTCAAAACACCTACATTGATCCAAACAACGCAAACAACATGTCCTTGATGCAAGTAGATGTTCTCCAAAACCAAATACAAATTCTTCAACAACAGATGGACAACATGTCTATGTCAAGCAAATGAATTATCTCAGCGCAAGATCTGTGTCCATGTCCTTTCGACAAAGCGCTATACATGACACCCTTCCCCCATGGATACATTATACAAAATTTTCCTAAGTACAATGGGAGGAAGAATCCTTTGGAACACATTAGAGAATTCTCAATGACATGCATGGACATATCATATGACCCCACATACTTGATGAGACTATATATGTGAACCCTTGTCAGGATAGCACTAGAATGGTTCTCTAAATTACCATATGGCATACGATCCTGGGGTGAATTAGCTGAGAAGTTTTTCGAACACTTTTCCTTTAACATAGACAATGAAGTAACAATATCTACCTTTTACCACACAACACAAGAAGATGGTGAAACCTTCACCACTTTCTTCCAGAGATGGAGAAGTCTAGCTAGCAGATGTCCAGTTGAAATACCAGAAATACAAAAGGTCACGATATTCCTTGAAAATATCAATCCAAAACTAAGAGGTGACTTAAGGGTACATTGTTGTACATCATTCCTAGACTTGGTACAAAAGGGCATCATCCTTGAAAAATGTATTATTGACAAAAGATAAATTAAAGTACCAGGAAGAAACCCAGTTGTTCAACATCAAAACGTTCCCAATGATAGAAACAATTTTTGGTCGAGAAACAAAAATGTTACAAATGATGACATTGTCGATGCTAAGACCATACATACAAGACCAGTCATCACACTTAGAGGTTACAACCCCAATCATGATGTGACGAGTAATCCAGATCAAACAACAATCTTTGTCCAAAATTCACAACAACAACGACCACAAAGGAGATTTCCTAAACGTGAATTTACCCCTTTGGGCCAACCAATCGAGACAATTTTAAAAGAGTTGATTAAACACGATCTCATAAAACCATTGGAACCAAGAGAGCATGATGCTGGACAATTTAAACGTTCATGGTGGGATGATAACACCTATTTTGAATATCATCGAACAAAAGGACACAACCTACAAAAATGTCGACAAATGAAGAATATTATACAAGACTTTGTTGAAAATAGAACCATAGAGGTCAATGGGCAGAAAAATACCAAGAACAGTGATCATAAAATCTTCACAGACCCATTACATGACCACACGAAAGGAAAGGCCTCCAGTTCAGGAACCAAGAATACTCCATCAGCTAATTATGCCAATACCAAGTATGACTATGGTAAAGGAAAGATCATAAATCACCTCTGAGCTGCAAATGAAAACATCCAAACCATCACCATTAAGAAGCGTCCTGAATGTGCAGTAAACACACACAAAACTAAGATAACTCTTCTAGGTCCTTCTTCTGAGCCACCTACACAGTCTTCCAAGTCTAAGTACAATCTCATTGATCAACTAAGCAAAACCCCCGCACAGATATCCATTTTGGAACTGTTGACTTTATCACCTGATCATCAATCTATTCTCGACAAAGCCTTACAAAGCAGGACTGTTCCTACGGACTTAGATGTTAATCATTTTGAAGAAATGGTGGGATATTTAACCAACTCACATCTCATCAAGTCCATTTCATTAAAACCACCATCATCCACTCCCAAATTTGAGATCCAAGACAAAGGTTGTAGACAGTATTACATGAAGGCATCTTACTGTGTCAGTCAGTTGGTTCCACCCAAGGCATATGGTTTACCCCTGGCAGATAGAAGACAATTTGTAGTCACATTTCATGTTCCCCCTATAATGACATTGACCAAATGGGGAGAATTAAGTGAAGAAATTGTGGATTAAGGTTATATTACCTCTTGGTTATAGTAGGAAGACAATGAATACCCCTCACCGTCTAGTTAGATAGCTAATGATCACTATGGAAAAGGCTTTAAGATAATGCAAAGCGAAGGCTATGATGGACATAGTGGGTTAGGACTACATCAAAATGGAAGGACGGAACCAATCATTGTCTCGCCACGACCGAAATACCTAGGGCTAGGGTTTCAACTGCTTAGAATTGGTTTTCCTAGTACTTCGTCACCATTTCAAGAGGAAGTGAGTGCTTATGCATACATCGAGATATCTCACGAACCACTTCCCCCAATTTATGATGAATCCCCTGACTCAAGAAACTATGAATGGGATTCCCTTTCATCTACCAGTACCATGAACCTAGATAATTTATTTGGAGAATTGGACCAAATGATAAAACCCATACCAAAGCCATCTAGTCCCCGTCATAAGAATTCCTTGACCAAAGAAGAATGGCTTAAGCACTATTATTGGGAAACCCTTGATCATGCATCTTGGGCACCTGACGATCCATCTTCTAATGACCTAGCTGTTACAATAGTCCCACATCAGAGTTTACCTACCCAGAGGAAAAAGAACAAGGAGTTAGTCCAAAACTTATGTGACCATGTCAACCATTCTGTATTCACCTTGTTAGCTTCCACCTTTGATAACTCCAATGATGACATGCCTCTCATATATCCCCAACCTATCGATTGGGATCAACAAGGTACACTCATCCTAGATGTATTTGAGAACGATGAAGCAATAGTTGAGTTCATGGGACTTCGAGAAAGCATACCTAGAGGGGATAATAAAGCTTGTTTTACCATAGACTTGGATGAAAAAGCATATTTTGGGAATTTTGTTTACACCTCTAGTCGTAAAAGTGAAAATACAAAGAAAAATGAGAAAAATGAGAAAAATGACAAGTCCCTAGGTGAAAACCGAAAGGCGCCTTTGGACAAAGAAAGAATCAAAATAAAGGACGTATCTAAGGGAAAAAACCTCTCTGAGGCACCCAAGGATGGAGGTTTAAACATTCTCCCAGTTGAACAGGAAAAGTCGCCAATGCTAGTAGAAAAGTTTGTTGAAGTCAACATAAATATAGAAGAAAAACCTCGGATAATATATTTTGCGGCATCTTTGACAGAAACAGAACAACCTGAGTTTCGAGACTTCTTCACAAAGAGATAGATAAACTTTGCATGGTCATATGCAGACATGCCTGGGCTAGATCCAGACCTAATATTGCACCATCTACCATTACAACTAGGTATTAAGCCAGTCAAATAGAAGTTAAGGAAAATGCATCCACAAATTGCCCTACTGGTCAAAGAAGAACTTAAGAAACTCTTGGATGTCGGATTCATAAGAACCATAGACTATGCAGACTGGATTTCTAATCTTGTGCCAGTGACTAAACCAATAGGGGGCATCCACATTTGCACAGACTTTAGAGACATCAACAAGGCATGTCTGAAGGATGACTTCCCTTTGTTGAACATAGACATGATAGTAGATCTTACAACAGGATACGAGATGTTATCCCTCATGGATGGTTTCTCTAGATATAACCAAATCAAAATCATAGCTAAAGACCAACACAAGACAGCTTTCACGTGTCCATGGGGAACATACTATTGGAATGTTATGCCTTTTGGGCTTAAGAATGCAGGATTTACCTATCAATAGGCAATGACTACTATTTTCCATGACTTTGTACATACTCTCATGGAAGATTATTTCAATGACATTATAGCTAAATCAGAAACAAGGGCAGATCATTTGAAGGTTCTAGACAAGATATTCCAGAGGCTAGAGAATTACAACGTCAGACTAAATCCAAAGAAATGTGTTTTTGGAGTGAAATCAGGAAAACTTCTAGGGTATATCATTTCCAGAAGAGGAATTGAAGTAGATTCGGAGAAAGTGAAAGCTATTGTAGAAATGTCTCCTCCAGTCAGCATTGGTCAATTAAGAACACTACAGGGAAGATTACAATCTATCAGGCGTTTCATTGTACAACTGGCAAACAAAATACACCCATTTCAACATTTACTCAAGAAAGGAGTACCATTTGTGTGGACACCTAAATGTTAGGAAGCTTTCCAACAAATCAAGGATTATCTACTTACTCTGCCAGTATTAATGCCACCTATAGACAGAAAACCTTTGTTACTATACATTTCAGCAACTCAGTTAGCATTAGGAGCTCTTCTCACACAAAACGATGATCAAGGTCATGAAAGAAAAGTCTACTACATCAGTCGTACCTTGGTGGGATATGAATTAAATTATAGTAACATAGAACATGCTTGTCTTGCGGTAGTCTTTGCTACTCAAAAACTTTGACACTATATGTTAAATCGACAAACAATGTTGGTCACAAAGATTGATCCCCACAAATATCTCCTAAGTAAAGTAGCATTAATAGGATGATTGGCTAAATGGGTTATGATACTTAGTGAGTATGACATCCAATATGTGGAGAGGAAGGCTATAAACGGACATGTGATTGCAGATCAGTTAGCGGATGCACCCATGAAGGCAGACCATTCCTTAGTGGTGGATTTTCCTGATGAATTTATCTTCATAGTTGACACTAGAACCAAATTCAAATTATACTTTGACGAGTCACATACAAATCGTGGTTCAAGAGAAGGTATCCTATTTTTTTCACCTCAAGGCGATACTATTCCTAAATCATTTAGGATTGCTTTCCCTTGCACCAACAACATAGCAGAGTATGAAGCCTTAGTGATAGGACTAAGAATGGCAGCCCAGTGGAAGATTAAGAGTCTACATATTTTTGGTGATTCTCAGCTAGTAATTTGGCAAGTAAATGATGATTATAAGACTAAGGATGAGAAACTTGCCCCCTATAAGTGCATGGCTGATAGCTTCAAGCAGTACTTCGATGAAATCACTTTTCAACAAATACCACGTATTCAGATTAGGGCAACAGATGCTATGGCAACCGTGGGTTCCTTATTGGATATTCTAAGTAACGTGCCTAAGTTTGAGTTTTTGGTTGAACAGTTGTTGGTCCCTACCTATGATGTCCCCAATTTTGTGATGGTGTGTATGATTGTTGGTCCTACTTCCCCTTGGTACAAAGATGTATTCAACTATCTAAATGACCAAACCTTACCATTAGACCTATCAAACAACCAATGCAGAACCTTTATACGTAAGTTAGCTAAATACACCATCATCGGAGATACCCTTTATAGACGTACCTTAGATAACTCCCTAATGAGATGTCTCGATGTTGAAGAAGCACAAGCAACCTTGCGAGTGGTACACGAGGGTATATGCGGATCCCATTTGAGTGGTCCTACTTTAACCCATAAGATTATGAGATTAGGTTATTATTGGCCTACAATGGAAAAAGACTCATATATCTTTGTAAAGAAATGTAGATAGTGTCAGATACACGGAGATTTGATAAGAGCACCAGCATAGGAGCTTCATTCGATTACATCACCATGGCCTTTCGCCCAATGGGTACTTGACCTCATAGGTAAGATACACCCTCCATCATCCAATGGCCATAAATTCATCATAACCACCACTGAATACTTCACCAAATGGATTGAAGCTATTCCCATGACCTACATCACCGGCACACAAATATCCAATTTTATCCTAAACTATATCATTTGTCGGTATGGTGTACCCCAATCCATTATCACAGACAATGGCTACCCATTTAAAAACCAAGAAGTACGCCATTTATGTGAATAATTCCATATCAAACATCATTTTTCCACCCTGTATTACCCACAAGGTAATGGCCAAGCTGAGGCATCTAATAAAACCATTGTCAGAATCCTAAAAAAGACTGTCAATGACGTTGGTCATGACCAGCACCTACAACTTAATCCTGCCTTATGGGCTTACCGCACAAGTATCTGTACTCTCACTAGCGCCACTCCATACTCCCTAGTATTTGGCTCTGAAGCTATCTTACCTATTGAGGTTGAAATTCCTTCCCTGAGGGTATCCATGAAAGGTCATATTGACGATGAAGAATACCGTGTATCCAGATTACAAGAGTTAGAATTGTTGGATGAATGAAGACAGAAAGCACTAGACCATTTGCAAGCATATCAAAATCGTCTTCACCGTAGCTATAATAGGAAAGTTTTAAATAGACACTTTGACATTGGTGACCTGGTGTTAATGGAGAATCCCAAGAATCAAGTTGAACGAGAAAAGCCAGGTAAGTTTGAACCTAACTGGTTAGGGCCCTATATAGTCATAGAAGCTTTTGGATCAGGAGCGTACCAACTCTCTACCCCTGAAGGAGAACCACTTATGTCACCAATCAACAGCCTTCATCTGAAGAGGTTCTATGCGTAGCTTCTGAGAGTCTTTGTCTTAATCAGAAAAAATACAAAAAAAAATGAAAAAACAAAAAAATGGTTACCTTGATGAAAACCTAGCAAACAGGCGTCTTTGTAACACCAAAAAATTTGGAAAATCAACAAAAATAGTAAAGAAAAATAATTCATCCTATAGTGAAAACCACTTCAGTGGCGCTATGGATAAGTACCATGGTGAAAACCTGGCAAACAGGTGTCATGTGTAGTCAAATTCGTTCTTTCGTCTACCATCATTCCAATCAGACTTTTCACCATCCCTCATAATAAATGGTTGTCCTATCCATTGCTTGGAATGATTGACATCAAGTCCATTCCATCACATTCCCCACTCCATCTCGCATGTCTTATTCTTGACTGGGGGCAAATCCTTATTCTATGCCATGTGGACCTTGTACATAGAATTTACACCATCAAAAAATGTCCTGAAAAAATTCAAAAACAATAGAAAACATCAAAAAGACAAAAAAAATCAAAACATGTCAGAAAATCCCAAAAATAGAGTCGAGTCAGTCATGTTAATTCAGTCGTAGACATAGTCGAACTACGTTGCCTCTGCGACTGGACGTAGGCAAGGCCATCAGTCGATGTGCCCCCAAGGCATTAGGTCTGTCTGTCTAGGTTTGTCATGTATCACACACATTAAAATCATGACTCTTTGTACATTCAAAGTCATTGGTCGTGTCGAACTACGAGGCCTTTGCGTGTACAACGAAAGCAAGGCTAATCAATTGATGAACCCCCGAGACTGCACTAGGTCAATCCAATAGGGTTTATCACATTCACTATCACATATGTTGCATATCATCAACTTAAGTACATATCTTCAGTCAGTTAGGTCAGTCCTTTAGGGTATATCATCTCATGTCATACACTATCAACACACATACACTCATAACAGTCAAGGAATCAAAACAAGTCATGTATTAACAAGGCAAATATCTCAACATTGTCATCAAGTCAAAATCAAACACATTGTCAGAGTGATCAACTTATGTCTTAAGCAAGATATGTCTTTCTTGTCAACAGACATCGTCAAATTGTCATAGCCTCATGTAGCTTGTCGCATCAACGTCATTAGGCTCCAACGTCTTATACAGCACGTGTCTTTCTGAAACCAGGCTTTGTCATGCCTTATACAAATGGTCACCAGGTCGAAACCAGACTCAACATCTTATGCGGTATGTGTCATCCCTTACATTACGTTATGTCAAACATCAAAAAATCCCACAAGATCAAGTTTTGGCAAATACTTTTATTTGGCTTTATGACTTTATATCTTATTGTGTCTTATCTTTCTATCAATTTGTAAATAAGTCCGGTTACTAGCTTTCTCAAGGATGTCCCTTGAAGGATTTAGAGAAGCAAGGATGTCTCAGGACTCTTTTTATTTGACTGTTGTCTATCAACTGTCTTTTTAAACTTTGGATTTTGAGTCATGTTACTAGTTTCCTCAAGGATGTCCGATCACAGATTTAGAGGAGCAATGACGTCTCATGACCTTTCTTTTATTTGTTTGTTGTCTATGGTTTGTCAAGACAAAACGACTGGGGCAATTTTGTCCTTAGTATGAGTTAAGACACTCCTTGTCTGTGACTGTCTGCTTTTCAAAGATGGACGAATTTGTAGACTATGGTCTATCTCATATCATGGTGTGTACTATCCATTTGTGTCAGTCCCGCCCAATGATGATAAAAATGCAATCTTAGCAAATCTGGAAAAATATCAAAGATCATATGTTTTTCAATCAACTATCGTTGTTTCTTACTAACATTCTGAAACCATCCATGCAAACATTTCTCATGTCCGATGTAATGATAGAGTCCTATGACACAACAAAAAAATTAGATAATCTGCATATGCATACATTCTATAAGCATTATGTAAACAAGTGTCGTACATCATATAGTTACATTGCATTTCAAACAAATAGGAATAGTGACATCTTCATTGCATATATAGGAAAATCATGGCATAATAGGCATTCCATCATCATAAGATACATAATGTAAACATTGCATGTACATAAAACCATCACATGTAAATAGAATCATATAGTATATTACATCCATCATAAATAAAGACATCATAACATCATAGACTGCATAAACTCATCATAATGTAGAAAACATTCATTCATAACACACATACATACATCATCTAGGAAACATAATCATATAGAAGCAATGCATCATCATACAATAGGACTGCATATCATATAGAAGCCGCCAAAAATTATATATTCACTCAAACTAACGTGTCACAATACAATATCAGAATGTATCCATAAATAAAACGAGCTCGCAGGCTCTCTGATCAAAATACAATGTCCACAAATATAAGTGTCAATGTACCCCACTACTGCTACTACCATGTGGTGAAGGTGGAGGAAACTGCCTCGGAGGTACTCTCTATGAGGTGGAAGGCCTATCATACAGACCTGATCTCGTGGTCCTACCACACCCTCTATACTATGAGTCCTAGTCTGACTCCTACACTATGATCTGTGGATGCAAACCTCTAAAAAGCTAGGAGCTTGTCTCTTTGTTGGTACCACTGACTCATATAGATCTATATAATATTTCACCCTCTCTATTGATCTGACTAGCTCATGAACCATACCATCAGATGAGGTTCCATTGCAAAGTCATCTAACCTCTGTATACTGCTATTTTGTCTCCTATCTCCGAGCTATAGCCTGGTCCCTCTCCATAAGAGCAGTATCTCTCTCCATAAAAGTGTTGTCTCTCTCTATGAAAGCACTGTCTCTCTTTATCCACAAGGCATCCAGCTCTGTTGTAACCAATCTCAGCCTCTCTTCCAAAGTCTCCCTGTCACTGTCCCTAGGAGCCTCATCCTCCCGTCTCCCCTCTACAATCTGATCCTGGAGCTCTCTCTCCTACTCCTCCATGGGTGCCTCCTCCTCAATACCATCCTCCCAATAACCTGCTAGAATACCAAGAGGATCAATATCCATATCAGCCTCCTCCTCCTCTGCAGGATCCTCTCCGCCAATATCTACCTTTGCATGCTCCTCGACAGCATGCTCATCTCCAACATGTGCCTCTGCTCCGCCCCTGAGGACCAACATAGGTACATCCTCTGCCTCCGCCTCTCGGATAGGTGATAGTCCACCTACCCAACCACCTCTTCATCCTCTTCATCCTCATCTACCACCACCACCTCTACCATCATCATCACCACCCCTACCACCACCTCTGCCACCACCTCTACCCATGTGCCGCCCTCTCGGCCTTGTACCTTGTCTCTCTATTGGTGTCGGCTGATCTAGATCTATATAAGGAATCAGACGATGCTCTGCCCACCATGTTTCATAAGCAATTGTAGTCCCTGGATATGTTTCTCCACCTCTCCATCCCGATTGTAAAGGTTGTAACGCCTGAATCTCTGCCTTTGCAGTAGCCACTGGTATCATAGGCCCCCAGTGTGGAACCTCTCTAGAAGACCAAGCAAACTCTACTCTCCCTCTAGGCTCATCTTGAACCTCCCCAAACTATCTCAATACATGGTCTGGCAGGTGTCTCTCAATGATATGTACACTCGAAACAATCCTACCAATCAAATACTGTGTCTGCCTACAGTAGGTCAAATTTATGTCCTCATCTGACCATCTCTCGCAATCCATGTATGGCCTCCACGTAAACCGATCCAATGTGTCCAGTGCATGTCTCCAGTAGCCTGTGTCTCCGACATGACTCTGAGTAATGTTTCCCGTATACCAGAAAACATAAGGAGATCTAGCCTCTCACTCTGCAGTAATAGGAGGATGAAATACAACAATCCGCTCCCAGGCCCAAACCATGAGAACAGTGGTATCGCAGCTCATAGACTGTGTGTCTCTATACACTATATCATGTAAATGGAAGTACAACATACCTAACAGACAGGGACCCCAGGCATACACAGTCTCCCTCTCCAACATCTCGACAAGCATCTCTCCCCACCTGATAGAAAATCCATGACCCTGTCGATCAGGTAGAACTATCCCACCGATCAGTGTACATAAAATACAATCTATATGCTCATACCTATCTACAAGAACCTTCCATCTGATCTCATAGTGTTCTATCCCTAATCTCTTAATGTCATCAACAACATAAAATCCGGTCATCTCGTTGTATCTGTGATGTGTGTCGTACATAACCCTCTCTCCTCGAATAGGTAGACGAAGGATCCGATATACATCCTCTAATGTAACAGTCGCCTCCCTAGTCAGCAAATGAAACGATGAAGTCTCAAAATGTCATCTCTCACATAAAGCAATCAGCATGCCTCTGTTTGCCTGAATCGTGGGCATAGTCAGTACATGATGTAGTCCCAGTCTCCATAGTAATCGTGACTCCGCACTAACCAATCGTTCTCTCAGCTCAAATGTATCGGGTCGTGTCTCCCGAGTATAGATGGGATCTAAAATAACCTGCAAATGCATTTCAACCATGATGTCAAATATCATATTTTTCAAATAAATTATCAAAAAAAATTACCAGCCAAATGCGGTGCACAGAATCACATGCGGTGCTATTTTCCACATGCGTTGCACAATAAAGCATTTGCATCGCTTATCTCACAAATGCGTCTCAAAAATATCAAATGCGGTGCAAATCTATCTGCCTACCTATATGCATGTGTTTCGAAATAACACATGTGTTTCATTATCCTACATGCACCTATCTAAAACACAAATGTGATGCATCATGACATATGCGGTGCATTAAAATACATTTGCGTTGAATGCCTAAATGACCTACGTGAGCCTAGATGTCTTTTTGCAAATATGTCATTCTGCAAGAAAATGCGTTGTGCACGAACGCATATGCGATGAACCTGAAAGACCACATGTGCAAATTAATTTTTAAGTGCCTAAAACTACGTGCAAAATGAAATTTCAAGACCTCATTTTAGGGTACATACCGGGGGTCCTACGTCGACTGGACATCTGAATGTCCGAATCAGATATCTGCGATGCATAGCGTAGGGAATTGGAGACATCTTCGTCCAATACTCAGAGCAAAATTCTCAATTCTTCAACTCTTCCGAATGCAAATGAATTGGTTTTCAACCTAATTTCTATTTATACCTAGGGTTTGGGTGGCATTTCTTCTGACCTTGTCTATTGGTCGCATAACTTTCCAAATTCTATTGACCCGTACACATCCATATCACTTCCAAATTCAATTTCGTCAACTCCATAGCATTTTTGACTATCAAATTGACTTATCGAGAATATTTCCTGATTTTTTGGAAATTTTTCAAAAATTTGTCAATTTTCTTGAGGGGGCATACCCTACCCTATTTCATACTAGGGCACGATCAGGGCATATTTTCTTTGACACAATGCCGAAACGGCATTGTATCAAAGAGGGGCAAACTATAGACACCGAAAATTGGTCTAGGCCTGCAAGTACCACTTTCGACATAATTTTCTAATGTCCATGGTCATGATTAAATAATGTTTATTATTTAATTACCTTCCTAAACACATATTTCCTCTATTAATTAAACAACCTTTTAATTATTTAATTAATTCATTATGACCTTTATTCAACTTGATTAATTAAATAAATCATATTTATTTAATTATGTCGCTAACTAATTAATTATTTTTCTTAATTAAATAATTTATTATTTAAATTATCCCTTTATCATATTTTGACTATAATTAAATATTTATTATTTAATTATTCATTAATCTTTTCAACAGTCAATTAAATAAATTACATTATTTATTTAATTAAATCTTTTATGTTTCGAATGTTGAATTAAATTAACATTTAGTCCATTATTAATTGTTTATCTCACATTCTTTTGTCGTTCAGTTATCTAATTATTCACTCACCATCTGACTCGAGATCTATTGTAAAACTGCCAATTATCTCGGGATTCGATATTTGATTGTCTCTACGAGAAGACTCTCTGTCACAACCAGTCAGTTAACTAGTTCTAACTCATATACATGAATGTGTTTATTAATTAAATATCTTTATTTAATTAATTAATGCATGTGTGCATTCGAACTCTTTATTCTTTGAGTTCTAACTTTGTCTTTTTCATTCAAAGTCTATTTCTTCTATTTTCGAAGACTCTTAACTAAAGATTAAATTGTTTATTTAATCTTGAACTCATGTTCTTTCTATTTTCGAACAGTCTTGACACAAGATTAAGTTATCATTCTAATTTAATCTTTATCCTGCAAACTTCTCTAACTCACGTTCTAATTGACACAGAACTCACATCGCATGACATTCATCAATCTCGTTCATCGATCTATCTTTCGAATCTGAGCTGATCGTTCGAAAACACAAAATCTATAAAATGACCTATCATTATCATTATTCCTCCTCCCGAAATCAATACTTTTGAGAAGAACCTATTATCTTTGATATTTTGCTGAGACAATACATCCAGGTTATGCTTGCATCAACACTGAAAATATGAGGGCAAGAATACTGAAATAGCAAAATAGAAGACAATCAAGATAATTCGAAGAAGTGGACGCATATTCGGTGAGACTGTTCTAGTTTTAGTTTTAATTGTTTTGTTCATTTTTACTTGTTCTTAATTGTTTGATTTAGATTAATATTTGTTAGATTAGATCTTAACCATCTATCTGTGCAGATTCCCATTTTAATTCTACATTATAGTTCCCACTTAGGTCATTCCTCTTGGGTGAGTACTTTTTCCCACAAGATCAGGCCTGCTAAACGTTTTAATAAAGCATAAAATACATGAAATGAAAAGATGAGTTTGGCATTTTGATCACCCAGTTAAGGGGAGAGCATAGGTCTATCACCTGACAATCATAGCAAACAATTTTGTTCAATTTTAATCCCAAATGACAATTTTCTAAGCTAAGTGAAGATGTTGTTTCACAAAAGACATGGGATTAATTTTATCCAAGATAAATCAATTGTTTGGTGACTACCCTAGGATTGGTTTATTTTAAATTTGAATGACTACCCTAGGATTGCATCATTTTGTTGGGGATAAGGATTCGGTTTTGTCATCAAGATATGCATTTAAGACAACAGTGTCTTAGTGATTTCAATCCAAAATCACAACAAAGACACAACCAACTATTCCATAAAGCGGAAACAGGCACAGTTGATCCCCCATTGACCCTCTGAGAGAAGTGAATGCAAGCCATAAATAGATTCAACATAAAAAAATAACCATGAAAGACAAACAGTGATGACACACAGATATACGTGGGGAAAACCTTTTCAAGTAAAAAACCCCACCTCCAAAACATTCAGCTCATTTGTATTATTCAATAACTAAAAACGGTTACAATACAAATCCAGAGCTATGCTCTTCAAGAGATTACATCTTGTTCATCTGGAGAAAGAATACTGGCAACACAGAAATGGAATCATCACATAGTTACAATGTCACCCAAGTGACATTCTATGTAGATTCCCTTCAGCTCCTCTCAAATGACTATCACAGCCAGCCTCTTGGCCTCACAGGTTCACATCATATCAGATCCAAGAGTCAAAGTGTTCATTGTTGAACAACTCGAACACTCTCAGCCTCTCCCTGATCTTGCTCATATCCATCTCGAACTACACACCAGATTATATATCAACTTGCACCGTGTGCATACCTGTTCAGCCCATACCTGCCAGCAACGGTCATCCAGGATAATAACTATCCTACCTGCAAAAGCCAACCATTCCCTGATAACGTGCATCATACAGTTGCATCAAGGCACACAATCATTAACTCGGCCCAGACGCGTTCGTCAACCTCTTGTTAATGATATAGCTCTCTCTCGCAATCAGGAAAAAACTTTCTGCCAACCAGATCATAGAGATCTTTCACATGTTTCTATTCCATTCGCAGTCGCACCTCTGACAGCCAGTCAAACCAATCCAACTCAGTCAATCGAGCTCATACGAGCTCTTACCGCGTTACCGCAGCCCCAGCCGAACCACCTCGCGGTATGGAAGTAAGCCATCTGAGCTCCTTCGAGCTCTAGCCCAAGTCTACATCGAGCTCAGTCCCTTTCTTTGTCATCCGCCAACCAGACGCTGCCAACATGCCACGTGTCGCCCTATCATTCGCCTGCAATTCTGACACCGAGTCCAACTCGGTCAAACCCTGTCCCAAGCTCATCTGAGCTCCTACCGCGCTACCGCAGCCCTGTCCAACACGCCTCGAGGTATGGCGGTAAACTCCCTAACAGACCGTTGGCGGTCTTACCGCAGCCACCGCGGTCAGACAAAACACTGACCGCAGTATGGCGGTAACCGCCAGCCAGGCTACTGGCGGTCTTACCGCAGCCACTACGATCAGCCAAAGCGTTGGCCACGGTATGGCGGTAACCGCCAACCAGGCCGCTGGCGGTCTTATTGCGACCACCACAGTCAGCCAAAACGCTGGCCGCGATATGGCGGTAACCGCCAGACCCGACCGCAGGCGGTCTCACCGCACTACCGCGGTGAGTCGACCCACCACCTGTGGTACCGCGGTAACCGCCAAGACCAAACAAAGTCGCCGCCACAAATCGACAACGGTTTTACTACGCCCACCGCAGCTTAGAAAACAAGTCACGCGGTAGGGCGGTAATCGCCGAACCTGTCTGCCTCAACCACACACCGTGCAACCGCGCCACCTCCAAGGAGTCCCCTGCAGTATGGCGGTAAAGGCCAAAACATGAAGAAAATGGCCAAGTCTTCAAGGGGAAACCAGAGTGTTGAGGCAACAATTTCCCAACACATTTTAACCTTATGTAGAAAGTATTAATCTGTGTCTGTCGATGCATCGAATTAAAATTTACAGTCTCCTAGATGCATGAAAAGAACACATAAATGTGCTAAAACAGAGCATAAATGCGCTAAAAAAAATATAGGGATGCGCTAAAACAGAGCGTAATTGCACTAAAAGAACAAAGATATACGCTAAAACAAAGTGGCAATACGTTGAAATAGGCCTCGTGTGCGCTAAAAATTTTCAGGGATGCACTAAAATGGGTCTCGTATGCGCTAAACCACGAGTCCAGTTCGTAACCTGCCAGAAAACCTACAATAAAAAAAATAAAAACAGGGCAAAGGCCCCACGGTGGGCACCAAAAATGTGTGTGAATATGTGGAACAAACTAAAAAGTTAAACAAACACACCAATGCGACATTATATCAAATAAATCAAAGTTAGAGATAAACAAACTCGAAGCACAACATATTCTTCAAAGACGTCACATTGTCCTCTATCTCCAAGGATTTGTTGTAAGTTGTTGGCTCCCAGATTGTGTAAGTAGTAGCTTGGCAGAATGACAACCTAGAGAATGAGATTATGCAACATGCATTTCTATACTAAATGATATGAGATGATTGAAACTAATATATGAAAATAAAATGGATTATGAAAGTTAAGATGCTATGTCATGCTCATGAAAACAAGATTGCTAAATGTTGGATAATACAACTATAATGCTCACACTAAATTCAATTGTGATTCTAGATTCTAAGATTTTTTTCAAAGCACAAAGAGGTTGTATTTATAGAATTTTGGAGGCAAAAGCCTAGTTGGTAAAGATCAACAGTTGAAATTAAGCCTATCAAGATGAATGGTGGAAGATTGGGAAGTTGAGAGAAAGATGGAAGCTAGAGAGAAAGATGGGGAATGTTTCCTCCTACACAACCTCTTCCATTCAAAAATGAAGGAAAGTAGTCATTTGGCATTTTTAGTTATGAGGAGTTAGTTGGTAGTTGAAGATAAATTCATAATTAAATAATTAAATGACATAAATTTAGAAGCTTCCATAATTAAATATTAAGTGGAAAATGACTAAGAAGTTTTTAATTAAATATTTAAAATATTTAATTATATGTGAAAAGAGAATAAGAAATTTCTAATTAAATATTTAGAATATATAATTTTATGTGAAAAGAGGATAAAAAGTGTGTAATTAAATATTTTGAATATTTAATTAAATGTGAAGTGAAGGATTAGAAATAATGATGAATTTAGAAGAAGACCTTTATTTGAGTTTAAAAATTCAAATTTAAAGTAATATGATAATTAATTTAAATAAATTATAAAATTTATTTAATTAACTAAGAGGAAAATAGAAAATGGTAATAATTAAATAAATTTATTTATTTAATTAAAATAGAAGAATTAGAAAGTGAACAATATAAATAAATAATTAAATTTATTTATATGTAGATGACTTTAGAAGATTAATTAAATAATTTGTATTTAATTAATTATCAAGCTTGATTTAATGTGACCATTTTTAGATGTACACACTTGTCATAACCAAGCCCTTGACGTTTTGGTTGAGTAGAGGGATCAATAGGCTTGCAAATGCTTTGTTCATTCACACCCAATCCTCCTCCTTGATAATTGACCTTTTGTGCTAGTTTATGAGTTGTTGGATAAACTTTTTGAAAGTATTCCAAGAGAGGGGAAAAGGATCATGTTTTTCATGGTACACCCATTAGCTATCATCATCATCAAGTTCTTGTGCTAGAGTTCTTGGAGATTGAAAAGTAGTGGAGCCTACATTCTTGGAGCTTATACTCATGATCATTGGTTCTTGTTGTTGAGTAGATTCTGACGGCCATCCATAGGTCTATGGAGATGGAGGCATTGTATCCACATTAAGTGGTACTCATTTTGTATTCTCCACAACCCTTGTCTATGATCTTGACCTTGGAAAAGGTGGACTCAAGTGTGGATGATGGAATGGAAGATGTGAGGAGTGTCGGATCGACGTATGAGGTGGATGGAGTTTTGTTTGAGGGTGCAACTTCAATTCCTAGGCAATGTCGAGAATGTGGAAAGGAAGCCTCTAGTGCACGACAATACTCAAAAGGATGAGGATCGACTTGAATGGTGACCTCAATGCCATTATGAGGGAATTTAAAGAACTGATGGTAAGTTGAGGGAACAACTTGCATGGCATGAATCCATGGTCGACCAAGAGAAGGTTATATGGTAGGTCAAGATCAAGAACATGACAAGTGGTGTATTGCATAGCAGGACTTACTTGAATGGGAAGGAAAATAGTGTCTTCTAAATCTCTTTCGATGTTATCATAGGCTTTAATGGTGATCACCTAATTGTCTAGATCAACTTGAGTGTACCCCATCTGCTTAATAAACTTCAATGTGCATAAATTGAGGGCAGAGCCATTATCTATCAAAACCTATTTAATCTTATGTTTAGCAATGATAACTTCGATGTGGAGAGAGCAGTTATGTGTAAGATCAATAAGCGGCATGCCATTTTGGCTAAAACCCAACTAATATGTGGAAGATAAATGACCCACAAGTTCTTGGAAGTAGGTGGGATCAATGTCATTTGGTGCATGTGTGTCATGTAAAGCCTTAGTGAGGATTTCTTGATGGAGGGGAGAAGACTTTAACAAATCCAAGATGGATATTTGTGCAGGGGTATTCCTAAGGTGGTCAAGAATATTGTATTATTGGCTCACAAGAGGTTGTTGGGTTGAAGTGGATGGTCCAAGAACAAATATGTGGATGCGATGAGTGGTGACTTCATAATTAGGTTCCTTGCCCTTCACACGTATCATGGAGACTCGGTGATCAACTTGTGTAATACAACTAACTACATTGTTGTAGTTAAAAGGAACTTTGGAATAGCCCACATTATTGGTGTGGTTGTTTTGACTATTATTGTTATTTGACCTAGTATTAGTATTTGGTGTGCTAGCTCCTTGATTATGTTTGGGGAAAGTATTTTGGAATATCTGTAATTGAGCATTAGAAGATGCAGATTGATTACCCTCAACAACTATGTCACCTCAATCTATAAGATCTTAAATGTAATTCTTGAGCTTCATGCATTTGTTAGTGGAATGTCCCTTAATCCTATAGTAATCGTAATACTCATTATCTTTATACCAATTGGGCTTTGGTTTAGACTCATCAAAAGGTTGGGTAACTGGATAAGTAACACTATTTGCTTGCACTAACCTTATAAAAATCACATCAAGGGGTTCTCCTAGGGGAGTGAAATTTCGTTTAACATTCCCTTGATTGGATTGATTGGGAGGACATGGTGCTCCTTGAGGAATGGATATGATATTATCTATAGGTTGAGTTGGTGTGTTTTGACGTCCTTGGGAGGTATTTTCCACTTGAATTTGTTTAGTGTTGGTGACACCATCATTAACAACATTCTTTTTCTTGTTCCAATAACGAGATTTGTCATTAGATTGCTTGTCTTTGTCTTCCTTGCAAATCTTGACTATTCCTTTGCTATAAGTGCTTTCTCAATGATGACACCCTTATCAATAACCTCAGCGTAGGTGAAGGCATAATGCAAATGCAATTGATATGCCACATCAAGATGTAGGTTCTCGACAAATATATTCACTAGTTTTTTAGGGAGATGGCATGTAAGATGGCTTGCTTGAGCACGCCACCTTTGTAGGTAACTAGCAAATGTTTCTCCAGGACGTTTGCTTTGCATCAAATCCATCGTATCTACTTCCTTCTCAAGATTGTAAGATAAGTGAGCCACAAATTTTTCAGATAAATCAATGGAAGTGGAGATTGACCCACGAGGAAAAAACATAAGAGATAGTTGTCATTATAGAGGACCTACTAGCAATGCATATAGAATTCTTGTAGATGATCTTGGGGGTCACCCTTTCTCTTATACTTGTCGAACTTCGAAATCTCAAAGTGTTTGGGAAAGGGGGTTGTGACAATGGATGGATCGAATGGATAAGGACAAATCTTATCGAATTTATAGGACTTCTTAGAGGAGGTTCCTACTTGTAAGTCCTTGAGAGTTGCCTTCATTTCTTCCCACTCTTTGTTCACAGGTGTAGATGTGGGAGGAACTGTCACATTGGATTGAGGTGGGGGAGCGTATTGATTATATGAAGGTGGTGGTGGAAGAGATTGATCATGTGATGGATTAGTATATGTTGATGGTGGTTGGATGTATGAAGGTTGTGATGATGGAGGTGGATTAGTGAATTATTGATATTGATTAGAATGTGTTTGTTGTTGTGATGGAGGAGGCTAATAATATGATGGACTAGATTGATATTGTGAGGGTGTTTGTGGAACACCTCCATATGATGGAGGGGGTTGTTATGGAGGTGGTTGATAGTATGATGGATTGGATTGATAATTGTAGCTTTGTTGTTGTTGATGTGGTGGTGGTTGTGGATGAGATTGTAGTTGTGATGAATTGGATTGGAATTGTTATTGGGTGTATGATTGATGTTGGAATTGTTGTTGTTGATGGTATTGTTATCGTGGAGTAGCAGGAGGTGGTGGTGGTTGTTGGTACACATCCTGCATGGAAAGCTCAACAAAATATGATGATTGGGGATGTTGATGATGGCGGGGTGAGAAATAATGAGGCAGAGGGTTGGAATATGAGTAGAGTGATTGTTGTTAATATTGAGATGATGGATTGCCTTGTGGTTGTGATGAGGATTGTTGTTGAGGTTGGGATGGGATTTCTTGATTGGATTGTGATTGTTGTTGTTGATAAGATGATAATGGTTAATTAAGTGGTGTGGAATGGAATGACCAAGATTGAATTGAGGTGTTTGATTTGCGAGAGGTGGAACCTGAGATGGGGATGGAATGGATGTGTTTTAAGTGTCATAAACCAGTTGTGTTAGTATGAGAGGAACATGAGGAGGTGCAAATGCCAAAGCATTCCCCACTATTTCCTGAGTGCAATGGATGAGTGGATGCTTGAGACGGTTGTTGTTAGACATTCTGCATGATGAATTGAGTAGATGTCATAGATGTAGGTCCCTAAGCGTTACTAGAGTCCAATCTGGCCCCCATTACTAGGATCTAAAGAGAAGGTGGAACCCAAATGCACACATCATTCCCAAACCCAGGTTGGTACCAGGAGTTCACAGAAGGAGCCTAGGCAGCTTGGGAGACTGGGGGAAGCTGAGAGACTTGAGAGATTTAGAAGACGAAGACCCAACCATACCCAAGTATTTGTCATATCAAACCTCGGTGGAGGTTTGGTGCCCCTTATGAGTAATGAAGCAAGAATTTAGTATGACTGTTCACTAATGATACACTCAATTATTTGCACATTAATCGGATTGCTAAGGTACTCATCGGCAAAGAACTTAGGTTGTGACACCATTCCTTCCTCAAGAGAGACTCGACCATGAGGATGATTTGAATCAATAGCTTGACTCGACATATTCGACCATTGGGATCCTTCACTAGTAGGTGGATTAGGAGGATAAGGCAATTGATGAGCCTGTAGTTGTTGTTCCATGTGTTTCTTAGCCTGTGATCGAGTGACAATAATCATGAAAGGGACGATCTGATGATGATGATGATGTAGGACCCAAGGACAAGAATAATTGGATGATGATCGATTGGATGATGGGTTGAACAATTGATTAGATAGTTGATTGATTGATTGAATGATTGGTTGGATTGGATTTATGATAGGATAACCGATAGGATGTTTGATCAATGTAATGCACCAAATTAGATTTGAGAGCTTGATCAGATGATAATTTCATCGATTGTTACTTGAGGTAGCCTTACGTTCTCAAGCAAACTAGATGATGATGATGACAATGATGACGATGGTGGTGAGATAATACTTGAGATTGGCAATGTTCTCAAGCATGAAGGATGATTATGGCACAAACCAACCTCTGACTTGAGACAAGCTGATTTGATCGATGATGATGACTAACTCGGGATGGACTAAGTCCCTAACTGAGCATAAAGATGACGATAAGGAGTATTGATTGATTGATTCAAAAGTAAAAATTCTCAAATCGATGTTTAGGAGACTGATTGGATGTTTGATGATGAAAATGATGACTAGATATTCCTAAGGATGTCCTCATGTGATTAAACCAATTATTGGAAAATTCAACCAAACAAAAATGGATATTACGAAAGATTAGATGGTGATTAAAAAAAAATATAACAAGAATAGACTCAATACGTCAAGGGCTTTCACTGGTTATGAGGGATCACTCTCAAGTTTTTGCATGGGATGCGAATACACTTGAGAACAAAGCGCATGCGCCTCTGTAGGTAGCACAAACGCCTATGCGGAGATGCCTCTATGTGTAGCACAAACGCCTATCGTGGAACGTATAGCCCTCTGAAGGATGTGACCATGGACAACGTATGGATGTGTACGATGTATTAGCCTATGAACAAAGCGGAAAGGCCTATGGGGAATGGGTCAGACTGTACAGAACAGACAACATATCCACCTGTGAACAAAACGAAAACGCCTACGGGAAGAATGTATACACCTTTGAAGATAGTGTATCTACCTATGGAATGTGGACTAGGGATGACAACGCAGACACCCAAGAATAGAGTGGAGACACCATTGTATCAAGCGTATACACCTATGTGGGAAAGCCGACTAGACTAACTAGACTGGACAAGGAACACGCAACCGCCCTTATGGAAGCGCAGCCGCCCGTCAACAGAGCGAAGATGCCTCTGAAAGAAGGAGATTCGCCTCTAAAGGACAAGGATGACTCAATGGCAAAAGATAGAACAAAACAGTAAATAGTCAAACATGACCTGGGATAGATGCAAGACAATTACTAGTTTCACACAAGAAAACATGCCAACCAACACAAACCTATATTAATCAAGTGGGATTGTAAACTCAGTATAGGCCCACTACCCAATCGCTTGGATTAATACTCCTCAATACTCGAGTGGAACACTCTTTCTTGCAAAGGTGGATAGGTAGAGATCCGATGACACGAGCACACCACCTCTCTCTTTGGGAACTATCAAAGTTCACCCAAAGATCTCTATCTGAATTTAAGGGAGTACGTGGTGAGTAGCTTTGGGGTACGATATGCATCCCCTGCACTATACTAAGCTACAACTGAAAGATCTTAAGCCAAGTTGAAACAAGGTTATCTAGAGAGTCCTCTAAACACCAGGAGGATGTGTGAGGCACGTTTGTGAACACCAACGTGTCACAAGCGTGGGTCAAGAATTTCAATAGGAAAGCTCGAACCAACCCTACATGCCTAACTTGGAATCACCCAAATATCAACTCTTCACTAAACATGACGTGACTAGATTGGGGTACAACTTTCGTTCCCCCCCCCCCCTTTCTATACCCCGTTGATTCATGTGGTTGAAGTCATCCCTTGGGGTGATGAAATCCCCAAGCAAGCCTCCTAAAGAGTAGGAAATATTAGGCATTTCTAGTCCCTAGGCTCAAACGTAGTGCAAGGGGAGAGCATACACACAACTAGTACTCTTAGATGGACTCAACAAAGGACTTGGATTGAGTTGTGATCCCCAAGCTCACTGTATGATGCAAGGGGAGAGCATACACATATGACAATTTCTTTAAAAAATAGACACCTCAAAAAAGGATCTCTCTCAACATCTTTTACATTAACTTATCTAAGATAGGTATGTAGATTGGTGCTCCACTGTCATTCAACAATGAGACCAAATTCATCATACTATTTGTGAAACTCTCACATCTTGTTGAACAAGGGAATTTGGTTTGGATGTCATTTTGAAAGAGAAACCAATCTTTGCAAACCAATTCCCTACACATTGCAATCTTCCCCTCATTCCTCATCTACTGCTACAACTTCTATTTCTCCATGTTAGCTCTGTCCTACCTTTTACTCTCTTAAATTACACAAAAAATGATCTACAAATGGCAAATCCAAAATGAGTAGTATTGGTGGGTTGTTTCGGGATAACCATGGAATGTTAATGTCTTTGCTCAAAAATTGGGAATTATCATCAAGAATTTAGCAGAGGCAGCCAGTAAAAATCAAGGTATAATACTCGCCTAACATTGTCACCCGTCATTTTAATTGAGATGAGTCCTTGATTATTCGTAGATTCTCTCTCAAATTCCAACCCTGGCCTCTTTTCTTCTTGACACTATCATTTGCTCTAAACAAAAGCTTGTAATTGACTTCAATAGCATTTAGTTCATGCATATGCCTCATGTCTACAACATACCAGCTGACCATATAGTGAGTTGCCGCTTTAATGCATCTTTAGCAACTAGAGCATTTGGAGAATTTCTGCACCATCACATGATTTTTTTATAACAAATTCTGCTATTGTTATTTCAGAGAATGATCGATGTATTAGGTTATGAGAGCAGGTATGCCGATCGCATACATAACCAACAACTTCTCCAACCATCCCAGCTGCTATTACCCACATGCTCAGTCATCACATCACCTTCTCTTCCTCTTCATTTTTCCACTTCTTACTGTTCAGTCATCTTCCCACAGGGACCAGTATATATGAATTATTGATCGTCTCCCTTCACTTCTTATCAGCACTTGTTTTTCCGTTCTCTCTTCCGCCCACCATTCGACATTTCACCTCTCAATATTCTCCTTCAACTGCCCATTAATTGTGAAATTTAACTATTTTCTCGTATCTTTGGTTGATTTCTCTATTTTAATCCTCGGATGCTTTCAACATTTGTCAGACGCATTTATTGCCATCATAATGTCCTGCCCTTCGCCAAATTTATCTTTTATTTAAGCATTCTAATTTGCATCATCTGCCTCAATTCCACTTCCTATTCAACTTCTCCACCTGCAACCTGTTAGCATTATTATTGTTTCCTTCTCTGTGCCTGCCATGGTCAGCTTTGCTCATTTCTAGATCGCTATAAGTTGTGACACTCATTTCATCTGTCTCTATTCTCCAATGTCCATGTTATAGCTTACTGCCCCCATGCTCTCCTCGCTTTTGTGCCTCTACCACCCCGAGAAATGGGTTATCATTATCATGGATCAAATATAATGCATTTGATCTTGTTAAAAACCCGTGTCTTTAAAAACCTCATTTCCATTGGCACTTCCTTGGCAATAACCCCAACCCACCATGTAATCTGTCTACAGGGAAGCACCTCAATGGTGAATATCACTGCTTCAACATTCAGTAGTTTAAACGGATTCATCAAAGGCTGGAAGAGCCAATGAAAAGTGTGATTCCATCCACGATCGATCTACCCAACAACATACTGAGCTTATTTACTCTGGTACACGAGATTTTGGGTGGAGTTGACAGGCTTAAAAAACAACATAACAGTCCTCCAAACTCAAGTGAGCACCCTCCTTTCATGAGCAGAACTATCTTATCATGAAGTACTTGTATCGGAGATTTGTGCGGCTGCTATAGGTACTATTGATATGATAGACCTCAACTCTCTGGATGTTGGTGTGGTTGAACGCATTTGCAGGCATGGCTACCACAATGTTTCACTCGCCAACTAGAACTAACTATTTCCTTATGGTTCCAACCTCCACCACCTACACACTTATTAATACTTTGGTAAGCCACAAGGCATCTACATCGGAATTATTGCTGCCACTAGTATCCAATGAATACTTACCATTTTGTTGTTTTTTGTCTTTCAATGTTGGAATTTATTGTTCTCATGAGCCTCTGCTCATCCGTCAGACCACTGCAGCCCTCACCTACCCGTCAAGGAGCTTTTTTGTTTTGGAGATCCTCCTTGTTGCAGTTCCTGACAGCTCCAAAATTGAATGAAGTAGCTGATTTTGAATTTGGCATTTCCTGTGGTAGGTAATTTCGAATTTTGAGAGGGAATGTTTGTTTAGACAAAAAAGAAAGAAGGCAGTTTATTTTTGCCAATTGGAGAAGTCAGTTTTTGCAACAACAAAAAGTTTAGCAGGAAGAAATGAAGTTGCAACAGCAACAAAGAACATTTTGTGCAAGGAGTTTTTGATAATTCCGGATTGCTCAGAGTTGTTGCAGAGTGTTTGTAGTGAGCAGTTGATTGCTCCTGATCACTCTGAATTTGTCAGGAACAACAGATAGTTCCATTCGTATTGTAACAAAAAGCTCTGAGCAGCACCTGATTGTTAATGATTTGGTTGAGTAATTTTTGTTCGCTCCCAGAAAATTGTAATAATTTGTTTTTAGTTTGTTTGATGTATTGTTCATTTCCAATCAATTAATAGAAGAAAAATATTGCACGTCTCCTCTTGTTTGTTATTCTGCATTTTTAAGATTTGAGTATTTCCAGCTTGACTGGAAATCAGAGCAGTAGCTCTGTGTTTTGTTTTGTTTTTGAAATCTTGACATTCAAGCACTATTGCTGGACAGGTAGAGCAAAGTTTAGGGCTAAAATGAAATTAAGGACCTATAAAAGATACAGAACACACGGAATATCCCTAAAATTTCATCAACTATGACCATAGCGGGATACTTTCTTCGGATAGTTTTCATTATGGCAAAAAAACATTGTTGTTCCAAAACACATATTGATATTTTCTCACAATAAAGCATAAAAGAAAGATAGTTTTCTGACAGTTTAAATTCTGTGTAAATAACTAAATATGGAAATCAATCAGCACTTCCTCAAATGCCTCCCTTAGTTTGAACATTTTTGTCTATGGAGAATTTTTTCCCAAAGTCTTCATAAATATCAAGTTTTCTGACAGTTTAAATACTGTGTAAATAACTAAATATGTAAATCAATCAGCGCTTCCTCAGATGCCTCCCTTAGTTTGAGCATTTTTGTCTCTGGAGAATCTTTTCCCAAAGTCTTCAAAAATATCAAGTTTTCTGACAGCTTAAATTCTGTGTAAATAACTAAATATGGAAATCAATCAGCGCTTCCTCAGATGCCTCCCTTAGTTTGAGCATTTTTGTCTCTGGAGAATCATTTCCCAAAGTCTTCAAAAATATCATCAAGGAAGAGACAACTAACATTTAGTAAGCTATGGAAATCCTTTACATACAAATTTTGCAATACAAGTTTGGGGTTAACCCATCCAATGAAAAAGAAAGGACTTTGATTATTATTCCCTGCACATCTTAATAATTTCAACACAGAACCAAATCTTACCCATATCTCTTGGACTTATACTCAGAGGCAAACGATAGATGAATTATGAGTACGCATAAAGTAGTACTCTTTATGTTTACTAATTACTTGATTTGTCATGTATGCCTGAACCTACAGATTGCATCTCCAACTAAATTTGGTGGGTTTTTGTTAATCTCAGAAAAAGGAAATTGCTTTGCAGATATATAATTAATAACCCGTTGATTAATTGAAATAAATTGCATCTTCAATCTTCTATAACAGAATGAATCTCCAGTTACATACTCTTGCCATCCGACCATCATCTTATGGATTGGCTTCCACATCTTTAATTTTCTAATTGGAAAGTCATTGCACTCCAAGTTTCCATCAAAAAACGCCTAGAAACTCATTCAAACATTGTCATTACTTAAAATAGATGTAGTAATTCTTCAACATGTATTTTATGAGTTAGTAATAGAAATTAGCATTGCTTGACTAGCAAGTAAATTATTGACTTGGATATAAATTTCATTACTGTATGAACTACACATATTTCACACCAAAAAATCAATTATATTACTGGTGCACTTATTTGCAAAAGGGGCCTGATTATAGATATTCAAGTTTCAACTGGTGAATTACTAAGGTCCCTTAAAGGGTTGATTCTTTAGTTTTTACTAATATAAAGGCTTTCCAGCTATCTCATGTATCAATTGATCTTAATCTTTTTCTGGAATACAACCCATATGTTCTTTTAGGTGCACAGCTGCTGCTATCTCTTGTTAGTAGTTTTAAACTACTTTTTACTTAGGAGTTGTTCCACTTCTGTCATGTGCAGGTATACGATAGGTGCAATCAAAGAAAGCTTGACCAATCCAACAAAGGTCAGCAAACAGAAGTTTGTGGAGAAGATCAAGACATGTATCGATGGTTGTACAACATAAACCAGCTTTCTCTGGCAAAGACAACCACCAATACATTAAGGGAGATACTACAGAATGGCGACTTCACATAGTATACATTTTAGAAGCTGTGGACACAAGGTTTAGGTTTCAAGGTATTGATGAAGGTTTCTTCAGAAAATGGGTACAGAAACCAACACAAGAAGAGCTTTTACAGCTTGAAGAATAACACCCACATTTTGGCTTGGTAAGAATGAAAGACAGGCAAGCAAAGGAAGAGCAAGAAGAGTACACCTTGAAGACAGTGGAAAAGGGGAAAGGGGTCCAGTACTTGCGCCCATAACCCACACTTTGCAGGACCAGTGCTCAGGTTTATAGGAGTTGCAAGGTAGATGCACAAGACCATTCCACAACCAAGCATGCTAACAGAAAGTTCAGCCCAATAGACACAAATTTGAATAATGAAAAACAATGTAGGGCAGAAATGCAGATTTGCGAAAGGGACGGACATAATAAATAGGAAGGTACATCAAAGGGTCATTCCCAGGCAAGCATAATGGAAGAAACCCTTGTAGTATGAAGTAAAAGGGCATTGTAAATCTATTCATGCCCAAGTAAATAAATTGTCTCTTTCAAGTTTCAATAAAAAAAATACTGCTAGGATCGAATCACTTTGAGACATGGACGGAATAAGAGTATCAGGAGGGGGGTAGGGGCAGCAACACTATTTCAAACCAGGGTACAGGTACTGTAAATAAACAAAAGAAGCATACAGGGAGATGCAGATAGGGAATCGATGACAGGGTCCTTGTCCTTATACTGGAGTTTACTGATGACCATATTTTAGGAAAACGGAATTTTGGCTTCTGACCTTGCCCCTTAAGTTGGAAATTCTGCATGAGATCAAGTTTTGGAATCCACCAAATTGAATGCAATTACAGACTTTGAGAATGATCCTATGCCAAAAACTCTTTAATTATTTTATTTAGTCCTTCCCAATTGATTTTCATTACAGATCACAATAATGCTAAAATGCTGCTGATCAGTGATCATGAAGATTACTAATCACAGGAAAATAGTCATGTCAAAAAATAATAGTGATGAAAACAATTATTAACAGATGATATGTAAGAATGAAAATTCCCAAACACTGCTACAACATTATTAACAACTGATATGTAACAATGAAACTTCCCAAACACTGGTCTCAACAATATAACTATGTTTGCAAGGGAAGTAAGGACAACAATATCCAATGACATAGAAATGATAACAAATAACCAGCAAAACTAACACCTTCAATGCAATAATAATGACAAGCCAAAGAATAGCATAATCATTTGATAATTTTTGTTAAGTAACAACTATTCTCTTGAATCACAAATAATGAAAGCAGTGCACAGTGTTATCAAAGGCAAACAGTCAGAATCATTAATCACAATAACAACAATCATATTCCTTATTCACAAGGTTTTCTAACCCAGTCATACCAAGTGTCTTTAAAATTTTAAATTGTATAAATACGTTCATTTTTTAAATACAAATAGCAATAATTGTCATTGTTTGCCTACAGACCTAACTGCTATTCAATAATGACAACTGGAAATCTTGATCACGAGTTCAAGGTGTATATCCCGTTTATAAAAGTTCCATAGAAGAATGATAAAATAGCGATATTTTTTGAAATACCAGTAAAAGTCAGTCGACGATATTTTAAAAAGCTTACAATATCTTCAGGAAAATCACAGGAACCCTACCAAGAAAAGATATGTCAGGATATATTGTGATATTTTAAAGGTATTTGCTTCTTTCGCTGGAACAATAGCAATTAATTAGAATCTCACATTGTAATGCAAACCTCACTTAAAGAGGAAAAGGAAACAAAAAATATTATTAAAAAGCCGGTACGAATTCTTCTGCTCAGAAAAAAGGGTTCACTCACAGAGAAATGTCCAGTTCAATGACATCTGCATCCATAAGGCCTATAATCTAACAAAGTTTGAAGAGGTTACATATTGAGCTCATTTTACCTTCAAAGCAAATAAGATGATTACTTAATATTTTGGCGTAATTCCAAATTACCAGGCCAAAAAAATCTGATTGGCCATTTACGCTTCCCAGTACATACATATAGAAGGGATGATGCTAGGTACAAGTCTTAATTTATTCTAGCAGAATAGTTGCCTCTCAGACCTTTGCAATACTCCATTTTAATTCTATTAGATAAAAACTAGTTATGTTTGGATTTTGGCAGAAGAGCTATTCTTACAGTACAAAGGCTATAAAGTTTATTCCAATCAATAAACGTTCCTAAAAAATAAAAATAAAACAAATCCTACTAGTAGGAAGCACTAATCTCTTAGTCATGAAACATCAGCACTACTAGTAGGAAGCACTAATCTCTTAGTCATGAAACATCAGCACTAATCTCTTAATGCAATCAGATTTTCACAATCTATAAGACTAATACTGCTGTTTTTGGATTTGATTGTGTAAGGTCTGTTTCTGAATTTGATTGTGTAAGGTTTTTAGTATACAGAAACAGCAGCATTACTAATCTCTTAATCAATTGTATAGTTGAATTAAGATGTCCCTAATATACTTGACTGGACATCATTTAAGAATTTTTTTTGATAAAGCTAGATAACTAAGCTTCAATATCATGACACTTTGACAATAAGTTCCAAAATTGTCCAATAGTGTAATCTAACGTAATAAATCAATAGGTTTGTATAGTAAAAACCCAAAATCAAATCCTTAGAAGACATCTAATCGTTAGATATGCTGTTGATGCAATAAATGATTCAGACTCTAAATAACATATTAAAGAGTACATGAAATAGATATAAAGATGATGGAATAACTAGCCCAAGATCTACAAGACATGTTAATGAGTGCAATATATAGATGAGAATATGACCAAATAAATACCCTAGTGTCTCGTTCAAAACAAGAAATTAGGAAAATTAATGAGCCAATCAAAAAATATCCATAAGAAACCATAGTTTTAGAAATAAGCATTATTATTACCTGGTTGCCTTACCAAAGACAAATCGATTTACCTGGTTGCCTTACCAAAACAAATACATCTGTAAATCGATTTGTCTTTTGAAAAATGAAATAACTAACAGAATCCCTAAACAATTCCCCAGCTCCAAACAAATAACGTAAAAATATTTGAAAATTTAAAAACGAAATAGAAAACCCTAAATAATTCCCTGGTTGCCTCAAATGAAAAAATAAAAATATATTTCAAAAAATGTCAGAATAACTAGATATAAAGGAAAACTTTAAAAAAATCTTAACTCGCTTAAAATAAATAAATGCAGAATTAAATCGTTGAAAAACCATAGATGTAAGGAAAGCACTAAATGACTCCAGGCTCCTTCAAAATAAATATTTATTTTATTATTATTATTACATGGTTGCCTTACCAAAATAAATACAATTGTAAATCAATTTGTCTTTTGAAAAATGAAATATCTAACAGAACCCCTAAACAATTCCCCAGCTCCAAATATATAATGTAAAAATATTTGAAAATGAAATAGAAAACCCTAAAAAATTCCCTGGTTGCCTCGAAATAAAAAAATTTAAAATGTATTTCAAAAAATATCTGAATAACTAGAAAACTTTAAAAAATCTGAACTCGCTTAAATTAAATAAACGCAGAATTAAATCGTTGAAAAACCAAAGATGTAAAGAAAGCCCTGAATGACTCCAGGCTCCTTCAAAATAAATGGTTTTTTTTAAATTATCGTAAAAGATACAGTGGATGAAATAAAAACCCAAAAAAATCCCCGATTCAACGAATGTAAATAACTAATGTTAAAAATGATTATCGTAATGACATCATCACCAAAGATGTCATTAAAAAATTGATTCTGAAGATCCCGTAGAAGAAATTGATAATAATAAAATGTTCTAAAAAAATCATCCATAAAAACCAAAGATGATAGCAAACCCCAGAATCCTACAGACAGCAACCGTAAGGCTAAAAATGTAATTGCAGATTAACACCATTTCTCAATAGCGATCTATCTAATTTAAAAAATATCCAGCATGGGCTTAAAGAAGAACGTACCATGATGCTAGGGTTCCCCGATTAAAAACAAAAAAGCAGGCTAAAGGTTTCAGTATTTAGCCATTAGTAGCTAATAATATTGTAAGTAGCTGAAAGAAGCGAGCACTTTTTGTACAAAGAGAAAGGTGAAATAGATGAGTTATAAAAACCAATCCCCGCCCAGCAAATTAGTGGTGGTACAGTCAATTTGCTATATCCAATGCTGCCATTTACTTGCAGAGCGCAGATTGATTTTTATGACTCGAAGTTCATTGATTTTACCTTTCCGTTTGGAACAAAATAACCAGATAGAGAAAATCAATGACATGTAAAGCGTACGCAGTACTGGTGCCATTTATAGCTTCGTTTCAGATTATTGGGATAAGACATCTAGTCTAGGGCACAGAAATAATTATTATCTTTTCAAGCGTATAGTTTTAGGGTTTGACACAAAATTCCACCCTAGGGGCTCAAATTCGGAAATAATTAACTCTAATTATAATATGAAATTTGCCATGCTATTTTTGTTTATGTATAGGGGAGAGAGGTTCATAGTTTAATAGTGGGAATAGAAGTAGTCTTAAGTGGGTTTCATATTGGAGCATCTTAATATCCAATTGTAAAACATTTTTTATCTATAAAGTACACAAACTCACAAATCATGTGATGTTGCATCGGTGCACAAATAAAACATTTTTTATCTATAAAGTACACAAACTCACAAATCATGTGATGTCGCATCGGTGCACAAATAAAACATAACTTAGTGCACCACTATTGTCGCACTTTTTTTGGGTCTTTTTTGGATACTTCAACAAAAAGCATGCTAATGTGGCATCATATTTGATGATATGGTCTTAAAACAAAAGTTAGAAGTGAGTGAGTTGTCAAATAAACTATTGTACAAAATTGGGAGTGATTTGAAATTTCCACATAAGATTTTGAGGGACATGAAGTTATAGTGCTCCACTATGGGCCCCTGGTTAATTTTATTATTCTTCATCCATCTTTATTTATACATATTTTTATAAATTCAATTTTATTTTATTTGCATTTTCATATATTCTCATATATATGTTATTTATTAATTATTATGTCAAAACATTCAATTTTCACATCAATGCCCACATTTCTTGACATGGGTTGGAACTACAACAAGTAAGAGTGATCTCACATCCAATGGAATTGATCGTCATAATTCTAGAATCTAAATTTAAATGTTGGTGACTCCCACCTATTCACTAGCTATTATGAGTCAACTTGCCACACATTTGCACAATTAATTGATATGGCATGGTGTTTAAAAGCATCTAACGTACATTAATTCACATATAAGAAATATTGATTATCAAGGTCCAAAAAAATTCTAGGAACACTTCACTTTAGAGCACTAAAAGAAACATAATTCTACACCAAATCATTTTAAGATGTCTACATGATATAAATTGTTATCTTCAATCATTTCAATGACTATAAAGTTTGTATTTAATCAAGGGGCTATCATAAGAGAACTTAACCCTTGCAATTTTGGTGATTTCCTCAAGCTATTTTTTAATACCACCGATCCTTATGCCAAATTAGACATTAAAGTTTTAGGTGATACAAACCATAGGAGACCACCATGTGCAAAGTCATGTCCCCATGTCAAGACAATCTTGCATTAAGGGGGATCAATCAAGTAGGGAGTGGACTCAACTATCAATAATACCTGGATATTGTTTTATAGTGAGTCATATTGATAGGTGCTTAATCCTTTGCATTTAATTTCCTAAATTAGCATTCAATTATTTTGATTTATCTACCTAGGTTAATTTATGTTTACTAAGAGAATTTAATTGATTGACATAGGTAGCTCATTTAAGAAATTGTATTTTCCTTTACATTCTTGTTAACCCACATCCATACATTGATGTTAGAGTTGTACCTTCATTTTTCTTTGATTTTATTATTCATTTTTAGATTTTCTAATATTTGGATTCATTTTTCTTACATATGCTTATTATATCTTGATTAGGATTTGGATATGCCTAGCACTATGCATAGTTGATCCCATTTCCCAAACTTTGGATGATCTTACCTTATGGATCCTTTTAGATCTTCTTCCATGGTTAGTATACGCACATACATTTCAAATTTTGATGTGTTCTTATCTTTCATGTCATATCATTCATCTATCCTCGGTATTCACATGACACACTATTATAAGGATAAAGATATATCTTGCATGGAGGTTTTGTTCTATTATTCTCATTCTTTCCTTTCTTTATGGAATCAATCAATGCTCATCCATGCATATTATATACACATGTCATTTTCTCATCTACTTAATGATGATCTTATGAATTGTGATATTGAGATGAGTACATGCTTAGTGAGGTTTTATCTTGTGATCTATCTTGTGAAGGATAGACATGGGTGATTTAGTTCCACTTGCTTTACCTATCTATAACATTGTTACACATCTTGACAGTATCTCTTTCATATATCATTATAGTCATACATTCATAGAGGTATACTTTTTAGATTGCATATATCCTCTTGTACATGATGATGCAATTTAGGATTATCAATCTTTTATATATTATATTTTATTTACTCATGCATCTCAAGTTTGCTTTACTCATAGATCCCATGATGATTTCATAACTAGAGTTTACAATGGATTTTTATTAAAAATTAATGTTTTTTATGGATTTTGATTAAAAACTAGTGTTGCTAATGTATTTTTATTAAAAACTAGAGTTTGTTATGGATTTTTGTGAAAAAGTAGGGTTTTTTTATTATTATTAAAAACTAGGGTTTTTTTACAATAATTTCATTTATATTGTGTAATTTCAATTAGATTATTTAGTTTTTAACTTTAATCAGGTATTATGGTTGAGAATGAAAATGCACAAATGTCAAACGCTCCACCACCTCCGCAGCCATCAATTGAAGACTTAATTGGTGAAAAATTGGAGCAATTGAGGGGCATTTGTGATTTTTATAAGACAATCCCTCAATTCTTCGAGATGGCAAACACATTGAAGGAAATAATTAAAAATGTAGAAACCCTCTCCACCCAACATAATGCCTTTCATTCGTGGGGAGAAGACATGAGGAAATATTACGCATGTGGATTGTCTTACGATGATGTGAAAGATCTCCAAATAACAAAAGCCCAAATAGCCTCTTTATTTGTTAACCCCCACATCGGTTTTCCAATTAATGTTAATAAACCAAAACTTTCTATAAAATGGTGCACGAATAGGGACATTGCAGATAAATTTTGGGATCGTTGTATGGTTTTTGATAACCACCGAACAACAATTGTGATATACCATTTTACTTTATTAAAAAATTATACGTTGAGTTTATGTTAAGGCATCATGTCAATTACTTTGACATTAAACCCTTCCAAGGCGTCGGTGGAGGTATGCCCCAAGATAGACCAGGGGCAGCTAGAGTAGTCTCGCACCCATATGTTCCCCCTCCTCCCCTTCCTCCGCCACCTCCAGTATATCATCCAGATATTATCCAAGATGCAACCACACAGACTATTCAGGCTATTCACTCTTTGAGTTGTCATTTGGTTTTGCATGCTTCTACAGTAGCTCAACCACATTCTGGTGATGTTGGTGATGGCTCGAGTGTTGTTGCATCATCCTCCTCGGGTCCACATATTTGTGTGCCACATACTTGCACTATGTGACACCAGATATGCTTGGGTCCTCTTGTACAACTCGTTGAGCATCCCTTGGACACTTCTGATTATGACCTCCATGATGTGGACATTATAGATCAGACGCAGGGGAGTGGAGTGCACCCTACAAAGTCCTATCTTTCTAGAGAGGGGGACATTGGAATAGTGACACATGTAATATTTAAGTTGTAAATTCATAACTTGCATTTATTTTTAAATGAATATTAATAAGAGATAGTATAAAGTACTAATATTTATTTACACATGGTTTATTTAACAGTTGATGTCTGAGAAGGAGCTCACACAGGTGACTGATAGCACCCTTAGGGCCATTTCATTTGGCCTCGACATGCACACAGTATATATTTTTGCACTCACTCATTTACATTTTTTTATTATATACTTGCTTGTCATTTGAATTGTCATTAATGAAATTATATAATAACTTATATGTTTATCTTGTTTTCCTCTTGTAGGAAATACCTAGTGCGAGCGAGGTGTAGCCTTGTCCAAACTATGGAGGTGCAAAGTTAGATAAGGGGAAGGTAATTGAACTCAAATTCGATTGAATTAAGATTTTCAAGATCTTATATTGATTATACATACATACATCGACATAGATTGGTAGTTTCATATGTACTTGTCATTTTTATGTATAGGCAGTTATGAGCTATACATCGTTGTTGACAAGTGTCAAAACGCCTGAAGGAGTATGTATTGGAACACCTCAAGGAGTAGGTGTTGAAACACCTCAAGGAGGAGGTGTCGAAACACCTGAAGGAGATAAACAAAAAGATCAACCTAAAGAGGTATGTGTTTATTTTATTTTGTGTTTGGTAAATATGTTCCTATTACCAACAATTGTAAGCTAACTTAGATCAATTTTATGTTTTTGTTCACATATATAGATTGACATTTCAAAAGTTCATTTGGTTGGTTCTTTGAGAGGGGCATATTCTAGGACTCTTGACCCTTTGAAGAGACGTATATTTCAGGTAATCAAGATTTCAATTTTAGAGTTCAATTAAAATTCAATGTATATTGATTTTGATGTTAATTATTCGATTTTAAATTATACAGTATAAGTAATCTCAATTGTGGTTTGAATTTTTCTTGTATAGCTACCTTCAGAGCCAACGAGTGCTTCAAAGAGGCTCCATTTTGATTATCCACCAGTAGTTTAGGATGAGATAAACATTTTGGCATGTAAATTTTGAATAGATATTGAGATGGCATATGCCACATTTTGTAAAACTTTGTTTGAGTTGGCGTTGATTCCATTTTTGTATATGTACATACACTTGATTATTGGATAGTTTGATATATAGAAGTTGACAATCAAAATTTAATTTGTTCCTCATGTGCATGATTAAACTCTTTGAAAATTTAATCTTGAGCAATGGTTAAATATCAATGTACAATAGCATAAAAAAGAATGGTTATATTATGTAGTTTATATTCATGTCGTTGATTACATTGCATTGCATTGCATTGCACATATTTCAAACTCAAAGCATTACTTCACATTGCATAACTAACAACTAGATGTTGGTACATGAAAAAATTTCAATTACAATATAGTTTTTACAAAGTCAACCTAAGCAATTATGCAATTACTTCACATTGCATAACTAATAACTCAAAGCATCTGTCAATTGCATTTTCTTGTCATGGAATTCTATGAGACCACATTTATTTGAGGCTTTTTTTCAAATAGTCCACTGCCTTGTCTATGCTACCACATTTTTTATACATGTCTACCAAAGCTTTTTATCAAATAGTTCACTGGCTTGTTGCTATGGCTAAAAGCCTAAAACAAGTGCTTTCAAACAAGCTATGGATTCTTGGAAAAAATCTATCAAAGCATAATAGTAAGCAATAGCATAGACAAGGTAATGAACTGTTTGAAAAAATGCCTCAAAGAAATGAGGTCTCATGGTGATGGAATTCCATGACAATCAAAAGAAATTTTGATTCTCATGGCATTCCATCACCATGAGACCTCATTTCTTTGAGGTATTTTTTCAAACAGTTGATTTTCATGGTATTCCATCACCATGAGACCTCATTTCATTGGGGCATTTTTTCAAACTGTTCGTTGCCTTGTCTATCCTACCACATTTTTCGTACATGTATATCAAAGCATTCTATCAAACATTTAATTGCCTTGTTGCTATGGCTAAAAGCCTACAACAAGTTCTTTTGAAAAAGATATGGATGCTTGGAAAGAATCTAACAAAGCATAATAGTAAGCAATAACATAGACAAGGCAATGAACTATTTAAAGAAAATGCATCAAAGAAATGTGGTCTCATGGTGATGGAATGCCATGACAAGTAAATTGCTATAGATTGTCATGGCATTCCATCACCATGAGACCACCTTTTTTGAGGCATTTTTTCAAATAATTCACTGCCTTGTATATGCTACCACATTTTTCATACGTCTACCAAAGCATTTTATCAAACAGCTCACTGCCTTGCTTCTATGGCTAAAAGCCTAAAATAGGTGCTTTCAAACAAGCTATATGGATGCTTGGAAAATGGTGCGAGAGCACCTTGGAAAGATAGGACTAGTTGATGGTTAGTTGATGCAACCAAGGATGGAAAACCACTCACTTTCATAATACAAGGGATTCCTAAACACCTTTCTCAACTTAACTCTCAAATATCTTTAACAACTCCTACAAATAATCATCATTCTAGACACCCATTTTAGTCCCCTTCAACATACTTCCAACTCACATAGGGAACCTTTGGAACAACTTTCACAAATCATGCAAACTACGCTGCTCAACCTAGCCAAATAGGCCAAATTTCCAAAGCAACCACCCTTAGACCACTTCACAGACCCTAAAAATTATTGGGGAAGCACTCAATAGATGAAAAAACCTCAAATTTTCACATTTATCCTCTGGAACTTGCCCTCTAAGACCCTATTCCACAAAACCCTCAAATTGCTCAAATTTGGCAAGGGTTTATTGAAAAACCTACTTGCAGACTTCCCTAGAATTTACCACAAACTCCAACACCCTTGAATAACCTTTCACAATCTTAAAAGAACAAGAAAAGTGACTTCCCTCAAACAATTCCCACTTTTACCCTCTCTAACCTCACTTTTTCATGCAAAAACACCCCAAATGCCATCTAGGGCATCACCAAAAATCATAATGATGACCTCCCTTGCACAAGAAACAATTCAAACATTTTTATCTATCCTAATTGTTCCTATCCACCGAGTTATAGCATCATACAATGGGTGGAAGGCTTAAAAGTCCATTTTAAATGCACTCAAACCCTTGGAACAGGGCTCGCAGACTGACCTCCAATAAAATGCCTCTTAAATGCACAAAAATGAATGAAATTACTTGAAACCAATTTTTTGAAGAATTTAACTCTGCTTTCTACTAGTTTCCATTAAAAAGATAGCAACAAGCTATGGTCTCATGCCTTTTTCCGCACAAAAATCAGCATTGGAGTTCGGTTGGAGGCTGAAAACTACTTGTAAGGGCATAAATAAATCTTGTTATACAACTCGTATGACCAAATTGACTATTCCATCATGTTTGTATGGGTACGTTTAGGTTAGGTATGGTCCCCTTTCACACCCAAACTGGCCGAAGCAGTCTGAGCTACGTTCAATCGGCGAAATCCCTTAAGAGTCCAAAGTGTTAAAAGACAACAATCTTTGAAGGGCTATTTCTCGTAAACCGTGATGCTTATAGACTCTTTGTCTGAGGCTATGGGATCATGTTGGGACCATCTACAATAACCTCTTTTTTTTTTTGCTATCTTGGAGGCGTTTTCCCATGGTGATGAGTTTTCAGTTGAGGAAAAAGTTGCCAAATGCAAGCAGTGTAAAGTTGCAAAGTGGTGCAACTTTCATTCTCCAACTCGTATGACCAAATGAACTATTCCAACATGTCTAGATGGGTATGTTTATGCTTTGGATGGTCCTCTTTTGTACCCAAATACGCTAAATCACTCTGAGCTACATTGGACCGACGGTTTCCCTTAAGAGTCCAAAGTGCTAAAAGACAACAATCTTTGAAGGGTTATTTCTCGGAAATCGTGACGCTTACAAACTCTTTGTATGAGGCTATTGGATCATGTTGGGACCATCTACAATAACCTCTCTCATTTTTTGCTATCTCAGAGGTATTTTCCCGTGGTGATGAGTTTTTAGTTGAGGGAAAAGTTGTCAAATGCAACCAGTGTAAAGTTGCAAAGTGGTGCAACTTTCATTCTCCAACTCATACAACCAAAAAAATTGTTCCAACACATCAGTATGGATACATTTACACTATGGATAGTCCTCTTTTGCAACCAAATACGTTGAATCACTTCGAGCTACATTGGACCAATGATTTCCCTTAAGAGTCCAAAGTGCTAAAAGGCAACAATCTTTGAAGGGCTATTTCTTAGAAACCGTGATGCTTACAGACTCTTCATCTAAGACTATGGGATCATTTTGGGACCATCTACAATAACCTCTCTCAATTTTTTCTATCTCGGAGGCATTTTCCCATGGTGACGAGTTTTCAGTTGAAGGAAAGTTGTCAGATGCAAGCAGTGTAAAGTTGCAAAGTGGTGCAACTTTCATTCTGCAAATCGTACAACCAAATAGACTGTTCCAACACGTCAGGATGGGTACGTTGACGCTAAGATGGTCCCATTTTGCACCCAAATACTTTGAATCACTCTGAGCTACATTGGACTGATGATTTTTCTTAAGAGTCCAAAGTGCTAAAAGGCCATACCATCTATTGTACGGTCTATAGCTCGATGGTATGGAAATGGTAGATTTTATTAGGACTATATAAGGTGAATATGTGGGTTTAAAGAGCTAGAAAGGTCTGTAGTTGAGTTGGTGAGTTGCCATGCATGGCAAAAATGAGTGAAATTAGATGAAAAATGGTGGTTACAATATGCTAATGTCAATGAAACATGGGGGCAACAAGATTTAAGGTTGGATCAAGCTTGTGTAGGTCTTAATAGATGTGTTTGATGAGTTTATAGGGTGTGGCAAGGTTGGAAACATTGATTTCCTTAAAAACCTCATGAAAGTTGCTAAAAATGAGGGTTTGTTGAAATAGAGCTTTAGAAAGCGTATCTCACCAAAAAATGTGGTTTTGGTTGTTTGGTAGGATGTTTAATGCTACCCCATCAAAATTTTAGGTTTGGGAAGTGTTTAAATATGAGTCTCTTTGTAAAATGAGCCTATTTTAGTGAAGTTGCACCCAATTTTGGGTTTGAGGATCAAATTGGAGTTTGAATCATCTTTAATTGTAATTTGAAATGACCTTCACATGACCTTTTTACATTTTTTTGGAAAAAGTGGCAAGCCACTGTAATTTATTATATATAAATAGGAGATATTACAAAACCTGGTTCAAACGAGCATACCGACAGGAAAGAACCAAGAAGAAAACCTCTGGTTGTAGCTCGATTAAGTACAAAAATCTCTTACAGAATTGTCCCAATAACAGTAACAAACCATACACCTATATGGCTATTTCAACCTATGAGTTTCCAAAATACAGACCCCTTTACATTTTCAACATACCCTTTATACAATGCCAGATATTTGACCCATATTTCAAAAAACATCACTAGATATAGATTATGCCCATACACAGTTATGACATTTTTACATTGTTTCACATTTAAAAATTCAAATTTTACAAAATTTTCCTATTGGAGGTATTCAAGGCACAATCTTCCACAAGAGTAGTATGCTGATGTTCTGGAGTGACAAGCACTTGTACAAACCATAAAGGTAGTAGTTAAACTACATACAATAGAAAAGATGCTTAGAATAACCTATCTATATTATTGTAATCTATTGCATACCTCTCTGAAAGGATCATAGTTGCCTATTGTTGCAGCAGGTTCATGATCAATCATGCCAGGAATATCACAAAAGTTGTCAAATGAGAAATCTATATTGTCACAATAGAAAAGATGCTTAGACTAACAAATCTATATTAATCTAAACAACTTGAATGATGATGAATTGGTAATGGAAACTCTAAAAGATGCTTAGAATAACCAATCTATATTATTCTAAATGACCTAATTGATGATGAGATGGTAATGCAAACTATAAAAGATGCTTTGAATAACCAATCTATATTATTATAATATATCACATACCTCTCTGAAAGGATCAGAGTTGGCTATTGTTGCAATAGGTCCATGATCAGTCGTGCCAAAAATATCCCAAAAGTTGTCAAATGAGAAATCTATATTATCACAATAGAAAAGATGCTTAGACTAACAAATCTATATTAATCTAAACAACCTGAATGGTGATGAATTGGTAATGCAAACTATAAAAGATGCTTAGAATAACCAATCTATATTATTCTAAATGACCTAATTGATGATGAGATGGTAATGCAAACTATAAAAGATGCTTTGAATAACCAATCTATATTATTGTAATCTGTCACATACCTCTCTGAAGGATTAGAGCTGGCTATTGTTGGAACAGGTCCATGATCAATCATGCCAAAAATATCACAAAAGTACATACAAAATATCACTATTAAAGACACCTACATTGCAATAGTATACAAAATATCAGTATTAAATAAAGAACACTAATGAGCTTAAGCATAATGAACCTAAGCATTGTACCTTCCATTCTTGAATATGCTATTCAAGTGTGCTTGAAGGGTCATCTCTTTGCTTAAGAGTATCCAATATTGCTTCATGATCAACATTACTAAGTGTCCATAGTTATTTTATCTCTGGTTTGGCATAATGCTTCAACAACTTAACATTTGATGCTATAGAAAGGTGTGAATACATGAGAATGGTTTTGTGTTTCTAGTAGTCTTCAAATGCAGGTATGCCATTCTTTCTAATCATGTATGTTCGCAACCAAGTTCCTACAACCACAACTGAACCTATAGGATACACGAACCCACCATCATCTTCCATCAGTTGTGTTAGCTTGTTCTTTACCCGAACACATCAAGCCAACCAATAGTTTGATCTCTCTTCATTCCCCTGTGGTGCAACAACTGCAAAAACATGTCATGGTTGTAGTAGTTCTAAAAGCTGGTTGTAATCAAATGAACTTTCCATTGTGTCATTTTTCATGGATATAGTTTGAGATAAAGGAGTTAGATATTGTGGAACCCATGTATCCACCCACTCACTTGACTCGCATTGATCCCAATCGCACTGAATACAACTCTGACAAAAACAAGCCAACTATCATGTCCAAATGGTCCATGTGCTTGCATCTGAGCTTTGAAATGAATTCATCTTTGAAGAAGCTTTGATTGTATGACAATCCAATTTTCCTCCCACTATACCCTCCTCAACCAACCAAAAGAATATGTGCACTGTTGAATCAAGTGTCCCTCCCTGTGACAATGTTGAACTACACCAATCAACAATAGAACGTGCATCACTAAATTTTGATCCTGAAATCTTCAATTGCTCCTTAATTCAAGCTCTCTTTACACATGAACTTGCTCTATCACACTCCCCTTTCCCATGCTTAGCTTCAAAAAAACTCCAAATATGAGGTACACCCCTCTCTACATGCATTCTACTCAACCAATAAAATATACGAGCATTCTTGAATTGAAATGTGCAGTTATCTGACCAAATGAGATGTCGGCCCAATGCTATATCATGCTCCTGCAAGAACTCAAAAAAATTCTTGAAACAATGTTGGACATACTCGAACGAGTGAGATCTATTATCACTCATATAAAAATGATATTCTTTGATTATCTTTCGATCCTCCTTTGTACTATCAGGTGCATGTCTAAACATTATGTGGACAAAAATAACAATCTGAATGGAATTATAATACTGAGATTGTACCTCATTTTGTGGTTGCAATGTGTAGTTTTTTGCAAAATCAACCACTGATATAATAGTGTCAATCGAAAAAGAGTCCTTACACATCCTGAATTGTTGATCCAAGCATTGAGACCTATGACTATGCCTTGCATACTTGTAGAAAATATTGTCCTTAAAATCTGAAATAAAATCAGTAACACTGCATTCTTTTGTAACCAACTCGCATCTAGAACCTTCACCTCCACTCTACAAAGTATATTTGACTATCTCATATCTCTTTTTCTCAACAAGATTCTTTCAAAATTCATGTTCGGAACCCTCATGAAAACATTGAACAAATTTTGACAAGCCACCACATTGTGAGCACTTCGCATTTAAACAAACATTTCTATAGAAAAAGCAACCATCATCTCTAGAACATAAAAATAGATCTAGCAAGTCCCTTGATGATTTCAGAAGATGCATTGCACCACACTCCTACAACATTTCATTAGTATGCAAAGTAGAACGGATATAGCATAATAGTTCATGGTACATTGAAAACTCCACATGGTATTTGCAACAACAAGTATTGTGAATCTTAAGAGGCACACAATAAAATGGATTCAAACCTTCAAAAGTCTTTTATGAGATTTCCATATTTGGATGTGTTTCAATAAAAAAAATTGAACATTGTTTGGCTTGATTCCAAGAAATGTTTAGGATGCGGTGTATGATCTCGATTGCCAATTCTTAACTTTAAAACATCCTTTGCATTGGGTGATACTCTAGAGTTCTCATGCCAAAATTATTGAATTACCTGTTTTACATTATCGGTTAGCTTATTATCAACACGTGGAAGCCTCCCAATAAAAGCCCATGTATCATTTTGAAGAGGATCATCTATTATTTGTCTTCTTGCAAGTTCTCTATCCAAAGTTTTACGATTTATGTCAAAATCAATACAAGTTTGTCTCATAAAGCGAGCCTTTTTCAATTGATGGCTTACTAGGGCGATTGTAATGACTCTCCGAGCAACTCTCTTATCTTTTTCCTTGTTATTTTTTCCAATAGACTTGAGAGAATTAAAAAGATTTTTGACAATACTAAAAAAAAATTCGGTCTTCTTGTTCACACGAATCTTCAATTTGGCTAGCAAAGGTCTCATCTTTTGCATATTTAGCAATTGTACAAAAAGTTGGCATTGCTCAGTCAATGTCTTATCGCTAAAATATTGGTTGAAAAGTCTTGTAGCCCACAACCAAATAGTTTGTGTTGACCTAAGAGCCTTCAAAATTGTTTGTAATGTTCTCATCAATTTCAAGTAACCATTTAGGGGTTCTTAAAGGTCTTGAATTTGGAATATGTCTTTCTTCCACACAAGGTTCTTCATTTCTCATGTAATCTGGTGAAACATAATTTACACTTGGTTCAATATTATGTTCAACATCTTCAATTCCAACATTTTAACCTTGAACATTTTCAATATCAATTTAAATAATTTCATTCCCAATTTCAATATTGTGTTCAACATCTTCAATTCCAACATTTTCACCTTGACAATTTTCATTATCAATTTCAATATTTTCATTCCCAATTTGAATATCATGTTCAACATCTTCAATTCCAACATTTTGACCTTGAACATTTTCAATATCAATTTGAACATTTTCATTCCCAATTTCAATATCATGTTCAACATTTTCACCTTGAACATATTCAATTTTCTCTTCACTTGAAAGACTATAGGGCTCAGATTCACCAATATTTAGCATACCTTTTCTTCTCTTCCTATGACCTTCTCTATCTCTTTGTCTATATGCTTCAATTTTTTCTTTTGTAAGCTTTCTCTTATGTTTTTGCTTTCGACGACTGTTGCTCCCCATTATACCTCATAAAAGATGCTAAAAAATCATTGCTTATGACTGACTTGAGTAGAAGATGCTCCAAAAAGTAGATCTTTGTCTCTTCCTATCTGAAACCACGCGTTTGTTGCCTGCAAATCCTGCAAACAAAATATAGGGTTCGTTGGAATGCACAAAATGACCCACATGGGGTTTTTCTATGGACCACAAATCCGATATTCGATAAAATCGGATATCTAATTTGAAAAAAAAAATTAAATGTTTTGTAACAGTAGGATTTTAGTGCTACAAATTGAATATCCAATTCAAATTGGATATCCAATTTGTGAACATAGACCTAAGGGTTAATGGTAGAGGGTAGAGGGTTTAAGGGTTAAGGGTTAAGGGTTTAGGGTTTAGGGTTAAGGGTTTAGGGTTTAGGTTTAAGGGTTTAGGGTAGAGGGTAGAGGGTTTAAGGGTTAAGGGTTAAGGGTTAAGGGTTTAGGGTTAAGGGTTAAGGGTTTAGGGTTTAGGTTAAGTGTTTAGGGTATAGGGTAGAGGGTTTAAGGGTTAAGGGTTAAGGTTTAAGGGCAAGGGTTTAGGTATAGGTTTTAGGGAGGGTTATAAGGGTTTAGGGTTTAGGGCATGAGGAGAGACTTGAGAGAGAGAGAGTAGAGGGTAGAGGGTTTAAGGGTTAAGGGTTTAGGATTTAGGGTAGATGGGAGAGAGATAGAGGGAGTGAGTGAGAGAGAGATAGAGAGACTTAAGAGAGACTTGAGAGGTAGAGGAAGTCAGTGAAAGAGATGGAGACAAGGAGTGGGAGAGAGATAAGGAAGGGGGGGTTAATGGTAGAGGATAGAGGGTTTAAGGGTTAAGGGTTTAGGGTTTAGGGTAGAGGGTTATAAGGGTTTAGGGTTTAAGGGTTAAGGGTATAAGGGAGAGAGATAGATGGAGTGAGAGAGAGAGACCTGAGAGAGGGAGAGGGGGTACAATGGAGAGACTTGAGAGAGAGAGAGAGTGGGTACAAGGTTTAAGGGTAGAGGGAGAGATATAGAGGGAGTGAGTGTGTGAGAGAGAGACCTGATAGAGGGAGAGGGGATAGGAGGGAGAGACTTGACAGAGAGAGTAGAGGATAAAGGGTTTAAGGGTTTAGGGTTTAGGGTTAAGGGTTACAGAGGGGAGAGAAATAGAGGGAGTCGGTGAAAGAGAGGGAGGGAGGGAGTGGGAGAGAGATAGAGGGTAGAGGGTTAAGGTTAGAGGGGAGAGAGATAGGAGTGATTGAGTGAGAGACTTGAGAGAGAGAGGGAGTGGGAGAGAGATAGAGGGTATAGGGTTATAAGGGTTAAGGGTTTAGGGTGTAGGGTGTAGGTTAGAGGGGAGAGAGATAGAGGGAGTGAGTGAGAGAGAGAATTGAGAGAGGGAGAGGGATAGTAGGAGGGAGAGAGAGAGAGAGGGTAGAGGGTTAAGGGTAGAGGGTTTAAGGGTTGAGATTATCTAGGGGAAAGAGATAAAGGGATTGAATCTGAGAGAGAGACTTGACAGAGGGAGAGGGGGTAGGAGGGAGAGCCTTGAGAGAGAGAGGGAGTGGGAGAGAGATAGAGGGTATATAGGGTTAATGGTAGAGGGTAGAGGGTTTAGGCTTTAGGCTTTAGGGTACGAGAGAGAGCGAGAGAGAGAGAGAGAGAGAGAGAGAGAGAGAGAGAGAGAGAGAGAGAGAGAGAGAGAGAGAGAGGGGGGGGGGTAGAGGGTTTAAGGGTTTGGGGTTTAAGGGGAGAGAGATAGACAGAGTGAATGAGAGAGAGACTTGAGAGATAGAAGAAGTCAGTGAAAGAGAGGGATCTAGGGAAGGGAAGAGAGATAAGGAAGGGAGGGTTAATGGTAGAGGGTAGAGGGTTTAAGGGTTTGGGATTTAGGGTAGAGGGTTATAAGGGTTTAGGGTTTAAGTTTTAAGGATATAGGGAGAGAGAGAGATGGAGTGAGTGTGAGAGAGAGAGACCCGAGAGAGGGAGAGGGGGTATGAGGGGGAGACTTGAGAGAGAGAGAGAGATAGTGGGTACATGTTTTAAGGGTTAAGGGTAGAGGGAGAGATATAGAGGGATTGAGTGAGTGAGTGAGAGAGAGACCCGAGAGAGGGAGAGGGGATATAAGGGAGAGACTTGAGAGAGAGAGATAGTAGAGGGTATAGGGGAGAGAGATAGATGGAGTGAGTGAGTGAGAGAGAGACTTGAGAGAGGGAGAGGGGGTACGAGGGAGAGACTTGAGAGAGAGAGATAGAGATAGTGGGAGAGAGATAGTGGGTACATGGATTAAGGGTTAAGGGTAGAGGGAGAGATATAGAGGGAGTGAGTGAGTGAGTGAGTGACCTGAGATAGGGAGAGGGGATAGGAGGGAGAGACTTGAGAGAGAGAGAGTAAAGGGTAGAGGGTTTAAGGGTTAAGGGTTACAGAGGGGAGAGAAATAGATGGAGTCGGTAAAAGAGAGGGAGGGAGGGAGGAGACAGAGGGTGAGAGGTTGGAGAGGGAGAGACAGGAGGACTGATGAGACAATTTGGAGAGAGGGAGAGAGACAGAGGGACTGACAGAGGGTGGAGGCCATAATATTTAGGTGGTGGCCATGCAGAGGAGAGGAGACAGAGGGAGGACCCAGAGAGAGAGAGACCTGAGAGAGGAGAGGACAGTAATGAGGAGAGAGAGAGAGAGGCATAGGCCATGTGAGGGTGGAGGGCTCCATGGCCAAGGCCTATACATGAGCATCTAGGAAAGAGATATAGGAGGGACTTTGAAGAGAGAGACATGACAGAGGAGAGGGGCAGGAGGAGACCTGAGAGAGAGGACAGAGAGAGACAAGGCCATATAGGGTCAACAGAGGGTGAGGGTCTGAGAGCCTAAGAGTCAGAATAGGGTTTGTATGAGGAGAGGAGAGAGAGATCAGATGGTAGAGGTTAAGGTAGAGGCAGAGAGATCCAGAGGAGCTGACCTGGAGAGAGAATCCCAGAGAGGAGAGGGGTAGGAGGAGGAGAGGAGAGAGGGCACAAGGTCATGGTTAAGGGCAGAGGGAGAGACAGAGGTAGAGAGAGAGAGACCTGAGAGATGGAGAGGGAGAGGAGGGAGAGAATCTTGAGGAGAGAGAGAGACAGCAGAGGAGGGTTTGAATTAGGGCTTAGGCCATGGCAGAGGAGAGACAGAGGGAGTCAGGAAAGAGGCAGGGAGGAAAAGAGATGAGGTGAGGGGAGAGATAGGAGGATTGAGCGAGAGACCTATGAGAGAGAGAGCTGAGGCATGGCTTCACTTGATTTAAGGGTTTGAGGCCAAGGTTTAATGTCACAAAGGGAGAGATATAGGGGGTGACTCTGAGAGGGTGGAGGGTTAAGGGTAGAGGGTAGAGGGTTTAGGGTAGAGGGGAAAGAGATAGAGGGAGTGACTCTGAGAGAGACCTAAGAGACAGAGAGGGGGTAGAATGGAGAGACTTGAGAGAGAGAGGGAGTGGGATAGTGATAGAGGGTATATAGATATCTAGGGTATATAGGGTTAATGGTAGAGGATAGAAGGTTTAAGGGTTAAGGGTTTAGGGTTTAGGGTTAAGGGTAGAGGGAGAGATATAGAGGGAGTGAGAGAGAGACCTGAGAGAGGGAGAGAGGGTAGAGAGAGAGAGAGGGTTAAGGGTAGAGGGTAGAGGGTTTAAGGGTTAAGGGTAGAGGGGAAAGAGATAGAGGGAGTGACTCTAAGAGAGAGACTTGACAGAGGGAGAGGGGGTAGGAGGGAGACTTGAGAGAGAGGGAGTGGGAGAGAGATAGAGGGTATATATGGTTAATGGTACAGGGTAGAGGGTTTAAGGGTTTAGGGTTTTGGTAGAGGGAGAGAGATAGAGGGAGTCAGTGAAAGAGAGGGAGGGAGTGGGAGAGAGATAGTGGGTAGAGGGGAGAGAGATATGAGTGATTGAGTGAGAGACTTGGGAGAGAGAGATGGAGAGTGAGAGGGAAAGAGATAATATTTAAATATTTTATATATTAGTAATATATATATATATATAAATATTTATACATTAACTAAAACATTTAAATAATATTTAAATATTATACATAATAAATACATAATTTGGTAAGAGATTATCATAAATTGTATATTATTTATTACATTATAAACTATATTTTGTATATTATATATTAAATTATAAACTTTATTGCATTTTTTAAATCATATATTATAAATTGTATAATATTTTTTGAACTCATATCTAAAACATATCGAATATTTGATATGTCTAACACAAAATTTAATGCCTAGGGATTAGCCTCGGGCTTGCTTTGGAATTTGGTTCAGACCTACCAATCCTAAGAAGTCAACACAATAAATGTGTTTAACAACTTACCTTGCTTTTCTAGACTTCCTCCATGTGGCTGACGACTTTTTTTTTACCCAAAATTGATGAAACAAAAAGGATTTGTAAAGGAGCTTCTCAAATTTCCACCAATATAAATTATACTTTACTTTGAATCTAATAAATAATTATTATTCATTTTCTATTAGAATTACGACTAAAGTCCTGATTGATAGCCTGATTGAAAAACATCTATAGCTTTCAAATGGTATCACATTTTTTGAATCCAAAACATGCGTCACATTCTATGCTTTGCATACTATAGGATTAAAAAAAATGAATTTAATGAGGTTTTGACCAAGTTAAGGTGGTCAGACATATGAGTTTTTATATTTTTTTAAAGTTGTAATAAAAAAATCATAATTATTTATTTAATTTGAAAAAAATTACAAAAAAATATGTATCACATCCAGACATGAGTCCTCTACTTATATCTAAAATCTTATAACAAAATATTATCATTTTATTATGGTTAGGGTGGTCAGACAGACACCTACTTCTTATTTTTTCCTTGAAATTTAAGTGCTACTACATTGAAATTTCAATTTTCACCAAATAGATTTTTTTTTAGAAAAATAAACCTAGTAGTTTAGAAACTACATTCAATTTTCCATAGATTCTATTCTTACATATTTTTTAAATAATATAGATAACTTATTCAAATTTTTACGTCAAGTTGCCTAACTCTGATTTTTTTGAATTTTCATTGTCACTTAAGGGCCTATTTTTTCCATGATGATCCTGCACATACCCTACATCTTTCTCATTATATGATGATAATATGAGCCTTAGTGAATAATATTATATTAAGATTATGATGGTTTTTTGGATGCCTCTTTGCATGTCAAATCATATTCTATTGCTAGTTACATTTTATTAGATTATGATATCTTATTGATTAGTCGGTTAATATTATAATTGAGTGGTAGAGCTTTACAATTTTGGATGAATCTTATGTTATTTTTATTTCTTTAATGAGTTTGGTTTATGTTGTTATTATCTATTTTTATAGTCCTAATTTACACGAGGATAGTAGAGACTTAGCAATTCTCTCATGATTTGTCTTTCAATCCTAATTTATCTTATATTAATATAGTTTATGTATCTCTTATGCTTGCCTTTCATATGAACCCTAATTCACAATGTGTTTACAATCTTGCGGGATATGCAAATAAAATATTATCAAGAGGCAAAGAAATTACATTACCATGACTTGTTTTACCATCAAACTCACTCAATTTACCTCTCATGCCTGAATTTAGATCTAAACAACCTAAGGATTTTTATCATTCATCAATCACAAAGAACTCAAGCTAATATCACTTTGGGATTCTATGTGCACATCACCTCTTTATAGTTATATCATGAAAAAAGCCTTAGAGAATATCTAAATTGGTTATAAACTACTCCACATTTAGTTACATATTTGATTAATTCCATTGAACACGAGGAACATCATGCAATATCATTTGATGATAATTAGATCCCACTTGAGAAGGTCCTTAAAGAAGCAATGTCTTTACACATTATGGTGAAATATAGAAAATTACATATTAAATGATATTCATATTTAAACAAGCAAATCACCTCCTTCATATTCAAACATTTATATGGTCTTGAATACAAAGTCATGTGTTAACTTGTTTATAAATGAAAGAGACTTGGGAACAATAAATAAGGTCTTCATAATTTTTTTGAATCATTTAAGAAGCTCAACAACATCATGGAATATAATACCAATATGAAGAGATCACATATTAAAGATGGGAGAATAAACACAAAAAAGGCAAATAACCTAAAATTCAACCTAGTGCAAACCCTAATGAGGCATCTTCTTCATTGATTACACATGAATATGGGATTCATTTGTAAGGAAGCTAAGGTATCAAAAAAACTTCCTAAACTAACCTTGAGAGTATGGTTATGCAAAAAAAATCTTTACAAATGTTACATAAACTAAACATAAATACGATTAATACCACAACATAGTGATTTACATAGGGAAAACCTTTTGGGAGAAAAATCGCACACTCTAAAAGTCATCCAATATATTATTGAAAAACCAACAAGATTACAATATACTTGCAAAGCAAACTTTTAAAGTATCACCAACTAGAGATATAGAGGCAACTCAACATCTATAAGACTCACAGATAACCCCAAACTCAACATATGTATCAAATTTATAGTACCACATCATAGGACTTTGTTTGAGACCATACACATATTTCTTCAATTTATAAACCAAATTAATTTTACCCTTTACCACATAGTGCTCTGGTTGTGTCATCTAAATATCCTCCTCCAAATCACCATGAAGGAAAGTTGTTTTCACATCTATTTTATCAACCTATAAATCATAAGCAGTAGCAATAGAAATCAAAAATATAATGGACGCAATTTTTGCAACAGGAGAAAATATCTTGAAATAATAGCTCAAACTAATAAAAGAAAAAAATCTCCTAAGTTTTAGCTTAAGTGCATGAAATGAAATTAGCTTAATAATGAACTAAAGATTAATTAATTATTAGCTAATGCATGATCACTCTAACACCCAACCTAAGTGAAAACTTAGGGAGTAGCTAAAAATCCTAAAAAGTTTCATGCATAAAAAATAAACAATGTATGATGGGTCTTGAAAAACAAGGCTTGATGAGGTGCCCATGTATAAAATTATCTCTAAATGCCTCCTTGGTTTCATTTTGGAGAGAGCTATGTATTCAGTATGTGTTCCTATGTACTAGTTGGATGCAATGGTTGGTTGCCCATGCTTATCGGTGAGATGGAGAATTTACCATATGGACACTCTTGGATTCTTGTTTCTAGAGGCAACCTTGTATTTTCACTTGATCAGTGTTCTTCATACTATTGGTATATGATTTTTTGACTTGCATCTTGCATGTTTGAGTAGTGTTGTTGAGGTCACTTGTGTAGATTCGTGTGCCATCTATATCTTCGATTGCTAAATGTTTGCCATTTTTTTGCCATTTGATTCAAGTAGTTTTGTTGGGGGCACTCATGTAGATTATTCTCTTCTTGATCTTGATAATCATCTATTTCAGAGGAGGTTCTTTATTTCAACACTATATCAATCATCATTTGGCATTTTTCTACAACTTCTTCACACTTTAATGGTGTTCTTCATGTTCATATTCTTTTTGGGACATTGTTTTGAAGGCTTCTTGGTTCTTCATTCCCCCTTTCTCTCTTTTGGAGAGGATTTTTCCCATGAGGTTTTCTCCTTTTCTCCAGTTGTAAGAGATTATATTTTTTGTACATGGGTTCCTCATCATACCTTGTTTGCCAAGACTCGTCATGCATTCTTTATTTTTTATGTATTCACTTTTTAGGGTTTTTAACTACTCCCTAAGTTTTCAATTGAGGGGGGTGTTAGAGTGATCATGCATTAGCTAATAATTAATTAATATTTTTGTGTTGCCAAAAAAATGTAGCCTTTGACACTTTTTCACTCATTTGAGCCTTTTCCCTTGGATTTTGGCCTTGTTTTGCCTTGATTTAGTCTTGAATGCTTGCAATTCAACAATAATCTAGTGGTGTTTTATTAAGGTGTTGTGAAGTGTTGTAACACATCTTCCCACTTTTCTAAGGCCTTTTCAACACAATTCACTTAAACAACCCCTTTTACCCCTTTCCAAGCCTTGTAACAAAGTGTTGTAAAGTGTTGTAATGCATTTTCACACTTTCCTAGGCTTATTATCAACTAATTAACCTTTTTCTTATGTTAATTTGTCCCCTTAATGTACTTTTAGGCCCGACTTAAGTATGTTTCAGGAGGCAAACCTAATAAACATTATTAATCACCTTTTTATTCCCGACCACCACTTGAATTCTCCCAAGTGGACTAGGTCACCACCTTGGGCAACCTAGTCCCTTTTGGCTTAAAATTCAAAATTAAAACACAAATCTAACGAGAATTTGCCTCCAAAACCATAGTGTTGGCCTATCATGTGACATTTTCAGGAAATTAGGGCATATCTTGTATAAATAAGGGTTTTCACCTTCATTTCCCCCCCTTAGCTCATTTTCATCTTCATAAGCACTTTTGCATTCAAGCTTTCCAAGCAAGCAATCAAGCACAAGCATCACAAGCAACCTCCATTGGAACTGGTTCTTGCATGTTGCGGACTTCAACAACTAAAGGTTTGGTAAGTGTTTGTATTGAGTTCATCATTCAAGCATCCTTTCCTTTCATTGCTTCTCATTTGGGTTTAGCTACCATCAATGGGGTTTGACTAAGGCAAACCCCCAATCTCTAACCCTAACATTTTCCTTGTCTTTGCATGTGTGTATGCAGATTTAGCAAGGTTCAAAGTGTTGGAAAAGGTATAATCATTCCATTCAAGTCAACTCAAGACACCAAACCCTAAGAGGAGCAAAAGGACAACTTGTAGGTCATTTTTTCAGAGAATTGGACACAGGCTTCTACAGAAAAGGAAAGTGCAAGTGGGGACCCACAAAATCATACCCCGAATCTTTCAAAAGTACTAGGAGGACTAGGTCACCATCATTGGTGACCTTGTACCTGTACCAAGCCTAAAAAAGGGTTTTGACTTTTTTGGATACCCTTTTCTCTGAAACCCAGTTTGGTAGAATTTCTCGACAGAAGGACTAGGTCACCCATACTAACGCAAGTGTCCTTGTGTACATTTTTTAGCAAGTAATAGAACATTCTAGAGCTTCTCATATGCAACTCTCCATTCCCAGGTGCATAATTTCTGTTATTTCTAGCTCATTTCTAGATTGCATGCATTTAGGGCATTTAGTTTAGCTTACATTTAGTCTTCATTTGCTTTCATTTACATTTCATAGTTAACTTAGTTTCATTTAGTCACACTTGTCACACACAACCCAACCCAATCCAATCCCTTCCTTTGAATGCAATCACCAAAAGTGTCCTATCAACAAAGCGAAAAGAGAGACATTCCTAAACCAAGAGCTCCTAGGTGAAAAACCTTGGGGGCCTAGTAAGGGGAATCCTCTTTCCCTTGTTAGCATAAACATTTTTGGTGGTTCAATTTTATTGATTATTAGGCTAATTTCATTTCTTTCACTTAAGCTAAAACTAAGGAGTTCTTTTTTCTTTTATTAGTTTGAGACATTATCAGATCATTTTGTCTCATCGCATAGGATGATGACACATGCCATGGTCTAATCCCTTTATAATTTAGGGTTTTCTCTTATAAGAACTCTCCTTCATTGTAACTCTAAGCAAGATTTTCATTATGTAACTTCTTTCTTGTTGAGAAAATAGAAAATTCTTGTTTGCAACTCTTGTGTGTGGAAGGTGTTCTCTTTTGTTGCTTGATCTTGTGTCTTGTGTTTTTTTAGAAATCTAACACGAAGACCTTTGGAAGATTGTACAATCTCTTTGCAAGAAAGAATTCTCCCTTGTGATTCCTAATTGTCTATCACACAAGTTTTGTTAGTAAATAATTTGCATAAATATTTTTCCTATATGCTAAAATTACTTAGAGGGTATTAATTACATTTTAAGAAAAACTTAAAATAATGGAAGCAATTGGACAAATACAGTAGAACTCAAGAATGGCCAACCATATAATTCCATGTGATCTCCACCTTCCTAAAACTAGTCAAAATTGTACTATTCACACATGACTAATGATTTCATTATACAATTACAATTTCAACAATGACTTCCACTTTTTGACAAACATGGGTCTAATAGTGTACTCCAAAACATACAAATCTAAAGGTATGCAAAAATAGCCTTCTCATAAATTTATAGGCTCAATGAGGATGCAAACTAAGTACAAGTCAACACAAGGTTGTGTATAGTAGAACAATAGTAACAAAAATTTAAATATAAGAAACAAAAAAATACGAAGAAACTACAATGAGAAACCAACCATTATGCTCAAGTTAGGTTAATTTGTGACATAATTGATAATATCAATATGTATGGATAATAAAAATAATTTCAAATCAATCTTATTGTAGCTTATCAATCTACTTCACACTAAAATAAAATTACACTCAACAAAGAAAAAATTGGGATAAACAAGATTATTAGAGAATAGTGCCATTCTCATTCCCATATTTTGAAGTGTTTATGTACACTTTACTTGATATTTAGAAGAATTGAGGCAAACAAAAAAGTGTATATCCACCTTAATTATCTCTTTATTTTATGTTTTGATCCCTCAAATATTTGTTATATTGAGAAGGATGAGGGAATTGAAATATAATGCATAGATGCCTCTTGAAAATGAAGAAAATGGCATGCATGCCAATTACAAATAAGTCAATATTCCATTAAAACTATTACTCTTGGTCTAGGATTTTTCAAAAGGTATACCCACCATAATTACATGTTGACCTACATTGACATCCTTGTAGATGGGTCACCTACTATGTAACGCCCCGCCACAGAACCCTAGAGGAAGTTGCAACAACTACTTAAACAGGCTAATTTTTTTTTTTTTTAAATACAATTAATAAGCAAGTTCACTACCCATTGCCAACAACCTCTAAGGTTACGAGACATAGGTTATATAGAACCTCAACAAAAAACATGAATATAAATCATATCATTTATTTACTTATGAAATTAAATGCATACATTCCAAATAAGATAATTACATCAAGCATAATAGATAACTTTCAATTGCATTTTTCCAAATTAAACAATAAGGTTACAACACTCATTCCCGAATGAGGAAAGTCCAATAAACATAATTACAATTACAAATTTCACCTCAATAACAACTGAGGGGTAAAATAATACAAGATCAACTGAAATGAAATAAAGCAAGAACTGATACTGAATCCCATGAGCTCTCCAACTGGAAGTCTCGTCCACACGAACAAGAAGAAAGAACCCAACAGATTTAGGTGCACGCCACCCAACCAAGTGGAACCCAAAGGCCCATCCCCCATGCTAGGAGATAGTAACAAGGAATCCTAGCCAAGGGCATCGACCTCTAGACACAGACTAACACATAACTAAACCGAACAACACAACCAACCACATGAACAACACAAGTACAACTCAAATACCATGCAAGTACAACACAAGTACAACTCTACATGGTCACATTGCTTCCAGAAATAAAGTAGATCAAGTATGTTAAAAGAACCATACACATAATAATCAAATACCAACTATGGTCACAACAGGTATGTTACAGAAACCATACCCATAAAATCAAATACCGACTATGGTCACACAGTTCGTCATAAGTTACCCACTGCGGACCATCAATATGGTGGCCTCAACCGATCCCTGACCCTCATACTTACTAATGCGAAATCAAAAAACCCAACTGTTGTCCTAGACAGAGTGTCATCACATAGCTCGTCATGAGTTACCCACTGCAGATCGTCAAGATGGTGGCCTCAAACTGATCCCCGACCCTCATACTTACTAATGCGGGATCAAATACCTTTCATACAGACAAGATAGATGACCTTGCCATCCCATGGCCTTCCCACTCATCCCAAGTCTAAATGAGCCCTTGTGTCTATGAGTGAGGCCAACTTATCTTGATTAGTGAGAAGTTAGTCCTAATCTTCTAAGTATTGTTTTAGTTATCACTTGATTAAACAACTTCCGAAGGTTACCCAATCTTACCTCTTCCGGGCTCTGGCCCCTACGAAAGCCACTCTTCTACTTGACAACACACATACCATCCAATCACCAAGGATACAAAGTGCAACAAACAAGATATCACGACCACGCCTTTCTCAGGAGGCGACATAAAATGAAACTCACTCCAACACTGGAGGCAAAAAATCACATAACAAGGTCACTCCTTACAAGGAGACGCGGATCCCATAATCCACTCCTAAACCAAGGAGGTACAAACATCCCCGTTTGTGGAAACTGGGTAAATACTGACTAGTCACCATGCACTACCCAAGGAAATTCATAACAGGTTGACAAACATCACACGACAACCCACATAACTGAAAACCCCATCTGGAAGACTTATTAAACTCGACAGAACAAATTTTCCCAAGGCGATAACAAAGACTCGGATTCAAACAAGCAATTAATCAAGAATTAACCTACTTCGGATTTCCTAAATCCAATCCTTTTGATAATATTCCATAGATTATTGCCATAATAAAATTAATATAATAATGTCTCTTGCAGACATAAGCATAAATTTGAATCAAATATTCAATCTTTAAGTGTTTGTAATTAAAATAAAATAAACATTTAGTACTCTATTGCCTTAATGCAACAAAATAGAATAATGACTCCATTGGACAAGGACGAAATTTGAATCCAATATCACATACTCTAACTGATTTTAATAAATATAAAACAACAATTTATTTCCACCATTCAGAAAATAACGTTTTAAAGTCATTATATCTCATTTGCAAATTAAAATAATTTAAAGTCAACTAGTCTTGTTATAAAAACATAATACCTTCAAATCTAAAATTCATCTTTTCAATACAAATTTTCTACAAAAATTTCATCAATTTGGCTAAAAGCACAACATCTAAATTTACTCCATTATATTAAATCAAATTATTTACTCAATACTATAATATATGTATATTTTAAACTATACATATTTAATCAATTAAATCCTATATATAATAATATTTAATATTATATAATAAAATATTAAACATTGATATATATTTTATCATTTTTAATATATATTAATATTTAATATTATACAAATATAATATTAAAATATTAAACATATTTTAATTATTTCTTTGATTTTTCTTTCTATATAAAAACCTAAAAGTATGCCTCGGGTCGCGTGCCTCTTTTAGGGTTGGCCGCGCTTAGGGCTGGCGTTTCTTTTGGAGTGGGCGACCGCGGTTTTTCCATAGCCGCGCGGATCTGTTGCAGTGGGCGGCGGATATGGTGGGGCGACGACTGTTTTGGTGGGGCGGCCAGCTGTGTAAACACAACCGACTCCCACAGTGGTGGGTGCGGCTGTGTAAACATAGTCAAACCCACCATCGTGGGTGGCGGTTGTGTTTCCATAGTCGCCTCCCACCCACAGTGGCGACTGGGAGGAGTGGGGGTTGCGCTGGGCGTGGCTCCCCCCACATGCCTCCCATGGGGGTGTGGTGGGGGTGAGCCCCCAGCCCCCCCAACAATAAATTTTTTAATTTTTTTTTTATTATTATTATTTTTTTTAATATGAAAACAAGAATTTCCCACTTGGATTTTCCCAAAAAAGCGTTTTAAAAAAAAAAAAACCAGGGTTTTTATTCCCCAACCCAAACACCAAGAACTAAATAAAAATAAATAAATATATATATATTTATATATTCACAAGAATCTACAAATTAATTGAGGAAATAATAAAAAAAATTGCAAAGAGAACATTTCCAGGTAAGAACACATTTCATTTCTTTTTCTTGAGAAAAAATCCAATAAAGAAAACAAAGGTTTGATTTGCCAAAACAATTCAACATGAGGTTTTCAACATAGATCTGGTTTTTTCTTGAATTTTCCAACATGATTTCAACAACAAAATATAAGTGAATACATTTTTTCAAAACGATCAAATTTACAAAGAATGAACCTGGTTTTTTTTTGAGTTGAGAAGATCCAAAATGGTGCTCAGCGTCCAACCTTGCTTCCCACTTCAACTCCACCTATTTTCACAACTTCATTCCAAAACCCACAAAATGCAACCATTCTTCCTCCCTCTATTTTCAATTTTCCAAAATTTTCATAATCCAAAATTGAGAAGAAAATTTCAATAATAAAGAAATTCCAAAAATATCTCCAAAATATCAGTGCAACCACCCCCATCAATTTCTGAAAATAGAATAGCAAATATCTCAATTTTTGAATTCAAACTTTCTAATTTTGACTTTTAAAACATTTTCTTTTAATTTTCAATTTTAATTCCAATTTCCAATTAAAATATCAATCAATTCAAACAAGAACTTAATTCAATAAAATAAAGCTAATCCAAGATTAACTCATTTTATTAATTAAATTAAATTAATTAATTAATTAAATGACATCTTCCAACATAAAAACTAAATTAATTTAATCCATAGCTTAAATACAAAAACCCATTTAATTGCCTTTTTCTAAATTGAAATTAAATAACGAACAGAGGGCACAATATTCAAAGCAACACAACCCGACAAACACCTGATGACATACTAAGACTAGGGTGACGACTTGACATGAAAAACCTAGCTACTATCTCCCAATCGAATACCGTTGGGTATTGGACATGCTCCAACCTGTGAAACTAGGTGGAGTTGATGTCCTGTACCTATCAACCTGAAAATCAAGTAAACAACAACATATAATATGAACAACATAAAATACACATCGTGAAGAGGGAATCACGGGATCACAGGGCACTCGCAAGCGAGTGATGCGATACCGCCCCCTTCACCAATACAATGCAACTAACTGACAAATCTAACAGATTAATATAATTCAAAGCATAAACATCATTAATTCGAATATCCATAATGCTAATCCAAAACATGTCATAAAGATAACATCCTATTAAAATACCATCATATCAAAAGATAATATTAATGTCGCTTATAGATAGCGATCAAATAAAAGCCGAGTACTATAGACAAGGTACTAACATAAAGCACACAAACAAGGCATCTGAATATCCATAAACACATCAAAGCAACATACCCACACAAGGACACATTGTCCAACCAGAAGGCAAAATTGAAGGGGTATTAATTGGTCCATGTACCTCCATGAGGATAGAGTCATATGTTTGCAAGCTCTAAACATCATACACAAAGGAATTTTCCCATCAATTTTCATGCAAGAAGTCATGAAGCTTTATAACGTGAAACTCACACTAGTTAAAATGAGATCAAATGGGTTATACATTGTGAACATGCATTTAATTAGCAATAGTTGGTGCCTAAAATTACAGTGATTGAATTTCACTTAGCCATTTTGTACCAATAATCCAAATATGATGTATGTCCAGAGGGAGCTATGTTGAGCACAACCTTCGAAACCTCTTCAATTTACCATTGCACACAAAAGTGCAAGTGTTGATATAGTTAATGTATAGATTCTTCAATATCATAACACTACCACAAACACCAATTAAAGTACAACTCATAACAAGGTAGTTTGTCACCATCTTTGGTAATCTATGGAATAATTATATAAGAAGTGATGTTTATTTTTTAACTTCATAAATCGACAAAATATGGGTTTGAATTTGAATTTGGAGAGTGTGCTAAAACGATCCGTATAAATAAATATCATGTCTTTATAGTCAAAATTTACGGTGTTACATCATATTTTTTTGATGTTTAGACTTGATCCTTTATTGAAATTTCATCTTTATTTTGGGTATCATTCTCCATAAACTTTGAGCGTGTATGTTTGACAACCCATATTTTTAAAAATATTATACTATTATTATTACGCTGAAAGCATTATACAGTGAAAGCAATGAAGGAATATTCTGTGTAAAGTTTTTGAAGCTTCATTGAAAATGGCAGCAGGTGGAAGTCATGTGCTACTTTTTTTCTAACCGTCTCTATTTTGAAAATTAAAATGAATTTGTTTTTTCTATTTTTCCTAACCAATTTCGAAAATCCCTTTAAATTGAAAACATATATTAAAAAATGAAATTTCTTTTTTCCTATTTTTCAATATATGTTTACTGAAAGAACTATTTTTAGAAGTAGGTTTTATGATTGCATCAGTAAAATAATAAATCATACATAAGTATATAATATGAAGTGTTTTTCCTACTCTTTAATAAAATATTTTTAAATCTAAAGTAAAATAATATAATACATTGAAAACTCAAATAAAAATAGAGTTAATACATTTTATAATTTTATATTTTTGAAAAGAGTGTATAAGATTAAAAAAAAACTAAAAATATTTTATATTTAAAATTTAAGAAGAACAATGTTAATATTGATCACTTTCAACATTTTTTATATATATTATTAATTAATATATGTATGCTAGTTTTTAATTGACTAAAAGATTAAATAGAATTTATTCATCAAAAAATTTACCTTGATTGCATAACAACGTATTTTAAAAATCAACCCAAGTTTTAAAGGAGGGGTAGCAATGTTAAACCCTAATAGGGTATATCATGGAGTACAAGGAACTCCATCATCTGAACTGATTCGGGGAAATAAATGGTTGCTTCTGAGACTGAATCGCACAAAGGAATAAATGGTTATAATACCATGGTTAAAGACGAAGTCTTTGATGGTGGTGGCGTTTTATCGTGGGAGAATGATGAAAACAAAGCATTTTCCACGTTTCAGTCGCACTTTCTCATCCCTTGCTCAGCTGGGAGCGCTATGTACAGAGGGTCGGTTAAAGGAGGCTGTAAACATTCTTCTTACAGAGCACAATCCTCCTCGAGACATTTCTACATATCTTCAGCTATTGAAAACCTGCATTGCCAAGAAAGCGCTTGCAGAGGGTAAACTAATCCATTCTTACATCAATGTCAGGGGATTTGCATTTGTTACCCACACATTTTTGCAGAATACACTGATCAACACGTATGACAAATGTGGAAGTTTGAAGGATGCTCTCAGAGTTTTTGACTGCATAGCACAACCAAACGTCCTCTCATGGAATATGATAATGTTAGCTTACAGAAGACATGGACATTCTCAAGAGGCATTAGCACTTTTTGGCCAAATGCAACAAACAGATGTGCAACCTGATTTGTTCACTTTTGCACATATCCTTCCAGCATGTGCCAAAATGAGAGCCTTGGAACAGGGTATGGAGATACATCAAAGAATAGTCGAATGTGGGTTTTTATCGGATGTTGTTGTTGGGAATTCTCTGATAGATATGTATGTGAAATGTGGAAGCATACCGAAGGCACGCGAACTGTTTGACAAAATACCTCAACGAGATCCGGTCTCATGGACTGTTATGATTGCAGGATATGCCCAAAACGGTGTTTTGCAGGAAGCATTGAGTCTTTTTAAAGAAATGCCTCAACCGAATGTGGTTTCGTGGACTGCGATGATTGTAGGATATGCACGAAATGGATTTGTTAGGAATGCCTTGGAGACTTTTAAGCAAATGCAATTGGCAGGTGTAAAGCCTAATGCAGTTACCTTTGCTAGCATCCTTCCAGCATGTGCCAGTACGGGAGCCTTGAAGCAGGGTATCGAAATCCATCAGAGAGTAATAGAAGGTGGGTTTTTTTTGAATGGTGTTGTTGTGAACGCCTTGATTGACATGTACGCAAAATGTGGAAGGTTACAGGAGGCACAACAATTGTTTGACAAAATGCCTCAGTGTGATGTGGTCTCATGGAATACAATTATTGCTGGATATGCACAAAGAGGTGCTCTTGATGAGGCTCTAATGCTTTTCAAAAAAATGCCTCAACGAAATGTGATCTCGTGGAATGCAATGATCGTAGGATATGCACTACATGGTGTATTTGATGAGGCTTTTAAGATTTTCAATGAAATGCCTCAACGAAATGTGGTCTCATGGACTGCAATGATTTCAGGATTGGGAAAACATGGGTTTGCTGAGGAAGCCTTGGAGATTTTTAAAGAAATGCAATTGGAAGGAGAGAAACCAGATTTGTCAACCTTTGCCAGCATCCTGCCAGCTTGTGGACAACTTGGAGCATTGGAACAGGGTATGCAGATCCATCGAAGAATAATAGGAACCAAATTTTTATCAGATATAGTGGTTGTTACTGCCCTGATAGAGATGTATATAAAATGTGGAAGCATACAGAAGGCACGCAAATTGTTTGACAAAATGCTTCAACAAGATGCTGTCTCGTGGAATTCAATAATTGTTGGATATGCACAAAATGGTTTTCTTGACGAGGCTTTACGGCTTTTTGAAGAAATGCCTCAGCAAAATGTGGTCTCATGGACTGCAATGATTGCGGGATATTCACAAAATGGGCTCATTGAGAAGGCCGTGGAGTTCTTTAAGCAAATGCAATTTGCTGGTGTAAAGCCAAACCCAGCAACCTTTGCTACCATCCTCCCAGCATGTGCCAAGATGGGAGCTTTAGAACAAGGTATGGAGATCCATCAAAGAACAATCGAACATGGATTCTTGTCAGATGTCATACTTGTGACTGCCCTGATAGACATGTATGCAAAATGTGCTACCATACAGAGGGCACGCAAATTATTTGACAAATTGCAACATCCAAATGTGATCTTATGGACTGCAATGATTACAGGATATGCAATTCATGGCAATAGCAATGATGCCCTTAAACTCTTTGAACTAATGAAGCACTCTGGACTCAACCCAAACCATGTAACATTTGTTTCTGTTTTATTTGCATGCAGCCATGCAGGTCTAGTGGATGTGGGCTGTAAATACTTCAATTGCATGAGATATTCTTATTGCATTACGCCTATAATGGATCATTATATATGCATGGTTGACCTTCTTGGACGAGCTGGCTATCTTGAGGAAGCTCTAAACTTTATCATCAAAATGCCAATAAAACCTGATGTGGTTGTGTGGATATGTTTGCTTGGTGCATGTAGATCACATGCGAATGTACTGCTAGGAGAATTCGTGGCAGCAATCCTTTTTGAGTTGGATTTTAAAAGCACTGCACCTTATGTTCTTCTATCAAACATTTATTCAAAAGTAGGAAGGTGGGGTGACGTTCAAAAGGTATGGAAGTTGATGAAAGATAGAGGAATTAGAAAGATGCCTGGATGCAGCTGGATTGAAGTCCATAAAATGGTACACGCTTTTTGTGTTGGAGACAGATCACACCCACAAACACATGAAATCTATGCAAAGTTGGATAAATTGTATTGGGAAATGAAGCAAAGAGGGTACGTTCCAAATTCGAAACCAGTACCCAGTGATGTAGAGGAAGGGGAGGAGAAGTTATTTCACCGCCACCATAGTGAGATGTTGGCAATTGCATTCGGGTTGATAAACACATCCCCTGGAACAACAATTAGAGTTGTCAAGAACCTTCGTGTATGTATTGACTGCCACACTGCAACCAAGTTTATCTCCAAAATTGTTGCAAGAGAAATTGTTGTGAGAGATGCGAACCGGTTCCATCATTTTGAACATGGACTTTGTTCATGTGGAGATTACTGGTGACGTTTGGAGAAGCAATCTATCAAGACAAGCTAGCACTACATCAGAGAGTATGTTGCCACGCTTGCAGTGATGAGAATGAACTGGATACTATTTCCAGTTAATAAAAAGTGTTGTTTGTAACTGTTTAAAGAGCTAGGCCCTGCTGTTGATTGAATTATATTATATTCTATCATTACTGCCTTGACATGCTCATGAGGAGATAGTGTTTAAGCCCTGTCTTTGAGAAAGGGTTAAGGGCAGGAAGGAGTGGAACACTTGAAGAAAACTGACAACTGCTGAGCCTGTCGGAGAAGAGCTTACAATCATCCCTTGGGGAGAGAATCTAATGATCGCTCGTTTGTTCTTTACTCCAGATGACCTCCTTTTGGTCCTCTTTTTGATTAATTGTTTTATCTCATGGCTATGATAGGTCTGCCTTTTGAAGGCAGAATATATCTACAAAACTACAGGTGCAAATTTACCTATTTATGACGTTCACAATGGGTAATGAGGATTGTTACAACAAACTACAATAAACCAATGAAATAGAAAAAGGAAAGTATTTGTGGATACTAAAAATTTACTTGGAGATCGAATAACATTACAATAAACTATTTGTGGTTACAAAACATTTACTGGAGTTTAAAACATTAATAAATTATATAATTAGAGTTACTTCAATTAAAAAAGTAAAATAAAGTACAAGTATTTGTGGTCATTACAACTTAAGTTGATGCAGTGAGAGTGGACTAGAAATACTAGATATATTGATAAATTAATGATTGAGGATGAAGTCCTACTTTATGGGTTCTTCACATGCTTCATGTGGGAAGTGGGTTAATAAATTAATGATTGAGGATGAAGTCCTATTTTATGGGTTCTTCACATGCTTCATGTGGGAAGTGGGTTAATAAATTAATGATTGAGGATGAAGTCCTACTTTATGGGTTCTTCACATGCTTCATGTGGGAAGTGGGTTAAGTGATGTGAAATGTTAGAGAGCATGCTAATATGATGTATATGAGGTTATGGAGTAGCCAATTTGTGGTACACATAATCTTTGGTTATATGAAGTTTGATGAGAAGGTTTAGGAGCATTAGTGAAATTTATAGCACTTGGATTAAATGTTTACCTTTCTCCAATATTTTATTATGTGAATAATTTAGTATCTTATATATGAGGCTCATTGTATTGTAAATTTATTATGTTGAATATGGAATGTTAGGTTGGCAAGTATTATAATTGGTAGTATTTTTCCCAACTCTCATATTGGAGATTTTGTGGTGGGATTCCTCCCATAAAGAATCCCACCAAACATATTTTATGTTGTTTACATTCTATTTTGTTAAACATTATTTCTATGATTGGATGTTTACATCTTCACATTAGTACACATGATAAAATATAATATTTTTTATGGAAGACATTTTTAGTTCTTCCATCTTTTAAATGTTCAAATTAACAAATTGATAGCAACAAGGTAGTTATTCTCTCTTTAAATAAGCATGCACAATGCAAAGAGTCTGCATTAACTTATACAACCAAACATGTATAAAATGCTACCTAGAATAAGGTCTAAATTTACTTTAAGTCTTTAAAAAACTATAATTTATTGTAATTAAATACCATTTGCCTAATTATAGACAAGTGTTCTCTAAGGATATTATGGCATGGATTGTATGATTGAAAAACTTCAGCCATACCCTTCATCTCTAATTTCCAGAAAGTTATTGTGACTAGTGACATGTTGAAAGTGTTGTGAGGAACTCTCATTGCATTATTTAGGTTATTTGGGACACAATTTCTATTTTGATATATTACGTCTATAATTGAAATAAAATATTATTTATTGCAATGTATAAACTAATCATAAATTAATTACAAATCATGATAAAGAAATTATATTTTCCCTAAACCTAGCTTTACATTTTTTAGCAAATTGAAAAAACATATCTTTTGTTATTTTTGTCAAATTTCTATTTTTAAATTGCTTGTATGGAACATTGTTGACATGGCATGATTATAGAGTGCTGGAGGGATTGCAGTGTACCGAAGTAGAGTCTTGTGAGATGTTCAATAGAAGAACAAAAGAAAAGATGGAAATGAAAATTAGGGATGAAACTAGGCATTGAGGTCTTATCTCTCATAGTCAAAGGTGGTTCAATTAGAATAAGGTGTTGTAGCTTAGAAAACATTGATATTTTTTTTATAATCATAGTTCTTATATACTCCACATTTATTTCCCTTTTTAAAAAGCTCCATGAAATATATATTTTTTATAAATCTTAGTCATTGGTCCTTTGAGGTTGTAGTCACCATGAGTCATTGTTTATAATGATTTCATGAGAACATGGTGATATCATAAAGGGTTCTATAATATGTCAAATTCTCAACTTGTTTTAAAGGTTGGGTGTAGCATATAGGTGTATTCTATCATGGTCTACCAAATCTATAAGTTTTAGAATTGCAAGATAACAACCTAGATGTATATTTTTGAGATAATCACATAGTTTAACATTGACATGGAAGCATGCAAAAAAGCTTCAACAAATTGTATGTTTACCATCTACTTGTTTAGACAATTATTTTAAACTTGCTCATTCCCACGGGGATGAACTTTTTTTTTTGAACTACAAGAATTGATGACCCCTCTGTAACCTGTAGTGTGCCTAGTAAATTTTTTATCGTGATCCTATGGGTATGACATCTCAAACACTTATTATAGTGTTGAGGGACAATGCCTACTAGATTTTATAAAACAATGATACAAATATTTATAAATTTAATATTTTCCAAGAGTCAAGTTCAATATTTTGATTGTGACCATTGATTGAAAATAAATCCAATGGCTATCACTTTTCAACTCAAAAGATTTAAAAAGAGAGTTATGCTTGTATGTTCGCACAAAAAACCCTAGAGCCTTGATTTAGTATTTACTTAAATTTTTGGCCAACTACAAGATATATTTCAATTGCTTGATTAAAATTTAAACAAATGAATTTCATTATTTATGACCTTAAAAATGTCATAGCCATGATATCACATATCATTTCTAAAAATAAACATCTCCCATAGTTAGATCTTCTCACTGTCAACAACTGATGCTCCTCAAGTTTTAAAATCTTAAAATATTTGAATTAGGAGCCCTAATGGTTTAATTAAAAAATTAATCTATGGTATGCATCCACTCTTCCTCTACATACATTTGTCCTCACTAAAGCTCTACCATCATCTAGCCCCAAGATAAACATTCCAATTGATATTGCATCTTTCCAAGTTCCAAAGATTTTTAAATATTCAATTAACATCCCTCAACCCTACAAGGTCTAACAATAATTTTGACCCCTACAAATTTTTCAATAATTAGAATGCAAGTTGAGTCAATGACCCTCATTCATATTCAACCCTTATCTATTTTAAGAAAGTTCCCCTATTGCTAATTGAAAATCACATCAAATGACTCATAGTATGTTAGAATGGAAATTCTTATTTTGAAAAGAGCTCAAGATTCAAAAGATTATTGAAAATTCATAAAGACAAATTTTGCTTCTTTATAGAATATCTCTCATTTCATGTGTATGGACATTTTTTTCTATGTACATATATGTATATATGATACATGTATATAGGTTGAAGCATATTTTGGGCCAAACTATTTTTCACCTCAAATCATTTCTTTTTAAAAATACATGGTTTGAGCCTAGGGATTCAATCAAAGGGTATTAGATCTAAGTTCCTTGATTAGAACCCCTCAAACTGAAAATTAAAACCCATTAGAGTCACCCCCATACCTACCAAAATCTTGATAAAAAAAATTATTTTTTTCACCTTGTAGGGGATCAATTGAAGACATTTTACATAAATGTAGCCCTCGCTTACCTTTTCTAAGAGTATAATATGTTTTATTATTAATTTTATAATGAATGTAGGTCCATTACAAAAAAATGGTGATTTATGTTAGACACTAGAAAAAAGAATAATTTTTGTTAGTTTTTTTTTAAATGAACCACACTTTACATGGATGTCCTTGTTTCAATAAAAAAATTAATATATATGCTAAGAAAATGAATTTTGCTAAAATATAGGCTTCATGTGCACTAGACATTAAAGCTAATGGCTTAATTCCAAGAAATTGTGAAAAAAATTATTTCTAGTGAATGTTATGAGTTGCCATAAAATTTTACTCGATAAAATATAAAAAAATTAAAAATTGATTGAAAGAAATTAAAAATTATTATAATTTCAATCTACATGTCACAATTCACTAGTTTATATTGTCTAAATTCTTGTTATTTGTTCACTATAATTGAAACAATTTAGATAATGATGATTCTGGTGGATTACACCCTCCATTCACATCACATATTATAACGTTTCCCCCATTCTACATGAGCCTTCTTGCGGCATGGTTGTGGGGAAAAGATTGGCTTGGGTCAAATTCAAATGCATGCATAGTTCCCTTCCCCTTCAAGTTGTGAAGAAGGTTTTCTCTACTCGACAAATTCCCACCCACTACTATAGGGTAGGGTAGGGTCAAGCCTTTGAGTAGAGGGGAATTATAACTATAGAAAAGGCCCTATAGACAGTAGGGGTTGGATTGTAGGGGGATTGATTGAGGCCCTACTATAGAAAGGAGCCTCGAGGGTAAGCCCATATCTATAGTGGGGGAGGGTGAATTCCTTTACTTTAGGCACTTGACCCTTGACCCCCTACTCCCAACCCCCATATTGGGAGGTCGAGCCCTATATCCATAGTTGGGAGCCTTTCCCATTATAGAGTACCCACCCCCACACTATAGAGAGGGTAGAAAGGGGGTTGAGGGGTGAGCACATGAACGCCCTCAAAGTGAGGGCTGGGTTTATGTTCGGTAGGTAGTACAAATCCTTTAACTTCCTATGTGTTGCATGTGCAGTGTTTGTGAAGTTGATGAAGTTTGATAGTCTTACTATGCAAGCACATATCTCTCACCAACTAAATAAACCAAATGTTCCCAATGGGCACCAAACTATCCATAGGGTTCTCTTGAACCCAACCATATCCCCCTTATTGAATCAAATGTGTTAGGATTAAGGTGCCATCCACCTTGTAAATCCTATGTCATGGTTCTGACATTATTGGAAAGTGTCTCTAGGTGCTTAGGGTGTATTGGGAAAATATTTTGTAATATTAATTCTCACCATTGATTGTAATATATTCATAAAGGGGTGATGGGTCCACTAGTAGCAATAAAGGTGACTTGTGGACATAAATATTCAAGATTGTTTTCCCCACATGTGGATTCCTAGAATGGGATAATAAATGATAAGGAAAAGGAAAAATGAGTGAATTTTGGTATTCTCCAAGTGGTAGCTTGGAATGAGGCAACAAGTGTCTCTTGGTATTCCATCATTTATTGCATTTAATGTAATGTTTATCTTCCATGTTTGGGTGCCCAAGTTGGAGGGAAAGTATTGGAGCCAAAACCGATTTCCTTCCACATTTTGAGGTGGTATATTCCAAGGGTTGGGGACGTTTGGAATGGTCATATTTGAGAGCCATGTTTGGGGCTTAAAATGCCTTCACAAGTCTATAAATTCAACCTCTTGGATGTAGAAAATATGAGCAACAATTGAATGTAGAGTTCCTTTGTAGGAACAAGGACAGGTTGATGCATAAGGAGGTTGTTCATAGGTGCATAGGTTCTACCATGTTGGAGGCAAAGAGGAGAATGGAAGTGAATTTATTGTAATCTCATTCATTTGAAGATAATGCATACTTGGCCTTTCTTCTTGGTGGAGTTTTTTCCCGCAAGGGTTTCTCCACATAAATCTTGTGTTATGTGATGCTCTTAGGTTGCTGATTTATGCCTTGTTGCTGCTATCTTATGGTGATGTTATTCTTAATATATTATTGTTATAAGTTCACACAAGGTAGTGTTTATAAGAATGATATGTTGGTTGATTTTTAGCATCATAAATATGGATATTATCATGGTAATTCCATATTAGGGAAACTTAATTTTCATATTTGCATATAATTTTTAGATTTTCATGTTGTTGTAGTTCAAGTCTTTTATCTCATCCATTGAAGTCACATTTGGATAGAGATCTAATTTACCAATAATTGTTATAAGAACTTGTTTATTTCTCATCATTTGGTATCAAAGATTAAGGTGAATTTGGTTCTGGGTATTCCTTCATTTTTTATTTCTTACCTTGGAAAGATTTTCGGAATTTGTTAGAAGGAATTGAAGGTTGTTGGAAGGTGTGTGGGTCTGCAATGAATTTTCTTTGAGTTAACTTTGTTTTGCATATTTGTGAGATTGGAAGTCATTGATATTGCCAATGTGATCTATGATGGGCATTGGAAGCGAGATGATTATGGATCTTTACAAAGATGGTTATGTTTTGGTAACTTGGAGCTCTTGTTTGACAATATGTGTGTATCCTCTTGTTTGGTGGTTGTGTTTGTTTTCCTTGTGGTCATGTGCAGTGAGAAGGTGTTCATGTTCGATGGGTAGAGACATCCTAATCACATGGAGAAACACCCTCGATTTGGACTACAAAATGGAGTGCTTATGTCAACAGGCTTCATGGTTTTAGCTCTTGGTTACATGAAAGCACTAGAAGATAAGCCACTAAACTCTCTTTGACTTGTGGAGCTGATATGTTTCATATGTTATAAGCTCCTAGACAACTTGTTTTTTCCTATTGGGTTGTAGTTTACTCTTGATAATAGTTGTGGGTTTGTAGATCTGTGCTTATTTCATTATTTAGATATCTTTTTTTATGTGAATTTTTGGATGTTTGAATGGATTTCAGATTTATAGAGATGGTTTTGCGTATTTTACATGTTAACTAAAATATGTGGTATGTATATCTACAATGGGAATATATTCAGGGTGTTCTAGATGAAGACATTTACAAGTTTGCATGGCTTCTTGGAGGGTTCTTATTGATCTATGGTTACTCCTATGTGGGTTTGTTTGGAAAATCATATTAGCATTGATTTTGGTGTTTGAGTCTTGAAAATCCACATGTTTTTCATGATATTAATGTGGGGTTGAATCTATTTTTTAGTTATTTGAGATTGGAGCACTAATTATGTATTTTTCCTTTGAGATGTTGCATATGTATAGATCTTGTAAAATTTTTTGATGTGGCTTCTATTTGGTAGGCCATATTCTTGGTCTCCATTATTACATTGGTATGCTTATTGCAGTGAGAGATGGTTATTGAGAGTACTTGATATAGTTGTTCATTTGAATCTTTAGCAATAGTTTATGATGCATGAGAAACATTTTTCACTTTCAAAAAAGTGTTGGGAATGATATTGGTCATGATGCCATGTATAAATCGGTATTACTTTCAGTGGGAGCTTTATGCAGTTACATATGTAATGTGTTCTATCTTCTTTGTTTCATGATTTTGGTTCTAAGTTGTTATTGCAATGTGTAGTGAGCCATTGATAATATTTCTTTAGAAGATGGATGGTATTTTTCAATGGTTTTTGGTGTCATAAGGATCTCTTGGATTGTGCCTTTAGATAGCAATGAGAGTTTAATGATATCTTTGGTTCTATTGACAAAGGATGTGTGAAAATTGTATCTTCTTGGTTTGGAGATTATGGTTTGAATTTACCTTTTGGGAGCTCATGGTGTTGATTTATTTGATTGTGTTGGGGCCATGGAGGATCTTCAATTAGGTTATGGTTATCACAATGCCTAGAGAGTTTGGTTACATAGTTTAGTGGGAGATTTGGCAGTGATGTTGATTCATCATTTGATGATGAATGGCTATTTTCATGTGATCTCCTAGGAGATGATCTTAGATCATTATAAATGATAGGTTACTAATTATATAGTTCATATTTTGATAGTGGTATTATTTGTCCTCATTTATTTTGATTATTAATCATTTTCTTGGAGCTTCATGATTTTGCAGGGTTGCATTTGAAGAAGATATAGGGTTTATGGATTTCCATTATTCTCCTTGTTTTGGTATTGAGCTACAGATCTAGTTCTAAAGACTCACTTGGATATGTACAATAAATAGTTTGTGGCTTTAGTCATATTCCCTTTGTTGTGGGGATGTTTGGTTGTTTTGATCTACCTTCGGTATGAGAAAATTGCATCTATTTCTGCCATGTTTTCATTTGGTTTGAATGTTAGATTTTGATATCCTTTTAGTATAGGAATGGTGAACAAGATCTTACTTTACACAACTTGGTACATGTTAGTGTGGAATAAGGATATGGTTTCATTTGCATGTTCTCTCTTTGGTCATGTTATTCTTCCTAGATGTTTATATTCACATGGTTGAGTATGAAGAACTTGGGAGAGCTATGGTGACTGGTGGTGAGAGAGGTATTGCAACATATATTTTTGCAGGATTTGCATATCATTGTATATTTCCTTGACACTATATAATAGAGGAGTTATCCACATCTTCTATGTGAAGTACTATAGGTATAAGTGGTGTGATTTGATCTATTTTCATATTTGACATTACTCATGTAGTGGGGGTTTCTAGATATATGTATGGTTATCCTCTTTGATATCTTGGGTTGTTGGTTATTGATGTGATGATGAGTTTGCATGTTTCATTGGTTTTGGATTTATGAGTTATGTAGGTTGTGGATTAGCTACCCACTTTCTTGTAGTGGGATGAATTAAATGTGGATTGTCTATATCCACAAGATTATTTTATTGTTTATGTAGACTTTGTTAGTTGGCCTTGTTTGTGGTCATTTTTTCACTAGTATTTTGCATTGAGATAGGAGGATGGATATACAGAGACTTGATTGCAGATTTTGGGTTGCTATGTTGATGGAATGGAGTTTTATCTATGATTTGTATACTCTAGTTTGATGTATGGTTAGCTTGGATGAATTGCAATTTTTTGTGGTTTCTATTCCAACCAACATCATTTCACATAGATTCTTTGATTCACATGAGCATATAATGTTGTTATCTTCTTCCCGCAAGTCTGTGAAATGCTCTTTTATTCTCCAATGTAATTGATGTGTATGGGTTAGGAGCCAGTAAAATATTATGTTTTTTTTTGCATAAGAATATTAAGTCTTCTAGTGAAGTCATTTTTCATCATGTTCTAAGGCCAAGGCTTCCCTAGTGACATAAGTTACTCTTATATGCATGCGATCTAAATATATTTTAAGTCACCCAAAGAGGAGCTTGCTAAGGGTCCCACCTTTGTCCTAGTTAGCACCAGGTGTCAGCTTATGGTTAAGTCACACTAATTATATGCTTCATGGGGCTTCTCATTTTAGAGAATTCCTCTCTCTAAACAAGTGAAATTTATTTGTTTTGTGCCATAAGTGTATCTAATTCATTTTCATGCAAGCTTTAACCTTCACAAAAAAATATAGCCCAAGCCCGTCTTCCCCTGAATTCCCAAAATCACATCACATGTCATGCTTGGTTCATTTTTTAGTGTTTTATGAAGAAAAAAACTATTGGGGAAGCCTCAAAGCTATTTTGTTTGTTCTTGCAAGTTCTCAAAATTGTGACATGTGTCCTGGACCTATACGAAGAAGAGGATTTTATTTTTGCAAAAGAGATTTCAAATTCCTGCAATCACCATTGATCTTAGCAAATCAATGGTCCATATTCAAAATTGAAGAACAACTACCATTGGTTATGTGTTTGATCATGTGAGAAAATTAATGGCAGATTTGATCCATATCTACCCGATTTTTTTATGTAAATTAGCTTAATTACATGTTTTTGAATCATTCAAGGCATAAAGTAAATATTGCAGAGTGAATTTTTTATAGATTTCTAGATGAACTAGGGTTTTTGATGACAATTCTAGGGTTTGCAATAAATTTCAAATCAATAAGTAAATTCATGCCCCTATCAGTTCTTTCTAGAATAGTAAAAGATTGTGTTTCCAAATTGAGAATTAAATTAGGGTTTTAAAAACAATGAATTTTTAAAATTTTAAAAGAAATCTTTGCTGAAGTTTTAAAATTCTAAAACCCTAGTTTACATACAGTAGTACCCAATTGCATTAGTCATGGTTGGAACTTCAAGAGGAATTAAAAGGGGTTTGAATGATGATATTATGGCTCAATTATGAGGGTATACAAAGAGACCTAGAATTGATCAAGGATACAAAATTTTATCAAACAAAATTATAGACAACAATGATTGTTATAGGGATGTCATAATCCCTATTCATGGCCGCACACTATTAAAAAATTATTACAATAAGTGCTTTGTATATAGACCAATTTGTAATATTTGGAAAATGGGATTAGGGAAGTTATTATGCCCTAATGTCTTTAGAAATGTTGACCTAATTAGGGCTATAGTTAGGGCATACGATCCCAACACTAGGGGTATTATTAATAGCAAGAGTATCACTTTGCTAACTATGGACAAAGATTATATTTGTGAAATTTTTAATTTGGACATGAATGCTCAACTGCCCATTGATTTAGGGGAATTGACAAGAGAATATCAGAGGATAAGAGATAGCTACAAGGTGAAATAATTTTTGAGTTTTAGTCCTAGGAGGGAAAATAAAGAAATTCAAAGGTTTACTAGAGGTGATCTTGAACCATTTAATTGTGATATCTTTGAGGATTACTTCCAAAAAACGTATTTTTCCTTATGTCAAGCATTGGGTATTGATTGCAAGATTCAAATACCAATAAACTTGATGTTGTTGGTAGTTGACATCCAGAGTAGTGATGTCAATAGGTCGTATGACTATGCAAGATATGTTGCAGGAGAAATTCATAAGGCTTTGGTTCTCTTAGCAAGGATTCCAACATTGCCTATTTTAAATGGTATTCATTATTGTGCCATATTTTGCTTTATGTTTGAAGGAAAATATGGGAACCTCAGATGAACATAAGGGCCTTTAATGAGCAAGGATTCATGCTCCCTGTTCAAGAGTGGATATATATTTGGGACAACAATTGAAATTCTACAAAATATTATATCTTTGAGAAATACTTTGTCAGAGGTGTGCTTAGAAATTTGGGATAGGATATTGATTGGGGTTTGACAGATGTATTGAGAAGATTCTTGAGACCCAAAGAGCTTTAGCCTGAGCTAGGGTTTTATCATAGTTGGGGAGATTTATTTTTCTATTTAGATTCAATAGTCATTAGGGTTTATGGTTCCCTAGTGGCTCCCCACATCCTTCCTAAACCTATTCCAAATAGAGCTACATATATGGAGATCATGTGGCAACTAAATGAGGTAGATAAAAATCATTTCATAAACTATAGGAAACATGTGCAATTCTCCCCTCCACTCTTATATTTTTATACTTTATGGTGACATCTAGAGAGGGGTTGGAATTGCTTCTAAACAAGTTTCTCTACAAAATGAGGGTTGATAAAATTAAAAAGCATGATCTTGAGCACTTTATTCATAATGTAAGGAAAAGATATAAGCTTACAACCTTTGTGCATGAATATGATCCTATTGAGGATCTTATCAGGAATTTCCCATCTACTAAGGAGGGAAAAAAAAGAGGGGAACAATGGGTTAAAATCCAAATGGCCAAGGAGAGGAGAAAAGGAGTAGACACTTCTTGCAAGGGAGTATACACAAAAATATAGGATCCAATCCTAAGAATAATGAAAATTCTTGATAACACAACCAATCTACTGGAAAATGTATGACTAGAAATTCCACAAAGATATGAGCATAGTCCCTCATCATCCCAAGCAATAGAATAATAGGTCCCATAAAATGTCACACCTTTACAATAGGTGGCTCCACCAATAGGATCTTTGGTGGATTATGCTATTGCCCTCGATGAATTCCTAGAGGATTCTAGTTTGGTTAAGGTAATGTGTCCCCTCCAAGAGTTTTAGTTGAAAGACCATCCATTGAAAGGATGTTGATTAGTTTTGAGATTGTGGACCAAGTTGTTGATGATGTGAGAGCACTTTCTTTCTCTGAATTCATGATGGATGAACAATTCATTGCCACTAAGGAATTTAGGGATTTTATCCTTAAGATTAAAGGTGAGGAGTTGTATCAAATATTGGATGACTAAAATCTCATTGAGGAAAAGAGAAAGGAGGTCATTTCTAAATTTTGGGATAAAGTAAATACAGAGATGGCAAGTATGACACTTGAAAAGGGCAGCTTGTCAAGAAGGTTGTATGCCTACTATTTCCAGGTTGGGATATATATTTTTAATTGCATTTGATACAATCAGGAGGCAAGAGGGAAATAACCCAATGTTTGCATCAAAAGAGTAGGTAGATGCCCTTTATTTTGGCTCAGGGTTCAACCCTAGGCATGAAACCCTAGCCATTTGGTCAATATTTCCTAAGACAAACAAGCTTAAGGTTATTAAAGACACAAGTGGATTGAATAGAAACTTAATTTTCAAAAGGATGGGTGACACAAGTTCCTTGGAAGTTGCAACATTAACTATGAAAATGACCATGTTCACATAAGCTAGAGTAAAAAAGTTAGAAGAATATTTGAATTAGGTTAATGACCAAAATCTGAAGTTGCAAGAGCAATTAAATGTTTATGGATTTCTACCACCTCCTTAGTTAGGAGTTAACAAAAAGGATGACCAAGAAAAGGTATCCTTGAATGTGGTAATAAGTCTATTGAATAGGGAATTGTGTGATTAGAAAAAGGTAGAAGAGAAAGCACAAAAGGATAAAAAAGAAAAACTCTCAGAGATGGTTGACAACATTATGTTCTAAGCCATCTAAAGGATACATGGAATAAGTATAATGAAGTCAAATATTCCCATATCATTCATATTGTCTTAAAGAATAGACTTTAGGGTATTATTGATACCTGGAGTCCGAGAAGGTAAGTAATTGAAAAGATGATGGTAATAATTTTTTTGACTTATATGCTCCACTAGAGTTAGAGATTATCTTTGATGTTTTAGAAGCCATTGAGAATAACATGGTTATACATCAAATTTTTTCAGTTAGCCATGGAGAATGTTTTTAGAAGATTTTGATGATCTCAAGTATGGTCTCATGCCTAATGTCATAAATGCGGATGAAAAAACAAAGGAATATAAAGTATGGAGGGTTGAATTTAGCAATGTGTTACCCCTCATATTAAGCTCTATTCTTGTAGATGATACTAGATAGATGCATACAAGATGAGGGTTGCTTTAGACAAATTGTTAAAATTGAAGGTGAGTTTAGAAATGTTTGTTAAGGATGCAAAGAAATAGACTAAGGGGGAATTTCTAATCATTTGCTTCATACCATATCAATTTTGGCACATCCTTGGCCTTCAAAAGATGTTTTTGCAATGTGGATGAAAAAATACAACTAAAAGAGTGCATGATTCTTCTCCTTCTTGTTTCATCATGTTTTTCAGAAAAGATCTCCTCATGTGGTTTCTAATTGTTTTGTTCTCTAGTGGTACATCTTTTGTCTCTTGCTAGTTGGTTGTAGCCTTTTTTGTCTGATCCTAGGATAAGATTGTGAAATAAAAATGTGAGATTTGTCCATGATTTGAATCTTGTTTCTCCCTTGTCTCTACAAAAGGGAATCTAGGGCCATTTGCACAAGATCTTGGATTTTTCTAAACAAAGGGTCTATGTTCTAAGTTTGTATTAGCTCGTTTTGGGTTTTTAGGGAAGAATTGTGAATGTAATTATTAATTTTGTACAATAGTAGTAGTTTTGAATACATGAACATATTGTGATAATTTGACAATCAATTGTATCCTAAATTGTATACTTCATTTCACTTATGTATACAAATTGATCAAGGATTATTTTTGTTCATTGTTGCAAGTTTTTTGCAAATGAATTTTTCTTCTATAGCTTCTATTCAAGTAGTAGATTAAATTTTTGTATTATAAATATTGCGTGTTTTGAATGTATACAAGGATTGTTAAGAAGAGTTATAAATTTTGAAAGATATCATTTTAAGGAATTGATATACAAGCTTTCATAGAATTTGGTTAAAATATGTTATTCAAGATCTAATTGCATTATCTTTGATCTTGTGGCCTAGGTTTAAGGCATCGATCTAAACATAAGTTTTTCTTATATATCCATGGTCATCAAATTTCAAAATCACATTTCCCTTGTTGTTGTAATTTATTTCTTAACATTATTTTATGTTTTCAAAGCCAAAAATGCATAAAGCCTCCAAGAATATAGCCTGTTAAATGAGTTTCATTTGTAATTCTTAGTCTATATTGAGAGAACATATCTATTGTAACAATATCTTGCTACCAATTATATGTAATTCTATCAGATATTGTAAAGGACTACCCTCCTAGGTTTTACAAAGCCTAAAATGTAGAGGAGAAAAGTTTCTAATCTATCTCCTATTCATTGGCCAACCCCTTGAAGTATTTGAGCATAAGAATTGGCTATTCGTTAGATTACTTCAAGAATCAGCTCAAAATCATAAAAACAAACCAACAGATTGGTGACTCCACTAGGGACAATGCATGCATGTTTCAAACTAGTGAATTATTTTCTTGGGTAGAGTCTGAGATAGATTTGTGTGAATTTCCTTCTGTTGTCTAAGTATTGTTGGTTGTGCCCGTGTTCGCAATATTTTCTGAAAGCTACATATCTTGATTCCTCTTGTAGGTGGCAACTCTAATAATCTTCTTTCTGGTGATAAGTGTAAGACGAAGAAGACTAATATTAGTCATGGATGGAAAATATTTGTTCAACACATACCCAAATAAAAGATTGCTTGACAAGATCCAACCTCCAAGACAAAATTGGAAAGCTAAAGATACAGGTAAGTCTACTTATCCTCTTAACAATACTTTGGCAAGCAATGAAGAGAGTAATCTTACTACTCCTTTGTTGAGTAGTGCTATTAAAAAAACTTGTTCGTTAGGTGAATATATGAGAGGTGAGGATTTCTTAGTTGGACAAGAAGCATTTTTGGCTAAGTTTGAAAATGATAGAGAGAAAGTTCAAAGTGAGTATGACCTTAGGCATGGTGTGTATGCCAAAGTAAGTTCTCCAACAATGGTTGTAATTATAGAGCTTAAAGATAATCTTGCAAATAAGTCTTCTAGTAAGCCAAATAGCTTTTTCTTAGAGAAAACTACTCCTAGCATAAACGCAGTGTTGTATAGAAGCTCGTATGTTGACCCTTCATCACAAAAGGGACTCTACATCTAGATATCGTGTTCAAACTGAAGAAGAATTCCAAAAAGAGGTTGAAGACCTCAGAATAGAGCTAGAGAGAATGGAGAATATCAAAATTAGAGATGATATGAAAATAAGAATAGATGATCTTAAATTATATTATGGATTTGGGAACTCATCTAATTCTATTTCTAATTCCTAAATTCCCCCTTCTAGAAGTCAAAATTTCCAAAAGCATCTTATAAATTTTGTTCAAAATACTCCACTAGCAAATATTACTACTTCAAATCCACAACAAAGCAATGTTCAAACAACTTATGCCCAAATAAGTGCCTCATTGGACTAGAATATAACTACATCAAAACCACAACCTCAAGTGACTATACCACAACAAAATATAGGGGTTAGAGACATTATATTTCCATAGTCTATGTTCATAAGAGCTATTTTTTTGGATTCAACTATATGATTTTTTTTGCATCAATGTTCTCGTGATCCATCATCAAGATGAAGAAAAGAGTTGAGAGAGAGAGAGAGAGAGAGAGAGAGAGAGAGAGAGAGAGAGAGAGAGAGAGAGAGAGAGAGAGAGATGAAAACAAATGAGGGAAAGAGATAAAGAGAAGCCACTAAAATTAGAGGAAAATATAGAAGAAAAAATAACAAGAGAAACTAAAGAATAAGGAACTATAAATCACAAAACTAAAACATAAACAAAAGACAAGAGAGAAAAATAAGATAAAAATGCAATAAATTGTGAAAAGTCTAAAAAATTAAGAAAAGTAAAAGGTAAAACAATATAATGAGAAAATAAATTAAAAAAGAAAAATTATGATATAAAACAAATTAAAAAAACTAAGAAAGAATAAATAAATAAGAAAACCTAGAGATAAATAAAATAAAATATTAAAAATAATAAATACAGAAATAAAAGTGAATAATAACACTTTAAAATGAAAAAAATAGAAAGAGAAGGAAAACAAAAATGAAAAATTATGTAAAATCTAACCAATATAAAAGACAAAAATAGAAAAGACAAAAAATAGAAACACAAAAAACAAATAAAACTAAACTCACAAAACTAATAAACAAAAAGTATAAGAAGGAAATAAGCTTAGATATGCTTATATAAATAAGCATAAATAAACCTAAAAAACAAATATATAAAAATAAAAAGACTTATAAAACCATAAACATTAAGTTTATATAAAAACTAAAGTTTTTTTTTTTAATAGACAATTTTTTTTCTTCTTGTTTTTAGTGTTAAAATTAGTGCCTTCTCTTTTAAATTTTCTTATTTTATTTTTTATTTTTTCTTTAGTTTTTATATAAGCTTACTGTTTATGGTTTTATAAGTCTTTTTTCCTTCTTACTTTTACTTTTTGTCCATTATTTTTGTTAGTTTAATTTTATTTGTTTTTTGTGTTTCTATTTTTTCTTTTATATTGGTTCAATTTTGTATATTTATTCATTTTTGTTTTCCTTCTCTTTCTATTTTATTTTTCATTTTAAAATGTGTTATTATTCACTTTTATTTCTCTATTTATTATTTTTAATATTTAATTTAATTTATCTTGGATTTATTTATTTATTTATTTATTCTTTTTTCATTTTTTTTGAGTTTGTTTTATTTCATAATTTTTCTTTTTTAATTTATTTGCTCATCATATTGCTTTACCTTTTACTTTTCTTAATTTTTTAGACTTTTCATAATTTATTGCATTTTTATCTTATTTTTCTCTCTTGTCCTTTGTTTATGTTTTAGTTTTGTGATTCTAGTTCCTTATTCTTTATTTTCTCTAACAAATTTTTTCTTGTATCATTTCCTCTATTTTTAGTGGTTTCTCTTTATCTCTTTCCCTCATTTTTTTCATTTTTTATTTATTTTTTTGAAACCTATGCTACCCAACCACCTCTCTCTCTCTCTCTCTCTCTCTCTCTCTCTATTTAACTTGGGTATGCTATCTCTTATTTCTCTCTTAGCTCTTTTCTTCATCCTGATGATGGATCACATAGTGTGATCCGAAACATTGATGCAAAAAAATTCACACAGTTGAATCTAGAAAAAATGGGTGGACAAAATATTAGTCCATGAGGGGTTTAGAATGTTGCCAATAAAAAAATGCTCAAGTTAACCCCCAAGTAAATCCTATTGTAGGAAACTTCCCAACAAGAAGACATTTGCAATTAGAGAGATACATATTGTAGACATGGAAAATATACAGACACACTTGATCCCGATTACTAACATCGCTTCGTCCTAAATCATACTCCCAGCTTATCATCACTTTTTCATCTCTTAATTAGATAAATCATTATTTATTCAATTAGGTCTTTCTCCCTTGCTGATTAAATTAATCAGTTTAATTTAATTAATCCTCAATCCCTCTTTAATTAAACAATTCATCTTATTTGATTAAATCTCCAAAGTCCTCTAATTAAATTGAATAAATTAAACATTATTTGATTTAATCTAACATTATCCCCTTTGGTTAAATAAGTCAAAACATTTATTTAATTAAACCTTTCCTCTCAATTTTGATTTAAATCAAATTTAAGTCTAAATTGTCACATCTCCTAATTCCTCATTAAATTAATTAAACCATGATTAATTTAATCTTAATCCATGTCACATCCTCTAGAGAATACAAATTGCACAATAAATCAATTACTTTGATTTATTAAATTGCCTATTTTTTTTCAACATGGAATAAAGGAGGAATATTCCTTCAAATTTGAATTCAAAATCCAAGTGGATTTGTCCTTCCAACAAAGCATTCACTCCTCTTACATGTCCTTGTGCATTGGGCCAAGTGGCATTTATTTCATTCATTTTTCCCTCTCACATTTCATTTCCTCAATTTCAAATTCCACCTAATCACATTTATCATGCACATTGGCCAAAATATGCACAACATTCAACCATTCACATCTTGACAAGTGGCACTTGGCCATTGGATGTTGAATGATCCCACATTGCTCAATTTCACTCTCTTTTCCAAATTGGAAATCTATAAATGAGAGACTCTTCCTCTCATTCAATCATCCACAATTTGAGCAAAGTTACTCTATTCACATTAAGAGCTAATTTTGCCTACTTCATAGCAAGTGTTCATGATTTTCATGATTTCATAGTAAGGTTATGCCAAAATCTCATCAAGGAGATTCAATCATTAACAAATCATCAACATTGCAACAAAGGAGTTGGGAAAGGGCCAATTTCAACACACTAATTGGCACCAATTCCCCCATGGGATCAAGAGTTTGCATGCTTAATTAGGATTTCATTTATCTTTTCATGTTTGTTCTTCATTTTTCCTATTATTGAGCATTGTAAATGGATTTCATGAGGAATCCTTGTTTTATCTTTCATATAAGCTTGCTAATGTGTTTTCTTCTTGTATTTGTGTAGGTATAGGATTGGGGTTCACATTTTGGTGCTAGAAGGAGGGCCTGATTGGAGAAATTCATCATGTTTTTCCAAAAATCTGCGGTTTTTGACATTTTTTTGTGCCTATAGGAAATTGCACCGCTCACATTCCCATGGCACTATATTACACCGCTATCAGATAGGCGACGCTATATTGCACCACGCAAAAATCCAAACTCCATCACATTTGCTTTCCTACCTACAAATTTCAAAATTCTAAACTGCGCCGCTCTCCAAATTGCGTCGCATGTTGATATAGGTCCGCCTTTGCACTCTATGTCTGTTGTAGAGCACTACATTCAGTCAACATGCAATGCTATATTACACTGCTAGATTTCTAAACTGTGCTGCATTTGCAGATTGCGCCGTTGGGTGACAAAGAAAATCTCAAATTTGATTTATTTTAACATGTGCCATTTTGTTTTCAGCTTTTTGAGTCATTAACTTATTTGTTGTCTCTGTATTTTTTGGTTTTAATCATTTTGCAAGTTAGGGTAAGGAGGAAAGAAAAATGGAGGGCTACATTATGACACCATTTTTATCCCATTCCCAGTGTTTATAAACACTCTAGTGTTGTTTAACACTCTTATAGAGTTCTCAATCTCTCCTAAGAAATTTGTCATCTTTTATGCTTTAGGAAACAATAAATTTCCTTTTGGGCTTTAAAAAGAACAATACAAATTTTCTTTCAAAGTTTGAAAACAAAAGGCTTAAAAAGAACCTTAGAAATAATAAATACTAGATTTGGTTTAAGGTTTAACAATTGAACTTGAGGAAATTTTCACATTTGATTTGGTGCTATAAAAAGAACTCACCTTTGCTTTGGGGACTTAAAAATGAACAAGTGTTGTTTTGGTTTGTAATTGTTTACTCAAAAAAATATCATCAAAATGACGTATGTGCTTCTCTCATGCCTCACGGCGATCTTGAGAATCAAAAGCTCTTTTGGTGATCTTATGTTGAGTAAAACAATTACCTCCACATTTAATTTTGGGTTTAAAATTGAACAAAACATCTTGCGAGTGTGAGTAAGATAATTGTGTGTGTTCTCCCTTTATTTCTAAATGAAGGTTGATCGAACTACGAATATGTTTGTTCACTTTTGTTTATCTTAGCAGGCCTTTCTTGTGGGAAAAAGTACTCACCTAAGGGAACGATCCAACCGGTAACACACTAAGGACAAGTGTATTTCCAGCTGGGATATAAAAGTGGGTATTGGAACAAAAGCTAGTATCACGCGGTTGGCTTTGACGAGAAGGGAAGCAATTGTCTCTCGTTGCATGGGTCAAATCCTACGAATGAAAAGTCCGTATTAAAACCCTTGTTTAGCAAAGGCCAAATCCTTAACTATTTTGTTGGTACAAAAGGTCATGTCCTTTGAAGCTGCCCCATGTATACATGTGGTTCTGTTGTAGAGATGAAAAGTATGCCATGGGAGATTCATGGGTACTGATGCTTGATTGACCCGAGAAGCGAGTGCACTATAAGGGGGAGCCTATGTGGTCAAGAATCTAATCATCCGCACTGAATATGCACAGCTGGATTTATCCAAGTGGGAACCCAACAAAATATTGTCTCTTCATCCTAGGGTTGTACATGTGCTTGGAATCAAAAATACATTGCTTGGTCCTCAAAAAAATTGAAAACAAACATTCACAAGGAGCTTCAAATTTCAAACCCTTTGGAGAAAACAAATATCCTTTGACAAATCTAAGTGCTCTTGCTTACCCTAGGGATTATATCCTTAGAGCTTTCTAAGTGCTTGGGTTTAATCATCATTTGTTTTCACTAAAGTCAACCTAGGAAACTGTGCTCTTGAAACCTTGATTTTCACATAATGGAAATTGTGGAATAAAAAGGAATTGAGACATGGACATTTAGTTTGAAATCATAATCAAAAAATTGTTTTTGATAAAAGGGACTCATTAAACAAAGATAAATACAATTGGACCTCATGCATGTGTTCTCTCAAATGATTTCCCGTAAAATCAAAATCCAAAAACCAAGGTTCAAAAAGATTAGCCCAAAAGCTCATGAGGAGCGTCTTGAAAGGATTCTTGAAGTTAGAGAAAGATTGGTATATAATTTCTACAAGAAGGCCTCAAAGAACAACCCAAGTTTGTATGAGTTCTATTATCAACAAAATCCAACTCTTTTTCAAAGGTTTGCTTTTCTCACTTAGAAGTATGGCATGTTCTTCAATACCAAGGTCTTATAAGAAAGAGTCCTGTCTAGGTCAAGTTTAGGATCGAATTCGGTCACTCCCATCCATCTCTTAATCATCAAAATCAAATTCCATTTCACCAACAAACTCTTGAGAACTTTGAAACATCATTCATGCTAAACTTATAGGAAAAATCATCATCACCTTGTTTGACTTAATACACCTAGTCAAATTAGCAACCCTCTTGAGTGAATTTAGCTCTAGGATAACACAACTTCCTAAGGTTTACAAGTTCAAAATCACTTCATTTGGCTTAACACACTTAGTCAAATCACCCTCTGAAATGAGTTTGCTCTAGGATAAACACAACTTCCTAGGGTTTACAAGTTCATCATCATCTTGTTTGGCTTAACACACCTAGTCAAATTACCAAAATCAAATCAATTCAAGCCCTAAAACTTTCCATCTTTCATCTTTCATCCCCATCATCACTTTTTGATCCTTAAACTTTCCTAGTTCTTCTCTTTTGTGCCTAAAAATATCAAGATCAAACGATCTATTTTATGGTTCAAACGAGATCTCAATACAAGAACATGGAAATCACTAAAGAAACATCAACTTCAAGTGACCTAAGTCAAACGGCCCCCGAGAAGAATCTAGTAGACTCAAGCAACCCTCCAAACAACTCCTCTCTACCATCAAAAAACCCTCTAGAGGAAGGTAATATAGAGGACATCATCGATGATGACTTGGGAATGATGCAAGAGGAAATAATTGAAATGGTTCAAAATCCTGAGAATCATAGAATCGTCAATGCCATGTTGAAACTTAATCCCTCTATATATATATGTGTTAAAAGGGGCCAAAATCCATTCTGACATTGACATGAATACCAATATGGAAAGGCCTCTTGTGAGCATACGTCCAATATCACTCTCGAACATCACTCAAGATATTCCCCAAGTCATATCAACAATCACTTCAACCCCGCCAGCTGTTAACAATGGAAGCACCATGTTTCACGAATTACAAAAGCATCGCCTTGCAAACAATAGAGAGATAAACATCAAAACCACACTGGATAACTCTGTCCCAGTAAATTCATTACACCCGTATGTTCCACTTAATTTCCTAAATCATGCAGACTCATCCTCATTTCATGCAACACCAATCTATCCACTGAATATACAAACTTCTCTCCCCATGGTTTCGTAAGGAGAGGGTGCGTTATTTGGGACAGAGGGAGACATTGATCCTTCTTCATCATCAATTTTCCAAGGGAACACACCACCATTCCCTCCATTACCACTCATATCCATATCACCTCTTGGGTTGGGTCTTCCCCCCCTACCCATCGCCAATTTTTCAAACCAAAGCAATCTAAGCATCACATCAAACCCCCTCCTTTTTCCATCAGTATCACAACAACAGGTGGAAACCGTTCAAGCCACTACAATAGTCAACACGTCCACCATTCCCCAAATCTCTCAAAACATGGTTTCCTAGGGACCAAGTATCTCGATCGCACCATCCACAACTCAAATCCCAATCACCAACATAACTATTTTGATCACCACAACGGTTAACACCATTCCCAATCCACCACCGATTCCACCAAAAGTCAACATGACTAATTCATTCATCACCATGGTTTAGGCAGTTCAAAAATCCACTCACCAAAGGGTACTTCAAAAAAATCAACAAGCTGCACAACTGGCTGCTCAGCAAGCACAAACGCAATTAGCCACTGCACAAGCTGCACAAGCCGCACAATTTGCACAAACTACACAAGCCACACAAGCTGCACAAGCTGCACAAGATGCACAAGCTGCACAAGCCACACAAGCTGCACAAGCCACACAAGCTACACAAGTTGCATAAGCTACTGAAGCTGCACAAGTAGCCCAAAAAGCACAAGCTCAAGCCTAATACCAGGCTCGACAGGTGCAAGGACAGTACTGCACACAACTACAAGCAATCCACCAACAAGCATACCAACAAGCCCTACAAGAATATTAGGCACAACAACAAGCTAAACAAAAAGATTTTATGGCACAACAATAGCTAGACCAACAACAAGCCTTGTTGGTGCAACAACAACTAGACCAACAACAAGCCTTGTTGGTGCAACAATAGCTAGACCAACAACATGCTTTATTGACACAATAACAACTACACCAACAACAAGCTTTGTGGGAACAACAACAACAGGACCAACGACAAGCTTTGTGGGAAAAACAACAACAGAACCAACGACAAGCTTTGTTGGAACAACAACAAAAAGACCAACAACAACAAAAAGACCAACAACAAGTGTTGTTGGAACAAATGCAGGCATATCAGTAGGCCTCAAAAGCACAACAGAGTTTGCAGCAAACTCCCATCACTACCCCACCCGTCAATCAAACATTGTGAACACCTCAAAACACATTCATCCCACCTCCTGATATGCAAAATGATGTTGCAGCACAAATCAAACTACTATCGCAACAAGTGCTGGACCTTCAGTCAGGAAAAACAACCAGAACGCCGAGCAATTTGTGCCCCTATTCTTTTGGTAGAAGTCTTACAATGATACTATTCCCAAAGGGATTTGAAATCCCCAAATTTGATAAGTATAATGGGACGGGAAACCTTGAAAATCACGTCAGGGAGTTTCAAGTGCATTGCATGGAAGTTGCATATGATGAAACGTATCTAATGCAACTATTCCCTCAGAGTCTGACTGGTCCTGCCATGGAATGGTTCTCTCACCTACCCATAGGCATCAAAACATTCCAAGAAATTGTGGATGAATTTATCAAAACCTATGCATTCAACATGGGTATGGATGTTAGTCTAGAGGAATTATCTACGCTAAAACAAAGAAAAGGAGAGCTATTCGCCTCCTTCTTGAAAAAATGGTGATCCAAGGCCAATCAAAGCAAGTGGACCATGCTAGAAGAGCAACAGGTTTGCACAATCATAGCCAATCTAGATGAAAACTTGGCATTCTATCTAAAAATGCAATGCATCACAACATATGAGCAATTGATCCCAAAGGCACTCAATATCAAAAGAGCACTCACTGCATGAGAGAGTGCATCATTTCCTGCACAACAGGATAATCACACATCCGCCAGTTATAATGATAAACCTTGCACATGGTCAATGAACAAAAATGTCATAAATGACAAAGTGGTTGATGCTAAGGTTGTCATCAGTACTCCCAAGCAAAATGCTCAAAACCATCATCAACCACAGAATCACAACCGGAACAATGTGCAAACTAATACGGTGGCACAAAAACAATCGGTTTCAAACAATCAAATCAATAATCTGAACAATCAAGGAGGACTACCTCCCCGAAACAAGTATCCTCCCAAGTGAAAGTTCATAGCCCTTAGGGAGCCAATCAAATCTATAATGAAGAAACTGGTTAAAGAGAACCTTATCAAAATTTTCAATTCAGAGCAATATGTGGAACCCATGACAAAACCACCATGGTACAACGAAAATCTCCTTTGTGATTTTCATAAAATCAAAGGGCACACAACCACAAACTGCATGAGATTAAAAAAACATCATCTAGGATCTCATTGAGGACAAAATCATAAATGTCGAACAACCTGCTGGAAATCAAGATCTCAAAATATACACGAATCCAATGCCCAATCATAATCAGGGAAAAAATCAATAAAATAATCAAGGGAACAATAAAGGAAAACAAAAGTATGCCAGTGTAAACCTTGTATAGGAAGGTGTCGTCGCATGCATAGATGAAATGGTCACTGTCATTAGCATCAAAGGAGCCAACGCTAATTGTGGAGTCACCACACGCGATGGTAAGGTTACTATTACAGGGGCATCACAACCATCTAAGACCCCCATCTCAAATTTGAAATTCATTCCCTATGATTATAACGTCATTGACCAGCTAAAAAGAACCCCCGCTCAGATCTCCATCATGGAGTTACTAAAAATTTCCATTGCCCATAGGAAAATCCTTGATGAAGCATTAACTATGTCCACTATCTCTGCTACCTTTGATACAAAACAATTTCAGGCTATGGTTGGTAAGATTGTCACCCCAAATCTCCTCACTTTCTCCGATCAAGACTTTCCCGCCCAACCATCTTACAACTGTGCACTTCACCTTCAAGTATTGGTTCATAAGAAAAAGGTCAAAAGGGTCTTGGTGGATGGAGGCACGGGCCTCAATATTTGTTTGCTTAAACTCATAAAGAACTTAGGAATCTCAGAAGACTCCATCAACAAAAATAAAGGCATTACCGTCAGAGCATATGATGATCAAGAAAGAATGTCTCAAGGCACTATTAAGATCCCAATCCAAGTAGGGCCAGCTACTATGGAAACCATATGTCAGGCTCTCAACTTTGATTTTCCCTACAACATCCTCCTAGGATGCCCATGGATCCATGGAATGAAGGCGGTCACCTCAACATTTCATCAATGTGTAAAATTTTCATACTAGGATGAGGAGGTCACAATACATGGTGATCTAGAGCCATTTTCCTATTGTAAAAACTTGGAAGCCAAGTTTTACAAAGTTCCCCAAGTACCAAAGAAAGATGAAGGCCCCTCCACTCCCTACGTGGATCCATCTAACCTCGCCTCCACTTCTACAACAAAGACACCTTCCATCCCCAATATATTCGACATCAAGCTCATGATCCAAGATAATGGGCGTGGAAATTACAGAATGAGAAAAAATGGTTTTGCTGTAGGAGAGTTACCTCAATCTCCTAGGTCACATGGATGACCTCAATCAGTTGAAACAACTACCTACACTTTTAGGGCAGACCCTTCTAGATTGTTGTTGGGGGGATCTAAGTCGGGAAAATGTGGATGAAAGAGACATCTCAAGCACACTATACCAAGATGAAAGGCCCACACCCACCCTACCCATGGATGAAGCTAGCAGAGGACTACAAATAATGCTTGGTATGGGATACAACATAAATGAAAGCCTTGGAAGGAACAGTGATGGACGACTGGAGCCCATCATTGTAGAAAGATGAATGAGAAATATTGGCCTTGGATGTACCCCTTTAAGTATAACTGTACATGGAAGAGGTAACCTCGGTAGAGCAGTCAAGTCTCTTCCTCAGTTATCAATAGCCACTCTTCAACTACCCATATCAACAGGTCTACCCCTAGATAATTTCAACTTTGACATAACCGAGGTCGGTAGTAGTAGTGATGATGAGATACCATAATAGGCCTTCCCATGATTTTTGAGGACTCCTCCTTACTCATGATTAGTGCATCATCTTTCGAGTTAGACCACCAGTCCCACAAGATAAACCTAGTTTACCCTCAACTCATCGATTACGACCAACGAGGACCATCGGTTCTAGA